>JBAMHW010000009.1:4649873-4668582 GCA_037177495.1 Rhadinocentrus ornatus | reverse complement strand
TACACATTACTGCCACCCAGTGGTGGGAAGCTGCATTGTAACTGAGCTTCTTGTGATGAGGGCAAAATATTGCGTGTTGATAGGTTGGTTACTACATATAAATACTGACAGTTTATGCCATTTCATTTTAATACCTATTAACTATATAATTGGACAAAGCATGAACGTAATCTGCAGTGTGAACGTGTCCCTGTGTTAAGGCCTGCTGGTAAATTTGTCTTACCCCTGGCACTGATTAGCTGGACTGCAGCATTGGCTATCTACAGTCATGTAAGTTGAATGTCTATATGGTTTATTTTCATCCTCTTATACTTGCTTATATGAAAAGGTGAAGATTAAAAATGAGTGAAAACCAGATGATATTGTGCTGTGAAAAAATCTTGTGTGTAGTTCTGGAAACAGCTAGTCTACAATTTAATACATCATCCTTTTCCAAATTTATTCTGAGGAGACATGGCAGGACAAGTAAGGAAAATGAAAGGACAGAACATCCTGATAATCTTTGTAAAGAAAATAAAAAAAGAGAATCTATGCACCCAATAAATAATTTAGATGAGCTAAGGAAAATAAAAAAATGCCTTCATTTCAAACACAAGATGAGGTGCTCTGAAGTTCTTAAAAGATGGTCCTAAACTGCCTGTGCTGAGCAAAACTAATCAGATAAAATTTTAGTCAGATCAGTGGCTTTTAACAGAAGCTAACACAAAAGATAGAAGTCTAACAGAGAACAAGCAACAGCAATTTTTGAATATCTGACTTATATCTGAAGGTTCAATAATTAGGTTATTTCTACTTAATGTGCTAAAAATGTACAACTAGCAAAGTTGACCAAATCTGCAAAAAATATTTATGGTGCCATCAGAATTTAGATTTTTCAGTATTAGGAGAATAAAAAAGAACAACAAACAAAACAAAAAAAATTAGCCTAGCAACATTATAGCACAGAGAGACTTTACGTTCTCATCGAGGATATCTTCCATGAAAAATGCCAACCAAAAGGGTTTTGGGAGAGTTGTCACTCTCCATACAGAAAATCCGTGCATTGTGCTGGTCACTAATTTATTCATTTTAAAATTTTAAAAGTCTTAGATGAGGCTGACTTTTATAAATTCGTGTATGATTTTCTAGATTCACACCAGGTGGAGACAAAGCAATATTATTGACCTCAGTACAAAATATCAAAACGTCTCTTTTCCACCTGCTTGTTACTTATTTCTGCGCACTTTGTTAGAATCCTGTGCACAAGCCCCTGCAATTCCTTCTCACTGCTCCCACACCACTGATAAACTGCCTTGGAATTTTGCAGAGCTCCCAGTAGGAAGCCATTAGAAAGCCAGCTGGGCCCAGATCACGGGCAGACCAATAGATCTACCCCGCTGATAGAATTAGAAGCAGATTTTTAAATTAATAACAACCAAAAGTTGGGACAGATTTATTTGGACTGGGGAAAAAAAAAAGCTGAAAGAAAGAAGCAGTCCAGCAGCTCATGATGGAAGAGCTGCACTAAGCAAAAACAAACTGGTAACTCACTTATCAGTAAATTTAATGGACAAAGGACTGTTTTAAGACAGCAAATAAATTATCAGTGGAAGCAAAGCGCTAGTCACAAAAAACTACACAGAACAGTCATCCATAAACACTGGAAACAGTACCAGCTATTAGCAGTCACCAGTCATAAAATCTACTTTCAAGCACCATTTATTTATGTTTTTTGTTAACATATTTATTAACCACAGCAGAAAGTTAACCATTTCAAACAACAACTAGGTACTGGGAACAGATTAAAGCTTACCATATTTATCTCTCATATAATAATATTGAATAAATTAAATTTAAATTGCAATTGAATTACAACCTTTCCAGCATGTATTCAGTCGGACACCTGGTAGCTGCTGGGATAGGCTCCAGCCCCCCCGCAACTCTAGAGTGGAATAAGCAGGTAAAAAAAATGGATGGATGGATGCTTTTCCTGGTTTTATGATCTTGTTTTGCTTTTATTTGGTCCACGCAGGTGAAAACTTTTGTTCATGTTCTGCCTTTAATATGAATGTGTTTTCAGGAGGAGCTTAAATAAGCGTGAGCAGCGGTGATCCTACCAACTCACCACTGCTGCTTCAGGTTAAATAATTCTGAAGGAGAAAAAAATTGACCCAACTTTCCAAGATTTCAGGTCTATCCAGTGTTTAGTTTTAGACGGTTTAATGGTTGTTTGGGAAGGTTTAACTGCACATGCTGTAGTAAAACAAGCTTTTGTTGACTTTTTTAATGACGCATTCAATTTTACTTCACGTCTTTCTTCGTGTTAGGTAAACAAAAGGGTGAGAGTTGCTTGGGAAATAGGAAGGTTGTAGGTTGTAAGCCGTTTCTGTGTTTTGAAACGAAACGGTGACTTCATCTGTAAAAACATGTGAAAGTTAAACTTTGCATCAACGTTAAACGTTACTGTCGCTACATTTGATGATTAACATTGACGTTAATATTAGGGTCACTTTCACAGCTTAAGCAAAATATTCCTCAATATACTTATCCTTGCTTAGGTGCCTTTTTTAAAGTCTTTTACTCTGTCTGTTTTGTCGCCTTTCAGCCACCACGCTTGAGCCAGCCGCAGTGGAGTCGGACAGGAAGTTGAGACTCAAGTGTTGGTTTTTCAAAATTCAGTTATTCTGAAGTGTCACACATCATGAGTAAAATTTCATACTCTTATTATGGTCTACAAATGTGCGCAAATAGAATTACACAGAACTATACAGAATTTATGTTTATATGTATCTGTTCATACAATAAATAATTGTAACATGAAAAAAACAACAACACATAATTCTGAAGGCATGGGGGCTTTTATTTTGGTGTGGCAAGAACTGGTAAAATACATTGGGTAATTAGGAAAATTTTGAAAGGAAAAAACTTTTCTTCACAAAAGCAGTTAAAAGTCTCCTCTGAGAACCAAAGGACAAAAGAACAGTACAGTTTGCAATAATCTAGCTGTACTTCAAACCAAGTTCTACTGTATTAAAAGATTAAGGTTGATTAAGTAAACTTATAATCTATGTTTAACTAAAACAGTAGAAAAAAAAAGGATAGCTCTGAAAGGATAAGGCTGAGATTATGGAAAAGAAAGATTAAATGAATCCTTTGGAGTGGCTATCAACCAGCGGCTGATCTGTGTTAGTCAGCCAAGACTACTGTTACTCACAAACATTCACATTTTTAAGTTTTTATATACATTGCCAGTGGCTGTGATTTAGTACTTTATCTTTAAGTCCAGTCTGTCTCAGTGCTTCAGCCTGGGGGCTTACAAGTGAGACACGAACATCCCACATCGACTCAAGCATGATAACTCAAACATGAATCACAAGGCTCACATGGTAACAAGACTAATGCACCTGCATCTCAAGCTCTACTGTAAGCAAAAAAACTAAGCATCAAATCCAAATGTCACCATACAAAAAAGTAAAAATAAACATCTCAAACATAGCAGAATTCAGCTTTTTAATTCTTTACTATTTTAGTCTCTTTTGAAAGACTCATCACCTGAATATCCCAAGGATAATTGACTGTAACATTGAGAGTTAAGCAAAAGTAATTTCTATCTTCCTGTTTGTATTTTCTTTGCTGTTTTTTAAGCAAACAAAGCACATTTTTAAAAAATAATAGGGGGTTGTGCTGTTTTGTTCTTGATGTGTAATAAATCAGACAAAGTAAAACTAGAAATGGCTCTTTCTACTCTCAGAAGGAAGACATTATTTGACAGCAGTGCTCTGCCTCTTCTTGACTACCTTAGCGGCGAGACAATGTGCGAAGCCTTTCCTGCACAAATGAAACATTTATATCATACAGTGAAATCTTTCAAGTCCATTTAGCTTTAACAGCCCATATCTGTCGCAGAGCATGTTTAGCCATTTTGCAAAGCTATTACCAATTTGTGGCATAAACAGATGGAGATTTTGCTGCAACGGAAATCTTTTAAAGAGACATCTCCCTACATAATACCACTCTGCATTGTGAGACAGTGAAATGCCATTATTGCTACAATTTTACTGTCATCCAACTGAAAGTCTGATAAGTCATGAAAACTATTTTAAAAAGAAAGAAAATTAAGGTGATATTGATTGCTGGTTTTCAAAGATATTTATGACTGACATGTACCAAATAACTCTGAATGCTTCCCCTGCAAAGCAGAGTTAGATTTTATTGCAACAATCAGAACCAAATTGCCAAAATAATATGATTTTTTTTTTTGCCCAAAGGCAACAGGCGCACACATACCCAGAGGATTTTTTTTCTTTTTTTTTCTTGACACACCTGGGTGAGCTACAGGGATCACTGTGCACCAGGTGCTAGCCTCATTTCAAGGCATTTCTCTTTTGGATATGAAGGTGACAGAGCAATATTCACTGGCAAGGCTGAAAATGAAGTTCTAGGAATCGTATGCAGAATGCGCCAAGGGACAAAAAGCAAATACATAGCTCCGTGTTGTTGTGAACCCAACACCAACCACTATAGCTAACATTGACTTATTGTTGATTTGATCAAAGGTGGCACGATGAAAGGGAGTAGGCCTTTTCTGTGCAACAGTGGCTGCAGTCAAATATCAACAGAGCAGCTCAGAAATTCCTTTCAGTCAAATGGACTCATAGTCTGCCCAGAGAGGTGGATTGAACCTGACATTGATTGAGGCACCACATGCTCAGATAACATCCATCCCAGACACTACCTTCCAGCAACAGTCGGCCTCCCACGTCTTATATAAAATATCCTTCAGTTAGAGAGGAATACACGATGCAAGCTTTGAGTTTAGAGATCAGGAAAGTTGTATTTGCTTTTCAAAGTAGAAGGAAGAAAAGCTCCCAAAGTGAATTTTTTGTCATTAAATCACTCACGGCAGGTTTTTGAAGACAGCAGTCCAGGCGGGGTTTACTAATAACATCAGGCTGTCAGTGGTGGACAGCTAATCTGTTGCAAAGCCTCATGAACACATCCTCTTAGCAAAGGGGGACTTTTATTTTAAGTGCCTTTTATAAAATCAATTTTATCTTTTTAAATCTTTGTTTTTCTAATACACTTGTATTTTTTCTGCACCTTGCTGTAATGTTTTAATGTTTTGTGTAAAGCACTTTAAATAGTTTTGTACATGAAATGTGCTATACAAATAAATTTGCCTTGCCTTGCCTTTGTGTGTCAGTTTTTGGTTCACATGGGTCCATGTTGCAGAAATTCCATTACTTGCACAGATCAGCAATGGCCCATTTAAAGCTTCCTCTGAAATCCTATTAAATCTAAAAGTTTGTGATCCCACTCACAAGAGCAAATACTGGATGTGTGTGGGATACCTTGAGGTAAAGAAGGCATAAGGAGATTTTCTCTATCCACAAGGCACCCCTCTTATTTCTGGCATCAAGCTGCGATTTAGCCTTTTAACTTTTATGTCGGAACAATCTGACATTACAGGTCAGCTGCGTAGCCTCTCACTACAAACTGCCGGAAGGTGGAGTTAGACCATCCTGCCCATATTCAAATCAGACAATTTGTTGTGTAAAAATCCACTCCCATGTCCAAGTCATTATCTCTATGGTAAAAGTCCGACAGGGAGAGGAACGAAAGTTTGAATACAGCATTGTTACAAAATGTGGCCACATTATAATGTGCTCTTACAACATGACAAGCGTAAAAAGATACAGGTAGACTTGAATGGTCCAACAGTAGGTCTCTGCAAGAAATACTTGTGCCGATTCGTACCATAATGGTAGTATTAATAAAACCGTGCCCATGTTAGAGTCAGAGGGTGCGTTCCAGTTGTTCCCTGTCAGGTGGGCTGTGCAGGGTGTTCAGCTGTTGTTAATGAAGATCCAAAACAAAAGAGGAAAAACTCAGCTCAACAGAAACTTTATTCAGTCGCTTTCTAGACAATTTAAAGGTTCATAACAAGTCTACCCATGAGTCGCTGTGGCTTGTTTCAGTTCCCAACTAAAATGTAAAAACAAATTAAGACATTAGAGAGCAGTTCATGTCATCATTATATACTGTAAATATATGAAATTATTACCTTCATTAACTTGTCTTTCTCTTTCTTAGCCAGTATACAAGGCTTGGAGTTATGGTGCTGCCGACCACTCCATCCTGTCCTCTGCTCTTCCAACCAGTCAAGGCATATGGCCACCCTTCCTGAGTCTGGTTCTGCTGGAGGTTTTTCTTACTGAGTTTCTTTTTTTTTGTTTTTTCCTCCTGTCTACTGTCACCCATGCTTGCTCAGGATGGGGGACTGTATCAAACAGAAGATTTAATGCCATTCATTGGCCTCCTTTTACTAGGCATTTATCCTATAAACTGGCTTAGATTAACATAGTTATTATAAACTAGACTGATGTGGATTTAACTGCATTGCAACTGGACTACAATGATTTCTGTTGAATTGGACTGGATCTGTAAAGGGCTTTGAGATGGCATTCTTATACATTTGCGCTTTGCAAATTAAATTTATTAGAAATTAATCAGAGCCTATGTAATATAAAAATTCTTAAAACTCTTTAATTTGTATTTTTCTATTAGCGACATTAAAACTAGTCTATTGGCATACTAAACAAACCTTAGCTAGGTAGCATAGTTGTATGTTACCATTAGACGTTAGTGGTACAATTACTACAGAAGAAGTTACAGAAAGCCAATCGGAGGAAGTGCTGTCTGTTTTTAAGGCCTTGAAACAAAAAAGTATTCATGGGTGAAATGATGTTACCAGAGATTGGGGAGTAAAAAGAACTTCTTAAGTACATCGTTAAAGATACACAGTTCTGTTTCTTTCTACAGGTGAGATGGAAACCATGAGTTGGAGTTCAGTGTGCTTTTATTTCACAATATTAGGTGTTGCAGTGAGACACCTTCTAGACTCTTCGACAGTTCAGAATTTGCCAGTAATAACACAAATTGCTACCATCTTGCTCAGATATAATTAGTTTTCTTTGAAGAATAGATTTTTTCTTCTGAGAATTAGAAATATCCAGCATTTTCACAAGACAAATGAAAATCATAACTATTTTTTTTATTAAAACTTGTCAAATATTTGTGCATATTTCTGCTTAAATTACACAATTTAATTTAAAAAGAATCTTGAAAATCTGGAGAAGTGCACAGTGCCTTTGTGTCATCTAATCAGTCAATCTATAATTGACATTAATTAAGAAAACATGCACATTTGCCTCTATGAGACATTTAATCAGACGGGTCTGATTAAACAGATTTCAGTGGATATATATAGCCTAAGTTAAAAGCATTTCCACCCCATCACACCAGAGACTTTCTGTTATGTGTACTGATAATTGACAGTAATTGCAGCCTCTTCAGTGAACTAATGCAGATAAACTTTTTTCCAGCATCCCAAAGCTAAAATCTAATAGAGAAAACAAAACAGCAAAGCTTTTATTGTGGTTGAACTCTTGAGTCTGTCTCTGTGTTGGAAAGACTATTACCTGAAGCATGTGAAGCAAAGACACATTTCTGCACCTTTGCATGCTCTCTGAGAGTCTGAAATGCAAATTAGATCAAGAAGGAAACACTTCTGGCAGTTTCTTTAAACAATTTATTGCCAAGGAGGGAAAAAAAAAGAAGAATTTTCATCAACATGATTCATACCAGGGTGGGAAGAGGAAACGCAGCAGGACTGGATAAGTTCACAATAACAAGATTGACCACCAAAACAAAGAGCTAGATAATAAACATCTTTATTTGCGTGTACTCCTCCAGCCCAGTCTAATGGCAAATAGTGAAAAAGAAGTTAAAAAAATGAATCTATACCCTTATATTTTTTTATACTTAAGAAATTGGTAATCAGATCAAGTGGGAACAGAATAATGTGTTGAGGGTTGCAGGAGATTGTTGAGTAGATACTTGCCCTCCTCCGGATCTCACTGTACTTTTCTACTTCCCTGCAACTTAGGATTTCTTACTTTTTTACAACTGTACTCCAGCATGTAAATGGTTAAAGGCGTAGTTGGAGGCTATTTTTAATCAAAC
The DNA here is from genome assembly GCA_037177495.1 of Rhadinocentrus ornatus. NCBI lineage: Eukaryota > Metazoa > Chordata > Actinopteri > Atheriniformes > Melanotaeniidae > Rhadinocentrus > Rhadinocentrus ornatus. The sequence goes on along the minus strand of JBAMHW010000009.1, from coordinate 4,660,578 downwards.
CTTAGCGTGTTGATTTAAATGCAAGAAAAGATATAGCCTATATTCACATCTACAAGAGGACAAAACCAACCTTGGCTTTAGTCCAGATTTTGTTTTAACCCTGGTTTAATTTCATGTGACGCATCTCACATGACTTCAGGTGGAAAAGACCAAGACATTTTTTCACAAGTGTTTAATATCAGTCAATGTTACATAGACAACCATAAAAGCTCTGTTAAGCTCCTTCCTCTTTAACTAGACATCTGCCTTTTCTGCCTTTACCTGAATTGTTTTCTTCCTATATGTTAGATGGTTTCTCACCTTACACAACTATTAGGCCCGTGTCAGTTCTGGTAAGTCTCTACTTATTTCTCGACATAGCTCGGGCTCAGTCCAGGTCCCTCTGACATTGTGAAATAGAACTTTTATCCACCAGGATATGTCTGGGCTGCATTATTTCTCATCCAGAACACTTGTTTCTTTCTCTAAATGCCTGTGTGGGGATTCTTTTTTTATTTTTTTTTTTGACACAGGCATGGGCTGCAAGCATTCACCCACAGTTGTTTCAGCTCATACTGAATGTGTACGGCTACTTTGACCTATGGTTAAATACATCCACAGTACCATTAACCAAGATATTAATGGTATGTAGTTAGGAGTTGGAATTCATGTATGCTTTTAGGTTGAGTTAAGTTATACTTAGTTGGAGAAAAAAAATGTGTTTTTTTTCTGGTCATCTGGGAGAAGCTCAGAGTAGTCACTGCTCCTCCGCATCAAGGGGTGACAGATGAGGTGGCTAGGGCATCTGAAAAGGATGCCTCCTGGATTGTTACCTGGTGAGGTATTCCAGGCATGTACTACTAGGAGACCCAGGACTACAACTCTCGGCTGACCTGGGAACACTTTGGGATGGATTAGGACACTGCTGTCATTTGGGTTCCCCAAGCACGCACCTTCTCAGTTGTCCCCCAAAAAGGTTAAATTTCCATATTTGCCAGTGTAGATTTCTTTATTTCCAAAGTAAATTATAACTATTAACACTCAAGTGTCAGTCTAATTTACTACCATCTTGATTCATTACAGACAAAAATGTCCACTTCCAAAAAACAGCTCAAACATCTTCTGCTATTATCAGCATTTCTTGGAAAAAATTAATGTTTTAAACAACCAAAAAACAAAAGAAAATTGAAATTGTTGTCCGTTTGTGAGGATAAAAATATCCTATTAAGTCACAGTTTAAAATCTAATAGCTATTAGAAAATACAGTGATGTCAGGGTTTACTTTTTATTGATAAATAGTCAAATTTGTGGTTTTTACTGTTCACCACTAAAACAACTACAGGCCTGTGCAAAATAAAAAGCTGAATTATAAAATTTGTGGAGACTTTCTTATGGAAAACTGTGCCATGTGCAGTCAGAAGGACAGCTGGATTATGAGGGAAAAATGATAAAGTTTAATGTTCTCCAAGCAGAGTTCCAGATACAGATCAATATCAATAGAACCACAGCAGCAGTATCACCAAACCACTGTATAATGAGAAAATAAAATAACTAAGCTACTTTTGGATTAAAAATACCAGCAAACATTAAAGAAATACATAAAATAAGTAAAGACCATTTTCACCATCATAATAGACCAGAACCATTCTGACATTCAGCTGGAAGTTAAGGGGACGGTTGTATTCATGTTTCCCATTTGTGTGTGAGGATTGAGGAAGCAGTGATTTGGTTCGGACTACATCCTACACCAGGATGAGTGACAGTAAGCAACACAAGGTCATGCTTCACCATTCAGAATTCTACACTAACCCTTTAATATGCCATGACTGCAATAACAATTGATCAGTTGTACAAGCAAGTATTTTGTGTTTGATTGAAGCACTGTTTGCACATGTCCTCTGAAATTAATGCTACACAATTTGAAATTTGCAAGAAGTAAGTGCACAAATACAGTATATTTGACCAGGTATAAGATCAAAGCATTGACTGAGATGCAAATAACAGAACGTTTATTAGACGAGACACAGCGTGTTTGTTTTAGGGGCTTTACTGTAATTTTTTTCTGCTGTGATCTAAAATTAAACAAATATGAATCTCCTCTGTTGTTGCCATGTTTATCATCCTGTTTATTCCTTTAAATTCAGCAACTCTATTCAGTCCGTGCCCCGTACACAAGCAAGTACATGAAAAATTATGCTCCCAACGGAACCAGTTATCTATGCAAACTCGAGGTCAAAAAGAAAATATATTCTCAGCCTAACTCAACAAGTTTTGCCTCATTCATTTGATTCTGTGCATCTCCGTATATGAGAGAGAGACGGGCTGATGTAGGGTTGGTGTTTGCAAGGCATTCAATGCCAGACCCATTAGCTGGTGTTGCATTTGTTTGTGCTGAGGCACAGGCTGTTTAATCCATCATTTTCATAATGTGTACTGTGTGTCATCAAGATTAACAAACTTAATTTCTATCTAAATTCAGGATCCTTTATTGCCCAGCCATATTATGGAATGCAAGTCAAGACTTAGAAGGTAGTAAATTACAGCCTCAAGAATTAATTTTGCCTTTATATAGAGTAAAAGCATAAATGATTAGCTAAAATCTGTTAAAGGGACAACAAGTCTTTCACATCACATACATGTCAGTCAGTATGAAATGAATGCATCTAAGTTCTGAGGCAGATAGAAACAGCATGCATGTGACAGCAGATATCATCTATCCACATGATATTTACTGAATGATACTTAATGACCCGTCCATTTTTCTCCTCTGTAGAGGCAAGCAGCTCATTCAACAAAGTTCTCTATTTGAAGAAAAGCACAAAAGACAACTGGGAACTCTTACACATAAATTACAGAGAAAATAACAGCCATATTAAAATAATGAAAAAAAAGTCATTCGAAGTGCAGCTATGCTACATTCCCTCATTACATGGTTTATTGAACTTTAGATGTAGCAGAGACTGTCACAGCACATTCTTAATGTTTTTCAATCTGAGCTTCAGTCAGCTGAGGCACAGTACTAGTAATTGGTATTGATTACTCAGAAATGGCTCCCGGTTGTACCAGAACAACAACACTGTGTACACTAAGTAACAGAGTGGTTATACATATAGCATGAGAAATGTAGGGGGAGAAAGGTTTGAAAAAAATTTTTTAGAGGTTAAAATGCTGCTTAAAATGCTTAGTGCAGATGCATTAAAGACACGATTAAATTACTGGACATAAAGTAAGAAGATACCCTTGCTAATTGACTCCCCACAGTAAAACCCATATTAGAAACTGGTTTCTACCATTAGGCTAAATTATTGCAGCACATACAATGACAAAGTTGAGCAAAAGTTGAATTATTAAAAGGCACACACAGCTCACAATGTAAAATATCCACTCAGTAAGGCTACAAGTAAGCATATGTCTTTGAATATGTATGTGACTAGACCAGAACTCCTACATGGGGCGAACTGAGTAATAATATGTGTGCATTAATGATGACAATGATCATTAAAAAAAAAAGCAACATACTGTATCTCTGTCTTTCCCTCATCAGCCCCCCCAGCTGCCATCATCTCTATGATGCCTGGTTGTATTTTAAACTGCCCTCAGTGTCTGTGCCAGGCTTGGATTTCTACCTTCAGGAGAAATTACAGCCCTTTCCCCTCCTACTGTTCCCATTCTGGCCGATCTCACTGTGACAGGCTGGCATGTTGTCCTCAGCCACTGCTAGAGGCTGTCGATGCCTGTTACCTGTAGTTGTTCCTATGTTTAGAACCTATGTGCCAGCCAGATGACTAACCTCTGGCAACACAGCAGTGTGTGAGAATAGCTGTGTGCAACCTTAGCAGACAATGTGATGCTGCTGACCCATCTGCAGTGTCTCCTGGCCTATCAGTGGGTCATTTCCACATCTGTAATCCAATGACATGCAATCTGAAGACGGCGAACCTCTGGTGGTGCACATAGTGTGTGTCTTTTAAATCGATAGCATTGTCTGGATAACTTGTGAATTCTAGGTCTTCTGTCCTGTTCTTAGCCTGCATGTTGTAGCCTTACTCCAGCTTGAAGGATTCACAAAACCACTCTATGTATGCTGCACTACATAAATAATGTTACGCCTTTCCTGTCTAGGGTCAAGGAAGCGTAGCAAAGTGAACAACCACCACTGTTGTAAAAAAAGTAATAACAAATTTTATTCCAAATACAATACATATAGTAAACCAAAACACACCTGGAGCTTTAAAAATAACAGAAATTGGTTCCTATAAAAGAAAAGCAAAAACAAAACACAATAATAGCACATCAATAATACACAATCAAACAAAGGTATCCCGTTATCAGGTATACAATCAACCAACTTAATAAATAAATAACGAAAACAAAAAATAAAAAATAAAAATACGTTTTGGGATGTTTTACAATTACAAAAAACTTACTCAACTAAAAATTTCTCCTATTGAGAGCGTCAATTTTCTTTACTCAATTTACGCAAACTTAAATAAGAACCTACAAAATAAAGCTGTCAAACAAACTAAACGAGAGAGTCTCTTCACGAAACCAAAGTCAATCTGAAAATCTCAGCACATACCAAATCTTTCTAAAGTTTAACAAGCCAATGGTTTTCACTAAGCAAGACCAATGCCACCCCTGGCGAACTGCGTGTCATAGGTCCACTCAGCTGCCCTGACAAGTGGTTTCTTCAAAGTATATATGGGCGCGGAGTCCTTTTGGGTTGTCAGTCTGGAAGTGTCTGGGACAGCAAGCGACCAATCCGGACATCAGAGGGAGGAGACTTAGTGCAGGGCGGCAGCCAATCACAGAGTTGCTCCTGCACAGCAGCGTTTCCATATACTGCAACAAGCGAACAGGCCTGGGGCCGTAACAATAAGAAACTGCAAAAAAAATATCCAGGTTTCATAGTTTTGTAGTTGAGAGAAACACTAAAAATTTCATTCTGCTGTTGCAATCTATTTGTTCCTTTTAAAAACACAAGAAAGCGTAAATTACGTGCTTTAAAATAATTTAAAAACCCAGACAACTTATTAAAATTCATACTATTATACTTCATTCTTTGCTTCAAATTACAAGCCAATACTGAAACATCTCTATTATTCTACTAAAGAGACTGGCCACTTTATATAAAATCCATGCAAAAACTAAATTTTAGCAAGCGCCAGCATTTTTCTTGCAACTGATTTTACAACATAGGAAGATAGCAAATAATTTGCATCTGAATCATATGTAAAGAACATCGATATGGAGTGGTATGGTGGAATAGTAAATGCAGAAAAAAATGCATAAATAACTGAATTGTATGAATTTACAGTAGCTTTAACAGAGTATGCAAATATAAAATGGGCAGCCTTTATATTTAAACCTTTTCACTCCTCACAATATGTGAAGCCCCCAGGCTGCTGGAAGCTGCCAATGAGTCAGGAACAATGGGATGCTGGATGTCTCTCACTGTGTGTGTGTTTCACATGAACTGATTTATCCCCCCCCTTGTTAATGTGGACTCCTACCTCCTACACTCTCCTCTCTCCACCCGTGCTCACTCTCCATTAGGGAGCTGGCAGATCTGATCAGGTGATGCTGTACTTGACTTACTTCCTGTGGGAATCAATGGCTACATTTAATCAAATGGCTGAAAGCTAATGACTTTAGTGGGGCTCAGGGTGGGGCCACAGCACACTGGCTCAAGCCAGTATTGGACAGAAAGATAAGTGAGAATGGACGTCCCTCCTGGTAAAAACACTTGAAGGGCAATGCAATAGAAAACATGGTAACAAAAACCTGTTTTGGATTGCAATGAAATATAGCTGTTTAAATGCTTCTTTGCCTTGTCTTATCTAACTAACTATTCAGCAGACATAATAAATCATATCAATGAATTTGTCATGAGCTGTAAACAGCTGTTTTGTATATAAGATTAATTTTGTAATATAAAACTATCACGCCAAATAAAAAATGCTTTTAAAAAGTTTTATTTAGTTTGATTATCATGCTCCCAGTTAGTGACGTGCCGGCAGAAGCATTTCTGACCTATTATTATTCAAAAGTATGAACATTTCCTAAAAACAGCCAACACCAATTTAAAACTTTTTTATCTGAAAACTTGACACACTAATTGACAGCAAACAAGCCATCATGTGGGTTGTTGGTTTAACCCTTAAATATGACCATCCTATAGACTTTCATCCCTAAAGGCTGCAGGATGGAAATATGTATGAAAATGTTTACATCAGAATTATTGCCATTTTTAGTCCTTTCCTGAAAGGCTGGATGTTAAAATATGAAATATTGAAATATAGCACTGATGCCTATGTGAGATGACTACAACTCGTGACAAGCATTTAATGACAGAATAAGACTTTACTAAATACTTCCTGGTTAGTAAAAACATTGTTTATGAAGATTATAACTGCAATCATAATCTTCATGAACATCTTGTAGTCAGTTGCCTAGTTACATGTAAACCAACTACATGGTAAATACTGTAAGAACGTCACTTCCTGTTTGGGTTTAGGCAAAAATATCACTTGTTTAAGGTTAAATAGTTGCTGCTACAATGAAATTGAAGTGTTGCAATCACCTCAGGTACAATAAAACAACAAAAATAAAAGAAGCATACATACATGCAGACATACATACACACAGATCTGAGCCCTTACGGCACAAATACAGCACACAAGATGGATAAAAATAACACAAATAAAATAAAATATATGCTAAAATAAATTAACAGAAACTTAGGAAACTATGCACATAACATCTTAGTTGGCCTTGAATGTGTGCAGGAAGTTTTTGAATGCTATTCTTTATTTAAGTGGGAGACAGTGCAGTTGCTGTAGGACTGGGGTTTAAATGTGGCTGAATTCTGGTCCATCAGAAGCATATGGAGATATTTCTGAGGGAGACCAAAGATTAAAGAGTTGCAGTTGTCGATGTGAGTGGTAACAAGGCTGTGAACAAGAAACAGTATAGAGAGTGAGAGCAGAGATGAGAGATGTTGCGTATGCAGAGTGAGTGAAAAATATATAACACATATGTAATATAACATACTACATATGTAATATTTGTAAAATGTATATGTAAATATATAGATAGATGGTGCAGCTTCACAGAACACTAGTTACAAGTATGAATGCATAAGCTGAATCTTGATGAAAGAAAATAGAGAGAAGCATAAAAAAAATTAATGGGAATTTCCACATTCTTTTGTCCCAAATTATTTAAAACACCATATCAAAAAATTAAATAATAAATACATTGCTCCTGTTGCACATATCCTCTCACAAAAGCTGAGCCAGTCTATGTAGAAGCCATTATATATATTTAAAGAAATACTTTGCTCTTGCAGTGCTGCCTACATCTCGCCATTTGCAAGAGCAAAGTTCGGAAGTCAAAGTGTTTCATCTATGACTAAACTGTAGGTTTAATATTCAAAGTATAATAGCAGAAGGCTGTATCAGCCTCACAGAAGTGTTTTACTTGGTGCATTTGTTTTTACAGCGCACAGTAATTTTATTTAAAAAGTGAGAAGGTATGGTATGGTATTAAAGCATGGTGTATTTGTTTTATTTACATTCCACACCACAGTGTCATATTTTAACAAAAAATCTGCTCAAGTACAGCAGATATGAATTACACCAGTGCTTACAATGCCCTATGTCTCCCTTGAAGGTATGTTACTCAACATGTTTTACATATTTTGCTTTTATTAGAATTTCTGAGACATGATCAGCTCCTCTGAAACAATGTAAATCTGTCAGCATATTTACATGTATGATTCAAAAGCAAAAAGCTAACAAGTGGCAGACCTCAAATGTAATTTAAAAGAGACAACATCTATGCATAACCACGTCCATCTCTTCTCAGAAAAAAAAAAAAAAAAGTTATGATGCTGATTATGTGAAGGACAAGTCAATAATTTAACACTTCTAAAACATGGAATTGAGGTCTTTGGGTGCAGGGAGGACTATGTAACCAGAGGCTTTGATGGCATACAAGGGAGAAGGAGGAAGAAGATGAGAACCAAGATCAAACACCAGACAAAGGTACTCTCCAAAAGCTGATGTTCTGCTGTAGGGCTGAATCGAATGGACAAACAGGCACATCAACAGACTAAGGCTGTCACTGTTTCTTTGAAGTTAGAACATCCGTTTTAACATAGAAAACTTCAAATTTCAAAAACCTGTACAAAAAATAAATAAATAAAAAAAGTATTTATGTAATTCAGACTAAAGGCAGAATAAATAGCTGCATTAGACCTTTCTAACAAAAACTTATTTTAGGCCTTTGTGGCCACTTGAAAAATAGGCATCCATTATGTTTGCTAAATGTCCACGAATTTGGTGGAATAAAACATAAATAACGAAAAAAGTACCAAACAAAATTAATTAAAAAACTGAGTTGGGAAGTATTTTAGATTTTACACCCAAAATTATATAAAAATGCACAAACATGAGGTAGTTTATCAACTTTGTACAAAAACAAATGTGGAGACTTATGTGCTGTTGGAGGCACCAGCTATTAAAGAAATCAGGTGTTCATCCTTGTGTGACTGCCTGCTTTTCAGCATTCCTCTCGAGAGTTTTGTAAAAATGTCAAGACCAACAACAGAGCAATGCATATGCAAAGACACCATGATGGAACTGAAATCACAAAATAACACTTCAGTTGCACTAATTACATCATTCATAGTAAATCTATTCAATACTACACAGGAAAATATTAACACCATGTGAAAGTTTGGGATGCGTTATCTAACCACGAATTGATGGATCACCGTCCAAACATTTTTCTGTGACAGATTATGGTGCATTTCTGACTAACCTTGACAGTTACTGCTCATTCTATAAAAAACAACACAGATATCCATGTTACAGAAAGCATCCAAAGCACATTACATGGATTTCAACAACATTCTAAGTTCAATGCATGTATATTTTCAGTAAAAATTAAGTATATAAGTTAATCCTACAACAAAGTCACTTTAAAAAAATCATGAACTACATTTGGTTGAGATTTTTCTCTTTAAAAGTATTCAATGTTAACAATAAAGTCCAAGCATGAGTTTGAATCACTCTTTTAATTTTAAAAAGGGCAAAAAATAGAACAATGTCAGAAGACTGATGATTTTACTGGAGCAACACAGCGGTAAATCATGAGGTGTAAACAGAGAGATAAGACAACCTTCACACATCTCCTGACAGAAGACAGATGAGACTAAAAAGGAAAGGGAGAGAAAAGTGGAGAAGAGGTAGAGGAAGAAATAAAAACAGATAGGTAAAGTCTCTTGCATAAGTCTAATCCACAAAATGCGTCTTTTCCCGTCAAATTTGTATTTCCTTTGACCTTCAATTGTACATACTTTTTGTACAATCAGTCATTCTACATCAGCCTGAGGTCTAAAGCCAGAAGCTGAAGCTTTGGAAAGAAAACATTATTTGTTAGCTTGTAAAAGAAAGCTAAGCTAGAAAGCCAAGCTAGTCACAATCTGTACACACTTGACTGATAACATTTTGTTCAGCTGAGTAAAATTAAAAAGATGTAACGTTTCCATATCTAATACAATGTAATTTGCCACCATTTGCTCAGCCTTCTTCTGTCATGGTTTAGTGGCACCAACTGTTCATGTCAAGGTGTTTCACTTCTCATAAATAACTAACTGCATTTCAATGAGCATCTGTTGACAATGACTTAATACATTAAGCAGAAAGCCGAACACTGCAGCCTTAATGAAATTGAAATAGTTTTTTTAAGCCATAAGAAGAAGAAAAACAAAGTAGTTTATCCCAAAACACAAATTCATGAGTGTGACCATCTAACTTGTACCTAAATAGAACAAAATATACACTGCTCAAAAAAAAAAAAGGTAACACCAAAAAAACACATCCTAGATCTGAATGAATGAACTATTGTTATTAAACACTTTGTTCTTTACATAGTTGAATGTGCTGACGACAAAAGCACACAAAAATTATCAATGGAAATCAAATTTATTAACCCATGGAGGTCTGGATTTGGAGTCACACTCAAAATTAAAGTGGAAAAACACACTGCAGACTGATCCAACTTTGATGTAATGTCCTTAAAACAAGTCATAATGAGGCTCAGTAGTATGTGTGGCCTCCACGTGCCTGTATGACCTCCCTACAATGTCTGGGCATGCTCCTGATGAGGTGGTGGATGGTCTCCTGAGGGATCTCCTCACAGACCTGGACTAAAGCTTCCGCCAACTCCTGGACAGTCTGTGGTCTTGGTGGATGGAGCGAGACATGATGTCCCAGATGTGCATAATTGGATTCAGGTCTGGGGAACGGGCGGGCCAGTCCATAGTATCAATGCCTTCGTCTTGCAGAAACTGCTGACGCACTCCAGCCACATGAGGTCTAGCATTTTCTTGCATTAGGAGGGACCCAGGGCCAACCGCACCAGCATATGGTCTCACAAGGGGTCTGAGTATCTAATCTCGTTACTTAATGGCAGTCAGGCTACCACTGGCAGGCACATGGAGGGCTGTGCGACCCCCCAAAGAAATGCCACCCCACACCATCAATGACCCACTGCCACACCGATCATGCTGGAGGCTGTTGCAGGCAGCAGAACGTTCTCCACGGCTTCTCCAGACTCTGTCACATCTGTCACATGTGCTTAGTGTGAACCTGCTTTCATCTGTGAAGAGCACAGGGCGCCAGTGGTGAATTTGCCAGTCTTGGTGTTCTCTGGCAAA
>JBAMHW010000009.1:4616686-4632431 GCA_037177495.1 Rhadinocentrus ornatus | reverse complement strand
CTAATAATACTAATAATAATAATAACATTAATAATAATAATACTTATGATACCCAACCCTACCGTTGGCTCCAGGCCACAAGGCAAGGATGGACCATGCTGATTGATATAGTGTATGTGATGACATTACAGGACACTGTATAGTAATTAAAATTCTCGGTTAGCCGGCATTGCTCTTGATGAGTATTTTGTCACATACGTAGTATATAGGCTGACTCTATGTGTGTTATGTGCCTGCGCATTACAGGGGTTATTACAAGCAGTTTAATAAATCAGAATCAGGTGTACCTGAGTTGGAAAGAACTAAAACATGCAGGGCAGTGGTCCCTGAGGACCAAGATTGAGAAACACTACACTAGAGAGATTATTTCGCAAGATACGAGAGCGTTCATTCGAGATACTCCATAGTGAAACCTATTGTCATACACAGTCTATGGTAAAGTAGTATAGAAAAAAAAAGAAATAAAAAATTATGAAAATTATCGCGGCCGACAAACTTATGGTGACTTATTGCTTATCGCGACAGGCCTAGCAACAGCAACAAAGGTCTTATAATTATTGATTTAGCTTCCAAGGGCAAAACAAATTAATAATAAAAAAAACAATCATGGATGGACTATCCTACGAGATTTTTCTTGGCAACAGTCAGATTGAAATCAAAATCTAATTGTTTTGCTGTGTATAACAATCATCCATTTTAAAATCCACTGGATTGTGCTGCTAGTGTCCATAAATAACTCTTCTCTGCTGAGTGAATCATACATTCTTCATTGAAAAATCTAATAGATTTTCTGATCAAAGGTTCCTATATATGTGATTGAGTTTATTCAAGCTCAACTGTTCTCTCAAGGGGAAAAGCACCCATTTGTAATTAATGAGCCATCTTATCAACAGTTTCCCCAGATCAATATAGTAGTAATAGCAGTTTCATTCACCCTAAAGAACAGTGCTTCACGATTCTTGTATCTGTGTGTGCTCCCACTCAAGAGAGGCATCATTAAGCGGCTTGACAGCATCAATCTGGAGAGAAGGGACACTCATCCTGGATGTAGGATGGCTATGAAAGACATCTTTTAACTCACACACACCCCGGATAGCACACATTCAGCCTTCACTCATCTGTGACATCGTCTATGATCCTGTCCCCTCCGCTGACAGACTGCCTGACTCAACCAATTTCCCGTCCCCCTTCTCCATCCACAAGTACAGCGTTCAGCAGCCTGGCCATGCAGCTCGAATCTTGTTTAAAAGCTGACGCTTTTCTCCAGGGACTCATCCTTTAACTCTTTCCTGACTACAATAACGCTTACAGACTGAGCTGCAAGAAAAGCGCTGTCTGCCTGGTATCAGTCAAAATCTCCAACCAAAATCAAATATTAGTGGTTTGAAAAAATTGTGGAAAATGTTGAGAATATAAGTGAAACTAATCACTGCATGTGGTTTTGATCACTACAGTGTCTGCAGAGCATCCATTTTCACACACAGCTCTTCAAATGTTTGTGATTAATAATAACTCAAAATATATTCTTTTTCTTTGCTTTGTTTTTTTTTTACAGCTATCAAGTTTTTAAATTTAATGATGGGTATTAGCACACCAAATCTACAGCAGTTCACCAGAAACATGCCACAATCTATTTCACAATTTGCCTCAGTCGCCTGGTCTAACATCTTAATGCACCAATCAGCCCCCCCACAAAGACAAAGAGACGGCAATATCATTCAAAGGAATTCCCTCAAATGGGAATCCACCAGCATGACACAGTATCAAAGATGTTTTCACAACAGGATTACCTGTTTTAATGAAGGATTAATAGAAACTGGATACAGTGATGTGGTATTTACCGGGTAAACATTTAAGCAGGGCAAAAAGGCATTAATCCTGTAATCCTATAATACAGTCTCACCTCCGATTTTTATTGACTCTTAAGTACAGAATGAAAACATACAGAAATGAATTGATTTAGAGCAGCACTGTCAGCATTTTGTTGGTTGTTGAAAAAGCATGCCTCCATTATGTTATATCAATAAATGAAATGTTCTTTTTGGATGGCTTAGTAAGTGGGATTTTTCATGTTAACCATTAAGAATTATTTATAATATACTATATTTATGAAAAACATTTACTCTGCCATTGAAGATTTCAATGTAATATTGCAATAGTGCAAGAAATTATGTCAGTGCAAGAAAGTACTTCTGATAAAGTGAGTAGCCTAGTTCAGAAAATTGTCGGTATGTTTATTTATCTGTTTCCTTTGTAATAGTATTTCTGTGTCAGGGACTGAGTCAGTGGTTGAAACTACCAAATAATTTGCACACCCCCTGTCACAGTTGCTACACAGTAAGGGCTTATTTATGCTGAAAGAGCCACTCTTTTAGACTTTTAGACCTTAAAACTCTGCGTTCCAGACTCATTGATGATGACGATGATAATGGCAAAGTGACATCTTTTATGTGCTGTTACTGTCCAGTAGCATTCCATGGCTGAGAAACCGCACTATGCAAGTTTTTCATCTGGGATGCTGTGTGACGTTGCAGCTGAGTTTCGCTTCGCACACGCATCACCTGCTGGCAAGCAGATGTAAACAAAACGGACATTTTGAAAGTGGCAACTGAAATTGTGGAACTTTTTGAAGAGTGGCTTTGCAAAAATGCAAAAAATTGTAAACGCATCAATGATGTTAGATCGCCTGGGCATAGGAACAAAGAACCATTGCCATGTTTGGTATTGTCTAAAATATGGCTGTCGACGTTATCGACAATAAAAATAGTTGTCGGCATAAAAAAAAAAACTACAGAGTGGGACATTGTCTTTTTCCCTATCTCTGCTGAGATTTGCACCTGCACAATAAAGTCTGCCAGTGGAAAAATATGGCGACCGGCCAGGGAACAAAACGGTGGCAGAGGACGTCAAAAGTCTGGGATAACTTCACGTTAAACCTACAAAATAAATTAAATACACGTGGACCATGCATACCATGGAAGTATGTCTGCAATGCTCGAACACATAAAGAGGAGGCACGTCGGACTTAGATAACAACCTCATGCATGATTTAAAAGCTGAAAGTGAAATAAGAGCCATTTAATAATTATGAGATACATAATTTGATTAGTCAACTAGCCGTTGTAATAGTCGGTGACTAATCGACTATCAGAATAGTCATAAGTTGTAGCCCTAGTCTGAAACTAACCTGAGAGATAAACTCTTATTTATTCATTACCCTCTAGTGGGTGCATTGTCTAACAATCATGCAAACATAAAACGCTCATTGGACCTTTGTGGGCAGTGATGCCCTAACAATACGTGGATGAATTATCTTTCAAATGTATATTTTGTTGCTCCAGCCATCCCTATGTGGAATAAAAAAACTGTACCCTGTAAACTGGTATATTTTGTACCTTCTCTGTCCAATTCAGCACCTCTAGTGACATACTGTAAATGCACCTTCATTTTCTGCTACAGTAATATATCTTAAAAACACTAATCATACAAACAATCAATCAGAGGAAACCCAAGCTGGATCAGAAAGAACATGAAAACCCCTGACAGAAACTCAGCAGGCAACATTCAAATGTTGCCGAGCAACAGTGCAAAACTCAGCCCTGCCTTTTATCAAGAGTTCTGCCTATGCACTGTTTATGTAGATGCCACAAGGTAAATAAGAGTAGAGTTATTTACAATTTGTGGCCTGTGATATTTTATCTTTTCATTTTATTAAAGTCCAAAATTTTATCAAAGTGTATTTTATTTAAGTCCACAAAACTTATCTGAGGGACCATTTTTGTTCTTCAATGGGTGTATTTTTTTTTTTTTTTTAAGAAATGTACATGAATGCAACCTTTATTTGTCTGCAAAGACTCATATTAAATCCGCCCACACACAGTACACCACCTTTCCAGAATTTTAAATGAACTGTTGCTAAACAGGTGTGAAGCATGAAGCATCCATCATCCCCATTTCAACTTGAGTGAATGTCTGATGGATCACAAGGTTTGTTGAAAACATGCATTTATCCAAATGACATAAACCTGGCTTCACCTTATCATACCTTCATAACCCTCTATGCCAAACATTAAACACACAAAGCCAAGAGGTATAGGATACATTACATTAAGCCTCACTTTATCTCCATTAAATGGGAACCCTGAACTGCTTTTCGGAAAAATCCCTTTGTTGTGTTGAATTAGAACCTAATTCTTCACTTAGCCTGATATATTGATACAGATAACATTTTCTGTATGCATCAGGGATGAATGAATTAAAAATAGACACTGAATTTTAGAATGTTTAAGTTTGCAGTACTGCTTCTGCAGAAGGGATAGTCTAAATATTTGTTCTCCAGTTCCATTATTAGTTCCTGAAGCCCCTCTCTGGAAGCAACACTATTAAGCCCCATACAGTTGCAGTTGATCAGCTGTATTGTCAGTAAATTGATTTTAGGAACCTCTAGCAAAGGGACCTGCTGTAGCTGATTGTTTCTAACGTTAACTTACATAAATGTGATGCATTCACTGTCTTACTTGTAGTGCAGTGGGTGCCAAGCCAGCAGTTGAGAATGCAGATTTGTTGTTTGATGTTTTTATTTTTAAAAACTAAAAAAAAGAAAATGTGGTTTAAAAATGACAACACATTTCCTTTCCTATTTATCAACTATTGTAAGTTGTCTTTTTTCAAAAGGTCTCATAACATTTGCGACTCTAAACATGTTTTATGTAGCTGAACTGATGGAAAATGGCTCTTTTTGTACTGTAAAGGTTGCAGAACCCTGGTCTATGGTAAAAGCACTTACATAACATCATTTTTTTAGATGGAACAGGGTATTTATCATCCAAGTTTCCCAATGTTAAAAATGTTAAACTTTGTAGAGAAAGTGGCAACACTTACTGATTCTAGAATAACCATTGCAAGGGATTTGTGGACTTCACAGGAAACTGATTGATTTTTTTTTTTCTTTATAGACAGTTGTCTATTTTTTTAAAGCAACAAATAAAAAGGGAATTCTGATTTAATTCAGCATTATTTAAAACCAACACTATTTTCTGTCAACTTATTGGTAACTGTGCAAAGACAAAGTACACATATCTAATTACCTCTGATTTAAGATAATGAGTCACAAGGCGTCATAAAAGCTCCTAAAACCTATTTTCTGTGTTGCTTTGAAGTGAGGTAGGACTGAATAAGCTTTATAAAACAGGACTATTTGCACGTCTCTGTTTAAATAGAGACAAAGATATTCTGGATATTTATTAAATAACATTGTTTTATTAAATTGCTGCACACTGACGGGGAAATAAATGAGGAACCAAACACAGTAATGATGATAAAACCCAATTCATGCATAAGCAGCTGGCCTTGTTAGAGAGGAATAGAGAAGGTGGAACAATGATCCACCTGTGTAATTCAATTTGATGCTGTGCAGAAGATAAATAGTTGTAAACATAAGACAGCAGAGTGGATTATACACTTAAATAAGATGGAAAGTATTCACATTAAAATGTCACTTTTTCAGCTATTTTTACAGTTAGTTAACCTTCCCCCTTGTTTGTTTCCTGCACTCTGAAAAGCTGTCAGCAAACAAGGTCACCGTCCAAATCAATTGAGGTCGAGCAGATGACAAGTTTTAAGTAGCACTGCAGTGAGACAGGCATCACCGCTCCCTTTTGAAGAAGCACTGACTCAGCCAACAGTTAAAGATTTTGCTGTCTGTCATGAGCAATCAGAATTTCGGAGAGCCGATCCAAAATTGATACGGACAAACGATTACATAAAGAAAAGATAGCTTCAAACTACACAAGACATGACGTAAGAGGTAACGGAGGACAAAGGAAAAATAAGAAAAAGGTGCAATCAGAAGCTGATAAGCAGGTAGAGTGCAAGCAGAGGGGGATTTTCATGTGTGGACTAATGAGAGGAAGATTATACAAGAGGAAGAAGAGAGATAGTGATGGGAATTCTAACTATGGTTCATTCATTCAGTTCAATTTAGTCTGTTCTTTCGGGTAAGCTTCTGCAGCAGAAAATGCTAAAACTTTAATATAAAAGAAAGCAGAACTGAGTTTATTTGGCACTGGGATTACTGCATTGTTTTCATACAAGCATCTCTAAGACATCAACTTTCCTCTTCCCATGAATAACCAAAGATGAGCACCAAAGTTTAAAAGTAAACGTCCACCAATGTGCTAAAAATTGAATGTGCTACCTTATGGTTGTTTCAGCCTGTTATGGCGGGAGACCTGTTGTGTATCAGGGGGCATGAAATTGTTTTACAAATTGCTTCTTGACTGGCAAAGATTAAAATGATGTCATCAATGGCTTCATGTTTTCCAGGATTTAGACTAGAATACAATACTCTTACTAGACAGATCCGCAAATACATCAGTCAAAAGTTTGGACACACTTCCCCGTTAAATGTGATGTGTAAGTGTGTCCAAACTGTTGACTGGTAGAGCATGATGCCAGATATCCTTGAGGATCAAAGTATTTCTGAAAGAAAACCATTTTCCTTTTGTAGATTTTGCTTTCCTTTTTATTTTAGCCTGAAGATGTTTTTACTTTTACTTGTGAATGAAAACCACAAGTGAAATAGCCAAAACTGCAACTTCTGGCATCACTGTGCTGCCTGTTTCAGTCACTTCAGACTGGTGAATGGGATTTCTTTTTCATGGCTTTAATAAAAAAAATTCAGATTTACTTTGACAGTGAATTGAAAAATATCTAGAGTTAAGCTAAAAGTTATTGAGTGCCCTGGAAAACAAACAACAGGTGTCAAATGCAAAATATGTGGATAGATGTTCCCTCAGCCACATCCCAACCCGATCCAACGAGCAGTAAAGATGTTTGGATGGATGCTTTGGCACTGCACCTGTCACTGCTGGCATCCACAGTAACTGACACGAATTCATGATGGCCACAACTAACCTCTGTTTAATTCATGAGAAGGAAAAATGTTTAGAAAAATGTATTTCAAGCTAGGAAATCTTTTTTCTGCAATAATACAGATGTGCATTGTGCAGCCAGATCGAATTTACTAGCTGAATGATTATGATTCTAATCATAATAACAACTAATTTGCAAGTGATTTAAAGTTAGCCTTTTTGAGGGGCGTGAAGGTGTGGCTCTCCATCTGTGCTGAGCCCCTTTGTCTTCAGTCTTGGTAGAAATACAGAGGAAAGCTCATCTGGCTCACCAATGTTTAATTCTAATACCAGCTTTTACCTTTGAGTGTTTACTTAGTTAAATTGATTCAGTTTTTAACTCCAACTAAGAAGCTTGTTTTGCAGAATGTCAAAAAAATCCTTTTAAAGCTGATCCACTTCCACACTGGAGAGCATCATCACTTTCTACTGACAGTTAATTACAAAGGTAGGCAGGAGGGAAGACATCAAAACTAATTCCCTTTTCCTATCGCCATCATGCCTCTTTGCTCACAATAAGGTTTCACTCCTGTTTCCTACAGCTCATTTCTTTTTTCATCTTCATGCACCCACATGAATCACAACCTCCTGGCACACACTCCACACCTATGGGCTCCTTGCCAGCATCCAATGGAGGGGATGAGGATGGGTCAAGAAGTGACTGATCTAAACACAGATTGATACATCATTGTTAAACATAAAGTGGAAATGCTTCATCCAAGCTTAGAGCTATGATTAAGCCACTAATCTGCATTTAGGCTGTGGCACAAATCAGCATCAACATCCTCCTCGTTACTCTGATACTCTCATGAGCCTGTCAGCTTCTCTCCTCTGTCACACTCCGATACACTCGTCATCAACTTTATGCAGAGCAAACACTGAACAGAACCTCACCTAGACCGCTGCACACCTCTCTGCCATGTCAGGTGTTTTCAGGGAGGGCAGTTGTGAGGGAAAATGTTTATTTTATGACTCAATAACTGTTTAGTAGTAATTAGTAAGTGTATGCTTGAAGGCTCATCTTCCTGCAGTGAAATGCTGAATCTTGCTCTGTCTCTCTAAAGTGTAAATGCGTGCTGGAATCATCTCTCTCTTATTAAAAGAATAAATTTTCCACAAGGCTTTGAGAGGATATACTGAAACTGGGAGAAAGAGTCCTCACTCTCTTTCTCTCTCTGTCTGAAAGTCGGAATCCCTTCTAGTAGGTAAGGATGCACATTTGGAACAAAGTGACTTCACATACCTTTATACCTCGAGTCAGCATCAGATGGAAAGACGCAAATTTAAACATCCACTGTAGATATTATTTTTCCTCTCAACTTCAGCGTTTCCTAGTGAGAAACGTCGGGATATGAAAGTGAAAAAAAAAGAATGAAACGGGTCCCTTGCCTTGAAATCCAAGCAGGAATGCGACGCCGGTGATCCACGCGGTGTGTATCCAGAAGTAACGCATGGTGGTCCCGTCCTCAGGTTGCAAAAGCTCCGCGCGTTTCCAGACCAAGCTCCGTGTCCAGCCGTAAGTTTCCAGAAGACAGAGCGCTGCAGATGAAGCCGAGCGGAGGAAGAAATCCCAGTCTGAGGGGGGGCTGATGAACATTAGAGCCGGAGACTCCGACACTGCTGCTTTCACACGGACATTAGCGACCCCTACCGAAAATCTTACCGACAGATGGAGAGGCTCTGTGGGTGCTTGTGTGTGTTTGAGAGCGTGGGTTTCCTCTTACTGCTGCGTTTCGTGGTTCAGGACTAAGAAATGTGGGGTGAAATCCGCACATTTCATTCAGCACCACACCATGACAAACAGGGTTAGCGGCACACACTGATGAAGGAAATATCTGAAACAAGAAATTCTCCTTCGTGTGTTTTCAGACTAGGTTCAAACCACATATGACATATTTACAATGGAACCACACAAATGAAGACATAACACGAATTTTTGTGGGTAATACGCATTAAGGACAATTATATTTTATGTATTTGTTTTCCCACCAGTTTTAACAAAGTTAATTAACAAAGACCTTTTTCATGAGAGCTCATAAAGTAATCCCTGCATATACAAACTTATCTCGAAGAAAAGTTCTAGTTTTTTAATAATTAAAAGAAATAACTGTAGTTCATCTATATTTATGGTCCTCAAGATGTTTTTACAACTTAATGGGAGCCAGTCCCTGTCTGACTGGGTTCAATGGACATTATTAAGATGTAAGTTCTTATAGTTGGTGTCAAAAAATAAATAAATAAAAAAATTTAAAAAGTGTGTAGAGGTAGGTTAGGAAAGTTGGTCTTAAAATATTTTGTCATGGTGCAATGGAACAAATACAAGAATATTTCTGCACCATTTAAAGTGCCCCAAAACACAGCAGCATCCATCATTATGAAGTGGAAGTATTTTGGGACCACTACCAGGCTTCCTACATTATATCTGGTAGCCCAGCAGGACTCTTCGTCAGACAAGAAACCAATAAGCAAATGGGCAAAATGGCTGCAACCTAGAGCTCCTTTGTGGAGATGGCGGGCCCTCACAGAAGAACACCTCTCAATCAATCAACCCTTTGTGGTACAACGGTCTGACTGCGGCCATCTTTCCACTCACGGAATAACAGCCTGCTGGGACTTTACCAAAGGGGACCTAAACACATTTTAGATTGTCAGAAACTAAATTATTTGATTCGAAGGAAGTAAGATTAAAAAAAAAAAAGAACAGAGGAAAATAATAGATGGTTGGCATCCTTTCATTAACACTATTCCCTTAAACAAACATGGTGCGGGCAGCATCATCCTGTGGAAATGTCTTATTTTTCTGTAAGAGACACTGAGACCAGACAGAATGGGTGTAAAGATAGATAGAGATAATTACTGATCTTAAATGCAAACCGTAAAGTAAAACCAATCAGAGTCAAATTAGAGACTGAACCCAGGAGAGCAACCCTTGAGCGGCATGACTCTGTTCCCTGAGTCTCCCAACACAACGTAGCGGAGGTTGGGCAATCCCACTGTAGAGGCCAGAAGAAACTGAATAGAACTTAATAGAATATGGTGTCCTTTGTCTTTATTAAAGTAATGTTTCACGAATCAGATATAAATCAAATAAATTGGTATGTTAACTAAAATAGAGCCAGTGCTTTGAATAAACATAATACATATCACACTATTTACAATGAGACAGAAAGTATCCAAAGATAGTAGGCTTAATTGATATTTTTGTGTTTTTTTTTTTACCTCTTAATTTTGTTTTTCGTTTATTTTCCATTCATGGCACTTCCATCAAGATCCCACTGCACTGGTGCACCTCAACAGTTTATTTACATTCTTCACCTGTTTCCATCATGCAGCTCATTTGTATTTTAGACTGCGAGGAGGAGAAAACTGTTTTCATTATAACATGCCAGCAGCAAGAGAAACGCAGCAAAGGTGCAATGGAATCAAACTAAAACATCACATTGAAAAATACAGTTTGCTGTCAAAGTCAGACAAGAGAGTGTATAAGATGTCAGAAACCTATCAAGTCTTGTCTTTGCAAAGAATCTTCCCTCAGGTGGATGAAATGTATACATACTTCATGCTTTCATGCATTATTCATGGAACTTCCATAATATCAGATCTCTCTATGTATGAATATGTGTGTAAAAGGGTTTAATTGGCTTTGAGTTAAGTTTTCTTTAAAGCCAAGAGCAGATTCTTAACAGTTTTAGTTTAGGCCTTACCACTTGGCACACTCTAATTGCAGACCATCTCTCTGTGTCTCTATTGTCTGAATTATACAGTACTCATAGTATAAACATGGAATGATAAGTAAGAAGAAAGGAAATCTAATACTTTTTGAGCTATTGCTCCACGCAACAGATTTCATAAATATGCAAAGCTTCCTGCAGACTACAGTTTGTAATGACTAATTCTATTGCAGATGGCAGAATATGATTGCACATCAGTTAGTGTCATTAATGTCTTTGCACAAGACTAAGTGTTGCCAGAGTTGGAAGACAATGCTGACTTCCCATGATGCTAGAAACAAAACAATTACAACAGTTTATTTAAAAGTGTACTTTCAGAAGATTTCTCCAGCTCTCACAAATAGACAGCCAGAGAAAAACAAGTCCTCATTCTGTTCTACAGTGAGTAAAATTCAGATTCATTTCACAAAGTGCAATCAACTCATGTCATTTGTTGAACACAAGTGTCAAAGTCTGACCTCTAAGAGTCTTGATTTATAATTAAACTGCCAGCACACTGTGATTCTGTCTCCCAGCAACCTTAGAACAGTATGAATTTTGGCTTGTGTCAGTGATTTTGTGGCTATACTGCATGTAAGAAGATGGGAAGTCTGTCAATGGGGGGGAATGTAGCACCATACCAGGATGATGGACAATGGAAAAAGGAGAAAGTTGTCAAGGGTACCTCCTGAGGTGAGATGCCATAATTGCCCATTTTGTGTTATTTTTATATGTGCAGGGAACTGGTTTTCAGCAGTAACTTTTTATTTGTTCATATTACAGTTCTCACTTACTAAATGATGCCAAGGAGTTTGTTGGAACTTTGCAACCAAGCTTCAGTATGTGATGAGTTGGGTAATAATGGGATGCCACTATGGTAAACTGGGACCTAGTGTTCTGCTGATCAACCGAGACACCTCAGACTGAAGTTGGAAATAAAACACGGTATTAAAATGAAAAGAGGAAAGCATAACAAAGTAATGAGAATTGAAACAAACAGGAAGAATGGTGTATGATTTACAATAAAGCTACAGATACTTCATCATGCTTGCACTGTGATGCTAATGACTCTTGGAGCTCCAGTTCCAGTTTGCTCTGCTGTTGGTCTCTGTCCTAAATAAAGAGCTCCTCTGTCTATTTCTGGTGACTTCATCCCAGTGGTTTCTGCCACAGCAGACCTGCAGCTGATCATCTACATCTCTAATGAGACTTGTTTGATTTATGACTGTTTTGCACTTATTATACTTGAGATCTCTGCTGAACAGAAGCTCTCAGACTGGCTGGAAAACCTCTGAGAGCTTCCCTGCAAGGCTCTGGGTTTTCGTAACGCTTTAGTTCAGACAGAAAGCCAAACGACTGCAGAGCAAACCAGATCTAGTTCAAGTGTTTTGGACTCACTGGGCCTATGTTCCCCAAAGATGCTCCAAACTAATCACTCATAGGAGAAGACTTAAATTTTCAGGCAGCAGAAAGTTGTATATCTGCAGCTACAAAATTAAAAATGAGAGTAAACAGAAAAGCAGTGATGGAGAAGATTCTCCTTCCACTTCCTTATTGGTGTAGCACTTTAAATGCTCTTCTGTACATTTGTTCTGTACCAAATATGATACTTGAGCTTGCCTTTTAAAGGATGCATGCAAGCACTGATTAGGCACATCAAATTTAAACAAAAAGCAGAGACCTGTGATGCTTGCCTCTGGATTCTCCTGTTGTGTCTCTTCAGACTTTCACAGACCTTTTTCCTACCTTCATGTCATCATTCATGACCATGCCTAACAGTAATTTATAAAACTCAAATTTTTACATTAAAATGTGTTCATGTCCAACACTTTCATTCATCCCTACCTGTAATATCCACTACCTGCTCAAACTGCCGAATGCACTATTAAAAGCTACATCTTTTATCAACTGTGTGGTGGATTTTTTTTTTTTTTTTTTTTAGTAAGCATATGTGTAGCGCTGCAGAACAAACCTTTGTCCCCAAGTGATAAACTGTTTTACAATCTGGTTAAAATTGATCAAATCAGCACTATACAATCCAGTAATCACTTCAGAGTGCAGCACTGTGCAAAGTCTTTCCCCATTGCTTATTTCATTACATATTGCCTGCATATGCAGTGTTTATTAAGAAATAAATGTGATCCTTTTCCCCTCATATTGGGCATTTTGTTGCTGCATTTTCTCTATCAAGATGACCCCACACTGCCTTACCAGTGTAAGCCTGTTGCAGATGATTCTCCTTCAAGTTCTTGTATTATTTGGTGCACCTCAGCCTCAGAAACTCTGGCAAACAGTAGATGGCTGAACTGAAAAGTCACATGCAGAGATGCCCAAGGTGCATCTGGACCTTCATATTTCTACTGTTTATCTAATGTAGGTAGTATTTTAGGCCCGCCACATCTTCTTTTGTCCTTCAACTGTTCACCAAGAAAAACTAGAATTTTGGTTAATTGTTGGGAACCATCTTGTTTGTACACCATGTTGAAATAGGAACAAATTAAATAAATGTAAATTTGCAACTGTTATGTGTTGACACAACACTGGTTCGTCTATTGTGTTTGGTGCCTTTTGTCTTTGAAAGACCTTTGGAAATCAGCAAATCTGTTTCTCAAGACAGACATGTTAAGAAATTACAAAACAGTCTGGCGTCCTTGAAGCAAAACAGAAAGAAATGATCAATTGTATAGAGATGGGCAACTCCAGACCTTCAGGACCACTTTGCTGCAGGTTTGAGATGTTTCCCTGTTTTAGCACACCTGATTCACTGCACAGAACTAGTTGGATCCATTTCATTGAAGCAGGGCAAACATCTAAAACCTGCAACCCAGTAGTCCTTGAGGGCCCATCCCTGGCATAGATCTGCAGGTCAAGTAGAAGAGTCATTAAAAACAAATAGAACTGAGGAACCTGTCATGGTGACATTGAAGGTGGAAAGTATTCCACCTTGGAAGTGAGAAGATGTTAGGTGGTGTTTAATATTATCCTTGTGGTTTAAAGAATAGAAACTGATGTGGAGGCCCTCATTTCCCACCATGTCTTTGACTTTTTTACGTGCAAAGTGTTGTTTTTAATCAGTGTTTGTAATATGCAAAACCAGAAGACAGTAGTTTGTTTTAGTTATTTTCATTTTTGCTATGATTAAAAACCCTTTTTATCTGTAGCTATAAATACAAACAAGCCATCAAAACTTCTTTGGGCAGGCAGAATTTCTCTTTATTTTTTAAATCTATATAATACAAAAAATGATGTTTTCAGAGGAGTAGAAGTAAGGATTCAATCTAATGACAAAATAAATAACAGAGCACCTCACAGCAGAGTTGATGGTTCTGAAAGAGAGCACAGAGTTGGAGGTACAGAACCGCAGATTTGCTCCATGCTAATTACAGTTGTACTCGCACTTAACTCCACTAATTGCTTCAAATATTTTTCATTGTCACTGTTCTCAGTAACCAGCGGGGCTGACAAACTCCCCTGTGAGCTGTACAACAGACTGCTGCTGAGCTCTGATAATTTAGATTTAATGTTCAGGTCTTGGCAATGTAGAAAAAGCTGAAAGAAAGTCTAAATATACAGAAGGTTTTCTTTATCAGCTACAAAGAGAAAACAGTTTTAATTTCAGTCCAGCTTTTGCCTTTGCTTTAAACAGTTTACACTTAAATTCTTCATCAACTCCACTAAGAGGAGCAACAAATGTGAACTGTGTAGGTGGGAAAATGCAGAATGTTGCTTCTGACAGATTGAAGATGAATACTTCAGACAGCAAATAAAAGTATCTCTGGGACAAGAAGAGTAAAGAGTAAAGGAGAGAGTGGGAGGCAAATCACACTGATGACTCAGCACTAATGGCGAAAGACTGCTTCAACTCATGAGGATGAAACTGAGAGAAGAAACTTCGCAAACAGTGATTCAGCAAGAATGATTTAAATGATTCATGCTTTTCACAAAGGTTTTATTCCTAGAAAATCCACACTAAGGATAAAAGAGTTAATATTTTAAACCCCATTTACATTTGGTCTTTATTTTTCCAACTTTCATTTAGTGGTTCCCAACCTTTTTTCCTGGGGACCTCCTTTATGCATATACTAAAAATCATGGACCCCCTGCCCCCCCCCCGTGGTAAAACCATACTTGCCTTAATGCTTTCAAAAGTAAGATTCTCATAATAAATAATGTATTCTGGCCGAGTCCCAAAGTTAATTAAATTAACAGAGAGCCTGACTTTTTTGTTTTAAAACAGGGACAATGTGTGAACATTAATTGCAAAACCTCTGGGAACCCTTGGGCTTTTTAAGGGACCCCAGGGGGTCCCTGACCCCAGGTTGGGAACCACTGGTCTAAACAACCTGAGAAGATCCATCTAAACAAACAGGATCCCATACTGAATCAGGTAAGCATTTTATACTAAAAGAAATGTAAGATGCGTACTGCTATCCTCCCATTTGCATAGCCAGCACTGTTTATACATCACCTAAATCGACTCTTTTGTCAGAGTCACTGTTTGGATTCAGTCCAGTTCACACACAGTCGATACAGAACAAAACCCAAATGAGAACCTCCTGCTCTCCTCTTTTCTTTGTCGTCTTTTGTTCCCTGAATTGTCCAGTCAATACACTGGGTGGGTGGCAGCTTCTGCTCCTTTTTTTTTTTAAAGATTACTGAGTGAATAGTGATAGTTCTGCATTCATCCTTCAAAAATGGATCCAAAAGGGTGCATTCTGGGCAATCACAACAAATACTATTATTGTTATCTCATTTTCTTATTGTACAAAAGACATCTGTGATAATCTTTAGAGGCAATTTTTCCAAACACACGACTTTCCAATGCATACAGGCTTTTCTGTTCAGGGAATGGAATCAGCAAACCTCTGCTCATCAGCTTATTTAACCTTTTGGCCCGAGTGGAGTCTCTGCTGAGCTGAACAACAACCCTCTGCATACTGAATGCTCATTGTTATATTATTTGCTCCACAATCAGCAGCACACTGGCTTGTACTTGTTACCATAATTCTAGTAAAGTTTCAGCTGAGAAGAGGAAGCAGTTTGAGGAAAAGCATAAATAAATAAATAAATAAATAAATAAATAAATAAATAAATAAATAAATAAATAAATAAATAAATAAATAA
>JBAMHW010000009.1:4572463-4585248 GCA_037177495.1 Rhadinocentrus ornatus | reverse complement strand
GAGCTGGAGCCTATCCCAGCAGTGTTTCAGGTGAAGGCAGGGTACACCCTGGACAGGTCACCAGTCCATCGCAGATACACCTAATGTGATTTAGAAAATACAGAAATATGAACAATTAAACTTGAAATTATCTAAGTGCACTACTGGTCAAGCGTGTTGAGAAACTTTTTCATTAGATTTAACGGGAACGTGTTCCCAAACGTTTGTCCGGTGCTGTATTTATTCATTTATTTATCTTTTCTAAATTCTCAGTCTTTCTTAAAATTACAAACTAGCTCATGCTTGGAATTACCAAACTTGAAAGATAGAGGAACAAGCAAAAATTGTATTGGACAACATAAACAACATAGACAAACTTGTCAAACTAACTTCTTATTTTTCTAACACACTATGACCAATTTGTCTTATTTAATGTTTTTCTTAAATTTTTTATTTTTGTTATTTTTTTTTTTTTTTACAATAAAACCCAAAACAATTGATAATATAAAATTTCGCCCAAGTATGGTGTGCTGTCTGTCAGCAGGTGATGCAGTTCTGTTTTTCTCTCCTGGCTTCCTGCTGTGCCTCTGTTAACCTCGCCGTGCACTTCTGAAGCCTCTCCTGACAATATGGCCATACTCACAACACAGCCTGAGTGACCTTTATCATCCCAGCAGCAGACCCCTGTCCACACACGGACACAGCAATGTGTAAAAGAAAGTTGGAGAGAGCAAGTGTCAGTGTTGTTGTTTATGTTCTCAGTATGAGTCTAATTAAAGTTTAATTTAGTGTAGAGTACTACCGTATAATTCAAGTGCACAACACCAGGCATTATTTACAACCTCTCTGACAGGAGAGAGTTAGGAAAATACAGCAGAGAAAAGCAGCTTCATCAGTGCTGCAGGAGACAGCCTCACCACATGCTTTCCAAAGCTGCTTTAAATGGTTTAAATCATAATGATTTTTTTTTATACTGCTGTCATTCTCTACCCTGAACCTCATAGATACTGATATTGTTCATTATAATTAATGTTGAGCTGCACAAGATTATATTTAAATGTGATTAAATCATAATTTAACTTGAGTTTTAATCTTTTAGTCTGTTTTTCTTTTGAACCTGATTTGAATTTTGATAGCTTTAGATTAGTAACCAATTCAGAATATTGTAATTCCTTAATAAAAGTTATAGCAGTACTTAGTGACTTGAATTAAGAAAAAAATGTACACAATTTTTGTCCTATTTGCTTAAAACATTTCTTTCCCTTCACATTACATCAAAGGGAAAATCTGAGAACAATTTTGTTCCTTTGTTTCCTACCAGGACTTCGAGTACCATTTGTAAGAATACTCTAAAAAAGGAAAGTGTTGAAAGATGCTTGCAAAGGTTCTTTGTTTGTGTCTGCATGGAAGCCACCTCTACAGAAAGGTATTTTGTATGCAGAACTGCAGCACAGCAGAGAGGGAGGGGGGGGAAAGCATTCAGCTTATTCTTAAAGTAAATAATTTCTGCTCTAAGTGACAGACTCATCCTGCTTGGATTTTATGACGCTGATAAGATTTCAAGCAGGAAAATGTTATGGAGCTGAACAGGAAGGCTGAACCAACTGTCAAATATAGTGATGAGGTACAAGGTTGTTTGGGGGGTAACAAAATGAAAAAAAATATCAACATTTCCAATCACTTGTTGCTCTCTAAATCAACTGAACAGCACAAAGTAGAATTTAGTCCAGTTCCTCTTAATGTTCATCTTCATTATTTGAGGTTAAGTTGTCCCATGAGTTGTTGTGTTTAGGTGAAAAGAAATGGGAAAAAAAGTTAAAGCTGACCCTACAGTCCATGAAAGCAGTGTTTTTTCCTGACAGTCATAATAATTCTGTTTATTTCTAACATGAATGCAAAGCCAAGCTGGATTTACACCATTATCGTTCGGGTTTAACTATGCAGAAAACACCAAACTAAATTCATGAAACTTTAAAATTCAAAAGTTTAATCGTGGCCAAAATGTCTGTTGGCCAACCCATTTGTTGATGAGTTTTGGCCCTGGTGTGAGATGCACTTTTTAAAGGCTCTCATATTTACTTTGTTATTCCCAAATGCACTCATATGTTGCTTTGTGAGCCACTTTGCATTGTAATCTGCTCACATAAATGGAAGTCTTTTTCATCCACAAAAACCTCTCCTCTCACTCCAAGATGACATGAAACAAAAAGGTGAGAGTCCTATTTAGTTGAATAAAGGGTCATTGATTGTCTCCCTCTCAGTACTGCTGAATTTCATTGAGTCCTTAGACTGTGTAAGAAATAAAAAAAGGAATGGACTGTTCTTAAGAAAGAGGATGAAAAGGGCATCTGAGTAAGTTCATGTTTCTTGAAGATGCTTTAAGTTCAATAGTGGTTTATAATAAGGTCACAGGTCAATATGGAGGGAAATAACTCTTCAAAATGATGAAAGCGTAGAGGGGCTCACAAGGAAGGTCAGTACTTGAGCTGGCAAACTAAAGAAACAGAGAGGCAGAGTATATTTATCCCAACAGAATAATGTAGAACGTGTTAGTGGTAAGGTCAGTAAGGTGGTATAGTTGTACAGTCAGTGCACATTAAATATGTTAAATTACACTGCGAGATGCTGTTTGCCTACTGATCAAAAGGAGAGAAAAGGCTGTAAAAAAGCCTCTTCCCTTAAATATATCAAATATTAAAATGCCTCAAGGTAACTGATCAATCATTTATTCAAGGTCGTTTTCATTTTGCAGAGCAAATGATATCAAGCCAGCATTGTGGATAAACAAAACCTGATACTAATAACAGTCAGAGTTTTAGAAGTTTCTTTTTTGGAAAAAATAGGAAAAAAGGAAAAAAAATCCTCAATTGATTCCAGTGAAAATATCATACTGTTTAAATCTCCAGTCCTTCTCATCAAACAACATGCTTAAAAAGTGTTTTTGTAATTTTTCTTTTGTTGTTGCTGTTATATATGAGGACTATAATTGCAGTTCAGTTATAGACAACCAGCCGAAGTTCACTTCAGATATCATCCCTGTTGCTGCTGCAATAGTTTCTAAAGAAAGTTTCATTTCAGGTGCCAACAGCAATATTTATGTTTCTTTTTGTCCAGCCTTTAGATGACCACCATGCACCCTTTTTGCAAAGGATTTTTTGACTGCAAGGTCAGTTTATAAAGTAGAGGCTTAGCATCATGCCTTATGAAGGTGTGTAATTGTTCACTATTAATATAATGTTATAGTCCAAGTTAAAGTGTGTGCTACACAAAAACTCTGGTCCTCTCCTTAATCTGCTTCAAATTTCACATACCATTCATCATTCAGTTTTGTTTGCTGTCCTTGTAACAACAAGACAACACTGAAGGACAAGTGGAATGGCTGTTGCTCAAACATCAGATAGTGTTATCTTCATCTCTGAGTGTCTGGTGGCAAGGATATTCTTTCAAATTGTAGCATGTCTGAACATGTGTGTTTGTTGATGCGGTCAAGAAGTTATCTGACTAGTTAAAAGCAGGAGTGCTGATAAACCGTCCTTCATTTTCTTGTGACAGTTGTCCCTTTTTGTCACCAGTATGTAGACTAGGAGAGGTTAAACTGGACATGGCCTGTCCAATGCTGGGGCTTTATCGGTTCCACAGCAACCATAATAACTGTTTGCGTAAGTAGAGAGTAGTTTGCAGTGTTTAAAGACAAGATTTTCTGAATGAACTATTTGTGTGAACAAACAAAACATAAGCCTCATTGATTGCTGCCCCCAATCACCAACTCTGAAAACTTAAACTTATACTTTAAAAACTTTATTGTCATTGCAACTGGTCCAACAAATTTTTTTTCCAGTACAAATCCGTCCAAACAGGACTGATGCCGCAGCCGTAACAGCGCGCCATTTAATTAGGCCAAAATGAATCAATTAGATGAAAGGAAGCCAATATAGCTAAAATTGTCCCTTCGAGTCGTGTAATTAATATAACTGAATAAGTTGTCATTCAGCTTTGCGATGGTCTGGCGACCTGTCCAATTTTGGAAGTTGGAAGGCCCATAGACGTGGGCCTTAAAGGTGTGGGGTTTAGAAAATTCATCAGTCAATAAAAGAAAAATGTCATACATCATTACAAACTGTGATTCTCTTTTTTTTTTTTTTTATCTAATCATTTTACTTAAATAGCTTGTGTTCTTATTCTCTTGTGAAATAGCCATCTAGTACTTGCTATGCTATTACAACTGCCATATTTGTTAAAAAGAAATGTCCTAAGACCTTTTTAAAACAATCAGTGGATTGTGATGGAGAGCGTTCCACAAACGGCAGCAACACAAAAGGCCCTATCTCCAATGGTACTGTACTTGGTTCTTCCAATGGTACTGGGTATATGAAAGTGGTTTGAGTGAGTAGAGGAGACATGTTGTATTTTGTGGGGTGTGGAGTTCTTTGAGGTATGGGGGCAATAACCACAATGGTTACTATGGTGTCTCTGAATGGACAAACAACTATGTGTGTTGCAAACCCTTTGGATTTAAAACTGCAGCACCACGTTTGCTAGAGGGCTGTTTGGGATAAGTAAAACCTTAAAGGCCATACAGAAGAAGATAGTATGCATGTATACAGTGTTGAGGTAGTTACTTGTAGTGCAGTCACGCTGTGTGCTTCCATTACCCAAAATATAATTGTCATCCTTGATAGCAAACAACAGCGAAATGCAGAGTTTTACAAAGATTTTAAAATCACTATCCTCCTCAAATTGGAGTCTAGCGGTACAAGATTTTGCTAGAATAACGGCTAACACGCTAAACACCATTCAATGGGAACGCCTGCAAATCGCAATTGCACTTTGTCAAAAAAAATTTAATTTCGCTTTTATTTTGCAAAAAACTGTAATGGAAACGCAGCTATTGCTGCATCCGAGGCCACTCGCAGATGAAAATATGCTTATGTCTGAAAGAATTTATGTCACTAATGACCATCGTTCATTCACAAGTACTCTTGCCATTTGAAGTAATTTTTATATCCATCTTAATCTCTAGATGTCAGTAATTTGTACAGACTGTATCTTTAAACAGCCAGTCCTTAACCCCTTGGTATTCCTGCAATCTTGCAGGAACATCCAAAGAAAACACCTGCCCAAAGTAAATGTCAAGCTGTTCCCGGCTTTGACGGCATAACATCCCACCCGCGGCACACTGGAATGCCAACAGCATTTATGAATCATATGAATGTTTACATTGGAGCAAACATCATTCTCTTAAGTACAACATGCCACAATGCGATGGCAGCGGATGTTGAATCCTTGTGTCCAGAGCTTTCAAGCACTGGACACTTTCAAACGCAGGAACAGTTTTCAGGCCTAGTTTGTAAACTGTTTTTGCTCCTCTTGGTTACATTCAGCCAAAAACAGTACAACACTATGAACACAGTTTTGCTACTTCCTGGGCTTAGGTAATAACATTACTTTGATAGGATTACAAAAAGACACCATGCACTCTCTGTATGTTGCCACACCACCATTTTGGCATCATCAATAGCAATTTTAACAGCTCTTAACTTGTCTTTTACTTGACACAAAGGGCTCTACATGGACATTCAATGGTATAATTCACTGATAAATAATAAAGAGGGTATGATTACTTTTCATTGGTAAATCATATGAAGAAATTCTCATCAAGGAATGAAAAACTATTTCCTAGTATAAAATGCTAAATTAATCTATCTATTTTGGCAAATATAATTAAAGATACACATGTCTACTTCATCCACAAATATGGCAAAGTAGTAGGATCACACTCCTTTGGGAGATAATTTTTCTTGAAACATTATTGCTCCCTTTCTGTTCCCCTATACCCCTTAATCAAAACTGGAATACCGCAAACCTTACTCTCTTTATGAGGCACAGAGAAAAAGGGAAGGAGAGACAATATGTTTGAAGATAATATGAGAGGAAAGGTGGTAATAGTTGAGCAAACAGAGGAACATCTTACTGTAGAACCTGTAATTCCAGGCAACAGATGCAAAGTTGATGGTTCAGATAGGAGTTCTTACCTGGAGAAAGACAAGAGCAGAGAGACAGCTTGTTAATTAAAACATAAATAAGTAACTTTACAAAGATAAAATCTTGTTACTGACTTCCAACAATGTCCAGGAATTTGTTGTTTTTGGCCGAGAACATGTTGTAATTAACACGGTTTTCCACAACACTGACTTAGAAAGTTAACCTCAAATATACTCCTTAAATCTTTAATAGCATAGTTGGCTTACATAGTTTACAATATTTCAAATTGTGAGTCTTATCATTTAATGAGACACAGTATTTTCACCAGGCATTGTAGTGAGTAAGAAAATCACAATTACAAGCTAGCAGTTGCTAAAGGTAACACGCTGTCATTGGACAGATGTACAGTTTCTGTAGCTAAATTAGTTAAATTCAAAAAACAGAAAAATTTTCTAGCCAGCCCTGAACATTTGGCCTAAAACGTTCATGTGCTTTTTAGTGCTAAAAATTTATATGCAAGAAGCCTAAAAAGCTACATGAAATGAGATACAATGCATGATTCTAAGTTAATATATCACACACCAAAGAAAATATTTCATAAAAAAATGTGACACTGCTTAAAATAACATATTATTTTTATTTTACATTTTTCTAAAAAAAATTTTTTGATGCATTTATATGATTTACATACTTCTAGTTTCTTAGCCATCAACTCTGGCAGGTAAAACCAATCACAGACATGCTTATTTTTAGCTAATGATTCTAGTTGGACATGTATGTCTTCTATAGCTCCTTCTCTAAATGTTATCATCTCTAAACTTTGACATCCACTCTGATGCTCAGTTCTGCTTGGACAACCACACAATTTTCTCCTCTCAACTGATAAGGCTCTGACATCTTCTAAATAAGAGAGAAAAGGAATTTTCCCTGCCGTGGGCTCTCATTACATACAAAGTGAAGCTTGAAATGCGGAGAAGGTGAAGCCCTAAATTATTTTTTTGCTACACTCGATTCATTTTTAATAAAATGCATGACTGCTATCTTGGAAAACGAGTGACTGCTATTCAATACAGGCCTATCTGATGTTTCTTGACATTTGCAGTTTGTAAGAACTATAATAGCATGTCTGATTATTTTCAGATTTTGAGTATCCATGTCATCGTGTATCACAAGTCTGACAAATGTCAAATAAATGTCCCTCTTGTTCAGATTATGTGTGAGACTTTGAAAAGAGGGTGGATTAAAAACAGAAGATGTACACAGTGTGTAGAAGTAATCCTAATATTTGTTCAAGGTCAGGATTTTTATCTGTTGGGTCCCGACAACTCTTCCAGTGTATATGCTGAAATGGGAAGATGTCATTGCAACCAGAATATTAAACAGAAAACCTGTGGACATTGTAGAGCAATTGCCTACTGCAGTCCAATAACAAGGCTGACAAACTGGTAAACATGACACCAGATGAACAAAGCAACTGTTCTTTCATTCCCTGACTCTTCTTCAGTAAGTTATATTAATTCTTTAATGAATCAGATGTTATTAAAATCCTACACTAGTAAACTCACATGCCTCAGACCCTTAATCTTCACAGAGCTGTGCACCTTTTTAGATGCAAATTCTCTGCGACTAAGTTGAGGATTTGTTGCAGAAATGCCCTTCCACGCATTCAAGATCTTAATCAGACAAAATAAAACTGGAGATCTAACAAACTACTCCTTAATGTCTTTACCTCTTTTTTTTTTCTTTTTTTTTTCCTCAACCATACACGTCATTGATTTCCTCCAAAAGTGGAAATACATTGCAATTTAAAGACAAATAACACTTGTGGAGAAAACCAATCTCCATGAGTGCAGCAGATAGGCAAGACACTGGGAAACATTTGTCCATTTCTACTTCGGTGAGCCTCAAAGCCCCGGCTGACCCTTTCTGATTCAATTTAAATGCAACAATTTACCAGGAAGGGAGAAGCTTTGAAGAGGAACTCTGGAAGTACCACAAAACACCAGAATTGATCCAATAGTCCATACCTATTTAGACTTACAAAACTCTTTCACTCTTTCTTTTCTTTGTTTTTTTCCTTCTTTTTACAGCAACTACCTTGCGCTTATCATTATAGCTGATTCATTTCATTTCCACTGAAGTGAACAAAAAATCTAGTGTAATTGACAAATGCGTGAAAGTATGGGAATTTATTAGCACAATACTCTTTAGATAAAACAAAAATCTGAAAAAGGTTTTATTAATGATGCAAGCATAACCCCAAATAGCAATTTTCCACACAATTAAAAAAAAGAAAAAAACAAAAACAAAACAAAAAAATAATAATCTGAAGATTAACTTTGGTCTACAAATTCTGTCTTGAACTTCAAGATTAGTAGAGATTAAGAGAAACTTAATTGTGATTGTAAATTTACAATATAATGCAATTGATGACAGTCAAACAGCAGTGAAAGTGATTAAGAGATAAGTACAAGATATAAATATATATAGATATACTGTAAATATATCCATATCTACACATACATACTCTATAAGCAGGGAACATGGATAGTAAGTACAGTAATTACAACAATATGTTTATATAAATAAACTGAAGAAGTATTGCAGCCAACACATTGCACAGCAGTGTAGAGAGTGACTGAGGTAGTGTTATGGCCAGTTTCCACTGGGTCCATGTGCGACATGCTCTGGCAGCAATGCAGTTTAGTTACAACCTCCGCGGTAGGTCAACTCACACCGAGAGCGTGTCAGATGCAGCGCCTGCGAGTGAAGTACATATAGTCGGATCAGTGAGATCACAAAATCACAGGAAAATTGTAAAATCTTGTGATTCTTAACTTCCTGGATAATCGTCTCTTCGATCATGAGAAAAAAATAAATAAAATTTTTGGGTGCTTTTATTTTGAAATTTACCAGATGCTTGACACTGCTCTTGTGTCTGATGTCCTGTCTGACCATATCTGTACTGCTGAGCTTGATGCGTTAGGGAAGCGTGCTCCATCAGAAATAGACCTAACGCAAACACTCACGGTTTGGCAGATGCTACGATGCGCTACGATATCCAGGACGTTTCCAGGACACCTGCCGTGGCACACCCTGCGTGAGCCAAACCATTGACTGAAACGGCCACATTAAACTCTGGAGGTCACAGTGCATCTGGAACGCAGTGCGCATGGATCCGGTGGAAACTGACCTTAAGGAAATTGGTGGTGTGATGGAGGCCACGGCTCTGGGGAAAAAGCTGTTTCAAAGTCTGTTTGCCTGAGTTTTTTCCCCAGATGGCAGAGGAACAAACAGGCAGTGTCCTGGGTGAGTTTGATGCATTCTGATGAGCTTAGCCATCTCTGTAGACATCCAGCATACACAGCATTCAGGTCTGGGTGCACTGCTCCTGTGATTCTTTGAGCCGTTTTGACGACTCGGGACAATACCTTGTTCTGTTCTGTACAGCTGGCTTACTACACAGTGACACCCTGACAGAGGATGCTCTCCACAGTGCTCCTGTAGCTCCTGCTTAGAGGAGAGACCAGCCCCCTTGAGTTTCCTAGGGAAGAAAAGCTTTTGCTGAGCTTTTCTCACCAGGTGGGTAGTTTTCAGGGCCCATGTGAAAGTCTTTAGTGATATGAAGTCCCTGGAATTTGACGCTGTCCACAACAGTGGGAGTGGTACAGTCTTCCTGGTCCTCCTAAAGTCCATGATGATCTCTTTAGTTTTGGTGGTGTTCAGAACTTTGATATTATCCGAGCACCACTCAGCCAGATGCTGGACCTCCTCTTTGTGAGGGAGACTTCTCACTGCCTGTGAGAGGTCCCGCTACAGTGGCAAACTTAACTATAATGTTGGAGTGGTGGGTAGGGGCACAGTCCTGGATAAGTTTATGGGGACCAAAAATGCAATATATAAGTTCAATGTGATACAGACCTTGGCACAATTCTATTAGGTTAAAGGGGCAATAAATGGAAATTCATCATTTCTAGATTGGAGGAATTAAAAACTGTGTAATTTTATCAGGAGTATAGCATGACATCACACACCATCTCTCTGTGTTGATCTCCAGGCCTGTGTTAACCAGCCGGTCCGGTTTGCTCAGTGTGTTTCCACTTTTGTTTTAAACAAGGTGAGTGGGGGGGAAGAGGTAGAGGGAGGTGTGGTTCATTACACACTTTGTTTTGGTCAACAGGCAGCACACAACAGCAAACTTTGCGGTAAAACGATTTAGCTAATTGCCCCTTTAAGTTGGGTGCTGAAATCTTTTCTATGTGCAGAAATAGAAAGTTATTACATTTGTGTCCAAGAAAAAATACCTATAGGTATTCTATAATGCAGTACATTTGCTAAGTTAATTAACACTTTAACTCTGAGTGAATAGGTTAATTATGAAGCATTGTATTTAGCCCATTTAAAAGTCATTGAATTGTCACAGCCATTGTGAAGATAAGAATGAAAATAAGAAAGACCTCCTTTAATGTAAACCAACTTCATTAACATAATTTGTTGCAGAGCTTTCTGTTCCATGGCTGCCACAACAATTGCAGTAATTCATTTATTTAAATTAATTCTATTATCCTACATGGTATTAACAGTTCATAATATAGTCGGGTCAGATTGACAGATAATGACAAATATCCCTCATCCTCTGAATAAGATTAATTTCCAAAATTCTTCTGATTTCTTTTTCTATGCTTGAGTGTGATTAAAGCACAGAAAATAAGGACAGAGTGCGTTACATCAAATAAATAAGTAAATGATCCAATGAAATAAAAACTGTTATTGCTCCTTCCTTTTCAGACATTTATATTTATTTACTGATAGAGGACTCTGACAAAGCAGCTTTGTTTTTTAATGCTAGAAATATCGTTGAGTATTGAACACAGCACATCCTGATTGTAGTGAACGTACCAACTGTTGAGCTTTGTGTGGAAGAAGTAGAATACCTGAAGAGCTCCAGCATCAGATGACCATTTCCATTTCCCTAAAACCAATTTGGATGCAACAGTTAGATTATGTAAGGCTGCTTTGTTGAGCAAAACAACCCTAAAGGATTTTTCTTTTTCTTTCTTGGTTATACCTCACTGTCATCGGCACATTGTTTTGGCTAAATACCAGAACTGCTAAAAAGACAATACAAGTAATGCCCAAAAAAGCTAAAAAAATGTGGATGGTTTCTTCAGGAAAGACATCCAACAACCCCAAAAAAACAACTGAAAGTTATTTGAAGGATTCACATCAGCACAGTCAGGATACTTAACAAAATCCTAGAAAAGAAACTATGTTATACCAAATCAAAGCAAGCTTGCAACAAGTACCTTCCTGCAGCATTACATTGGGCGCTGCTATTTAACCACACATTGTGTTGTGGTGGGATATAATGTTTAGAAATTACATGTTTTCTGCAATATTATTTGGCCTTTTTAGTTTACTATACTTGCATGGAAGATTTTTCTAGGCTGTCTTTAGATGTCACCTTCCCGGCCTGTCTTGCTCATCCTCCAGGTGATCTTTTTAAGCAGCCTAAGCCCCCTAAGCAGTCCTGCTTGATTACCTCAACATCAAGCCTTTCCTCCCAGAGTTTCCTGTGCTCCCATCATCTTGCTGCAGGCTGAATATTGGACTTTTTTACCTGTTAATGGTGTCCTGCTTTGCTCTGAGACTCAAACTAAGTACATCATACTGGCTCCTCAGAGAAAAACGCCAGAGGAAAGTAAAACACCAGATTTATCAAGCTACACAGAAAAATCCTTTTGTTCAATTTGATGAAGTAATTATGCAGAAGCTTAAAATAATACAGTAGAAATCCACCATAAAGCAGCTTTAAGTATTAATTTATTATTAATTTATTCATATGATACTATTTAGATTATTTATATTTAAAATTTTTATTTAATTAATTTATTTCTATCTTTATTTCTCTACCTTACCAGTCAAAACTTTGGACACAGGAGATTTTGATGGGAACGTCCAAACCTTTCATTGGTTTTGTATGTATTTATTTATTTATCTTTTGAGGGGAAACCAAATTTTATTCTTTACAAGTGCAATACCATTTTGAGAATATTAAGTATTATTCCAGAAACAGATTTTAAATTATATTATTACAATTGAAGCCAATATTCTGCTGTCCTACTTATTCACTTTCTTGCTGCTGTTATCACATCTATTTTCAGTTGCTGTTCAATTAGGTTAGAATACCTCATGTACTTGATGAGGTTTATGGGTAGATTGTAGTTTGAATTGCTTCTTACCTTTTGCAGAGCCATAATACATTTAATGTTCCAGCCCAGTCTCAAAAACATTTTTTTTCCATGTTCCATGCCTACAAACAGAAATCATTATTATATTTATGTATTCATTTTGAGCACATATGTTGTTTTTGTTTGTTCTGCTGTGATGTGGTTCAGTAGAATGTCTGCCTGCAGGTATTCCAGAAAAAGGAATGTTGGGATAATTCATCAACAGAAATCGGTGAGTAGCCAATCATCATCTCATCTCGATTTTAAATATTTTTGTATTAATAAATGAAAATCACTGATTTTACATGGTCTTTCAACGTTAAGTAAAAGCTAAGAGTTTTGGATCGGAATTTTTAAGTGGAGCAACATTTGTACTACAGATGTCTGTCTTTTTCTTTTTAATTATGGTGCTATTAAAACCATCCCATCATGCAGATGACAGACCTGTGAAGGAGAAGGTCTCTGTCCTCTCAGATGATCAGAACAACTGAGCACAAAGTATTTTATTTTTTTTTTTAACCCTGTCCTGTCCAGCGTCTTAACATACAGAACGGTGGTCTGTGTGCCATATTTTGCCGGACAGATTTGCTCTTC
>JBAMHW010000009.1:4527987-4567069 GCA_037177495.1 Rhadinocentrus ornatus | reverse complement strand
GTGAATGGTTGTTTGTCCCAATATATGTTGGCCCTGCGATGGACTGGTGACCTGTCCAGGGTGTACCCTGCCTTTCAACTGAAACACTGCTGGGATTGGCTCCAGCTCACCCCGCGACCCCTAATAGGAACAAGCGGTACAGAAAAAAAAATGACTGACATAGAAAAAAGGACAATGTATGAAAGAAATAGAGCAGAGGGGATAAAAACTAACCAAAAAGTGAGATAAATAAAATTTTGTTAAATCATTTAAACAAAGAATGCAAACAAGGGGATGGGAAATAGATGAAGGAAGCTCTAACAATCACAAACCTTAGCTCCGACCCAGTATCTGCTGATGCAGGACATACAGAAGCTGTGGCCGCATGGCGTGGACGCAGGGTTTGTGAACACATCTAAACATATGGAGCACTGGAACTGCTCATCAGACAAAAAGCTGCCAGATAAAGACATACTGAAACAGAAGAGAACAATCATAGATGGAAATAGGAAAAAAAAAATTAGACCGATCTTTCCAATTTATTTGCTCTTTGAGGTTTGCAGGTTTTTATCATGTTGTGGATTTCCTGCTGTGCTTTCAGTCATTGTTCTGTTGCATGACCCTATTTGAAACAGACCTTAGTTGTAAATAAGACTCTCAGTGGGACTAAAGCTAACCTTAAACAAAACTGTTCTAAAACAATAAAACACAGCTTTATCTGCTATGTTTTTTTAAAAGATAAGAGGCTTCCAAACCCTTCCAAATTAGCCATACCTGTTAAGCGTTTCTTTTGTTTCACTGTCACTAACTTTAGCATTCAACATGCTGACTGAGGCCTGTAGAGTCTGAGATGTAGCTCAAGAGTTTTTGCTGTTTCTCTGAACTTTGCACGGTTTGACCTTGGAGCGAACTTGCTGGGATGTCCAATGCTGCAAAGATTGCAAACTGAAAGTTTTCCATGTGTGCATAATCTATAATATTTCACTGCTGAATGATGGACTTCAAATAGTTTGAAAATGGCCTTAAAACCCTTTTCAGATTGGTGAGCAGAAAGTATTGCTTCCCTAAGATCTTCATTGATGTATTTCTTCCTTGGCATTGTGATAATACATTTAAATGATCCAGAGCATTGGGCAGCTGTAGCTCAGGAGGAAGAGCAGACAGCAAATTTACAAAACCTCTACTTTTGTAGAGGTGCTCACATTTACTGATTATCAGTTAATCAGCAGCATTTATCTTAATAAAACTTAATTCTTATGGAAGCAGTGAGAATACATTTCGTCTCTTCCATATGCTGTTTTGTTAAAGAAATTATCTTGGTTTTAGGAACAGGTGAAAACCAGATTTTCTTTTTATGTGCTGAAAAATCTTTTTTTGAAAGAGTCACAAAACCTGGTGGAAAGAATCTTGATCCCTTACACGCTTCTGAAAAGGTAAGCCATTATTTTAATTTCCTTGGGGCTTTTCATTAACCATTAACTTCCGGATAGCTGCTGCACTTTTTGTTTCTGTCCAACATGTTTGTTGATGAATGCTGTCACCTGTATTAACTATTAGCACATGAAAAGTTTAGTGCAGGGGTGCCCAAGTCCAGTTCTCCAAAGCTACTATTCTACAAGTTTTAGATCGGGGTGTCCAAGGTGTGTTGTCAAGGGCAACAATCCTGCAGGTTTTTAATGTATCCCTGCTCCAACACACCTGACTCAAATGGATCCATCAGCCTATGAAGTTCTGCACAGTGGCTCATTAATTTGAATCAGGTGTGACAGGGATACATAAAAAACCTGCAGGATTGTGGCACCCGAGGATCAGAGCTGGACAACCGCGTTTTAAATACATCCCTTCTCCAACACACCTGAATCAAATGGCTTAATTCCCTCATGTGCATGTCATTCGGCTCTGCGGAGGTCGGGTATCGCGTCATCCATTTGATTCAGGTATGTTGGAGAAGAAATACATTTAAAAGTTGCAGGATAGCAGCTCTAGAGGACTGGAAATTGACACCCTTGGTTCTGTGAATTAAAGTGACAGTGGTATGGTGTGATGGTAAAATGAAAGAGAGATTTGAGAATGTCATGACCTTGCTTTGTTTGTGATTTTTGGTATTTATGGTTTTGTGGTTAGTTCTGTTTCCTGTTTTATTTAGTTCCTAGCTCCCTGTTCATTAGTTCACCTAGTTCATATATATATATATATATATATATATATATATATTAATGTCAAGGTCGGACCATGTCCTCTAGTTTAGTTTTTGTTTAATTAAAATCCCATCCAGGCCTGTCGCCATGAGGGTAATAGGTTTGCCGGCCGCCATAATTTATTTATTTTTTTTCTGTCTTACTTTATCATAGACTGTGTATGACACCAGGTCTATGGAGTATCTCGACTCAACGCTCTCATTTCTTGCGGAGTGATCTCTCTGGTCTATCGTCATACTTGACAGCAGCATGTTGCAGCACGAGACCGTGGGGAAGCACCTGTGCGAGCCGCAATGTCGCATTTGTTTTACATGGCTGTCAACTCTCACGCATCGGCCGTGAGACTCGCGCATTTGAGTGGCGAGCACTTTTTCATTCATTGTATCGCTGCTTCCCACATGTAGCCTACAATGTCAGTACAAAGCCCCCACTTCCTAGTCTACCGTAATAACCCCCGTAATGCGCAGGCACATTACACAAATAGAGTCAGCCTATATACTACCGTATATGAAAAAATACACATCAAGAGCAATGCCGGCTAATCAAAATGTTCGGGAGGATTTCCAGTGGGCCTCATTACTTTTGGGCTCATAGATCAGTCTGACACTAATGAGGGGAGATATTTCAGCTTCACTAACTATGCACAGTATATTTTTTTCTAGTTTTTTATTAATACAATGGTACTAACTGGCAGTTTTGCCGGTTTTTCCTCTCTGAACCCCATGTTGAATATGTTTTATAAAACCATAATACTTATTGTTTTTGGTTGTGTTTGATTTCCATTCATTGTTAATGAGACTGAGACTATTCTATTTATTGTTTTTGTTTTGTTATTTAAAATTTCTTCCAGTTCCAGTGTAAAATTAGAAATAAAAGTTAATTGACCTTTGAAAAGAGTGTACTTGCATTATTATGGAATTATCATTATATTAGTTGAAATCACATCCTGCATCGGTCTGCCTCTTCAACTGCCTACATTTGGGTGCACACCCCATCCACGCCACAGTCCTTACAGAGAATCTGTGATGATGCAACAAACATGGTCGTAACATTCCCAACCAGAGCAAATGAGCAACATTATATTGAGTTTTATGTCTTTAAATTTTAAATTAAAATGTGCAAGAGTAAAAGGAGGATAAAGGCAGATTGCAGATTGAAGCTATGAGCGCTAAATAGACACATTATGTAATGCACGTTCATCTATCTTTTCCAGTTCATTGAGGAATGAAGTTGGGCAAGATTCTGTCTTCAACTGTCACGTACAGTATGTTCAAGCACGTACGGATATTTCATCAAAATGCTTTAAAAAAAACTCTTGACATCAAAGAAGGAAGTCAGTGTAACAAAACCGAACACCTGTAAGCACCTAAATTTTCTCAGTTGCGGACCCAGGTCTGGACTGGCCCACCGGAGGAACGGGACAATTCCCAGTGGGCAGGGCCCTAAGTGGTCTGACTGGCCTGCTTGTCAAAAAATAAATAAATAAATAAAAATATCATGATGCACTTCACTGGTGCAGTGGATTGGGCTGCCTGGCACAGTCTAGCACTCACAGACAATTTTGCGATTAGTCGAACTGACAGTAATAAAGTTTTAAATTAAAAAAAAAAAAAAATTAACACCAGAGGTGGAACAGCTGTGAGGCAGAGAACCGCTGTGGGTCAAGTGGACTTGGAAAACGGAGGAAAGGGAGAACAAAGAGGGACCTTTGTACCTTTTCTTTTTAAAAGACATGTGAGAACAGGTTCCATGTTCACTGTTTGTGACACAGGGGAGATGGCTAGTGTTACAAGCTACAAACTTTTATCTAAACATAACATGATGATCACCAGTTGATATTCTCCATATTATTAGTATTATTTTATCTATTTATCTATTTTTTTTATATAATAATAACCCTGGTAACACCTGCTGTAAAAAAAAACAACCTCTTCCTACTATTGTAAATATTGCTGTGGTTTATTGCTGTACTGTTATATAACAAAAAACTACTGAATATTCAACCCTATCTTGAATTTGCTGGTATAACCTTGATAAAATATGAGTAAACTTTATTTGCTGTGTTAAACTGTGGATATTGTAATATTTATTGCTTGGCACTGTACACATATACTGTACACAGCTGTCCTTGTCCAACTGTCGATATAATGGCAAAAATGAGGAACGTTTCATGTTTCATTTATCCTAATCAGTGAAAAACGATTTACATTGATAAAAGGAAGACAGCCTTGCACTGTTAAGCTTAATCTAATCATAGTTAGTCCATACTGCACATCAGATTAAATATCCTTCTATTTATTTAATAATCCCTATAATTAAGGGAATTAAATAATGTTATTCTAGGTTAAATCATTATTTAGATGACAAGTTTTCTTTTTAATAAAGGAAACTAGAATCTAAAGCTAATTTTACGACATTTTAAAAGAGCAAATAATCTAATATTTTTATTTAAAAAATACTTACATTGTGCCAAAGCACCATCTGTTGATTCTTTTCCACTGACAATTCCTATAAGTTTATTTTCCTTCTATCATACCAAAAATAAAACAAAACACCGCTTTAGAGGAAATGTGCAAATTTAACTAAATAGTTACAAATGATGGTCTACATTTGGAGGTCAATAGGATTGAATTATCAATTATCAACATGACTGTCAAGCTAAATAAGGGGGTTTTAGTCCCATCCCAATGATTGATGTTTTAAAGTAGTTTTTTTTGTTTTTTGTTTTTTTAAGTGAAGTTGTGTAAAGTACCAATGAGCAGTCATTGTTTAATCTGCCAAGTAATCCTCCAACGGAAATGGCCATATAAGACATTTATTCACATCCTAAAATATAGGTCACAGTAACATCCTGTAAAGTTACATTCCTGCAAGCGTCCTGAGAGAAAATGACTCATAAGCATCCCCACATAGGAGTAAAAGTTGGTTTGAGCAACAAAGTCCTGATAGACAAAGGAATGAGGGGGTAGGTTGCACAATTAAGCTCAGCACATTTAATCGTGGGCCTTTGTATGTTGTGAGATTGAGATCAATATTCAGTGACACTTTATTAAAACAATTTTTTCACTACCTGGTTGGATTTTAAACATTGTTGGAGTTAGAAATAATGATGAGCAGTTTTTTTTCCAGGCTAAAAAAGAAATATTTATCCGGTTCAAGCAACTGCTACAAATAATCAGTTTTACACTGCTACCCTTTACCATCAAACAAT
The DNA here is from genome assembly GCA_037177495.1 of Rhadinocentrus ornatus. Lineage (NCBI taxonomy): Eukaryota > Metazoa > Chordata > Actinopteri > Atheriniformes > Melanotaeniidae > Rhadinocentrus > Rhadinocentrus ornatus. The sequence goes on along the minus strand of JBAMHW010000009.1, from coordinate 4,561,681 downwards.
TGTTTACTTTGGATGTGATTGCATGAACGATAGAGTCCTAACACATTCTGCTTTTTCAAGTTTTTTCAAAAAGTCACTTTCTGGATACTAGGTTTCTTTTAAGATTTACTTTTGCAAGGATTTTATTGACACTAAACAACATAGATCCCTTTAAGTAACTTTATCCGAACGTCATTTAAGATCCAGTCACTGTTTCCTTCTTCTTTAAGTTGTTTTGTCAAAGGTTTACACATTACAAACTACTTGGTTAAGGTTAGATATGGAAAAACTACACAGTTACGTTTAGGTTTACAGTATGGCTTGGTTAAAACACACTTTAATCACATATTTCATAAAAATGTTTTGATTCGCTGAACTGGCAGCTGATTTATACCCCTCTTCTCAACATACAATTGTGTTAGACCCATGAACCAGAATTTCTTCTGCAATTTATAGCTTTGAAATTGAGGAGGCTGGGCTGGATAAAATAGATTCTGATTACACTCTGACATTTGCATATAATGTGAAAGGTCACATGTATACTTTGTTAACAACTTCTGTGAAAGCATATTAAAGTAATTTGTATCACCCTCTCATAAGAACGCGTCTGTTATCCACAATGTGATAACACTGATAATTCATCAGAGATTTGCAAATGTCATCCAAGCAGAGGCTAGGGTAATGATCCACACAGCTTCTACACATACTGTAGGTTAGTAGTTTTTTTTAGGGCTATATTTCTGCTGTTGTCCTTTTGTATCAATAACATGACCATTCAAATCGCCTTTTTTAAACATAAATACACAAATAAATAGTAATCACGTGTAGTTAATGTGCAATCCGTCGTGTGCAGTCACACCTGTTATGCGTCATCATTCATCAACATGTTTTTTTAGCTTTGATGCCTGCTTTACCAGGATCATTTGAAACTAACACAAGTTCTCTATGATTGCAAAAAGCATTCCTAGTTTTCAAATTAAAGAGGTATAAAAGACCCAATGTTGGGGAATAACAGACACCACAATAATTAGCATGCTTCTTTGTTGTACAAGTCTCTTCTTTTGTCTCTAAGTCCTTCTGTAACTAAACGTACGAGTCTCTTTACATCAAAACAATCTAACTTCAAGCCAAGATGTCAACAAATTATAAAGGTCAAATTATAAAGGTCAAGCAAGCATTTGTACATGGAATTTTAAACCTTACCAACATCAGACATTTTCCAGAGAGATGTTTGATAAGGAAATTAAGCCAGCTGACTGAAATATAAGAGCAGACCAATGACATTATATGTAAACTAAAGAGTCTTTTTATAATACAGGAATGCTCAACAAAGATCAAACATAATGTTATCTATGAGGCAGCTTTTAATAACATCAATTGAAATTAGGTAATTCTTGGGAATATATTATATTTAACAAAGTACATTACTATATAAAAAGTTATAAAAAAATGTTCAGTAAGTTACTTGTTTAGTCGAAAATATCCATTTATGTAAATGTGAGGATTCATTGTTTGTGCCTTTTCTCTATTTTTTTGTATGAAAACAAAATCTTTCTTGGAGGTTGGTAATTTTTTAGTCAGCAATGCGAAAGTGATTACATTTATTTATTTTTTTTTATTACTCTTCATGTAAAATATAAGAGAAGCACTTTCCCACTACTAGCTGCACTGCTAATCATCAGTTAAAAATACAAAGAGAGAGGAGACTTGCATACCTTAACCCAGGCAAGGTTGTCCAAAAAGCTCCAAAGATGCTTTGCGTTTGTTATACTCAGATTGTTCACACTCATACTATGTTTTAGTTATATAAATGTGTGTGTTTGTGTGAGTGCACAGGGGTAGTTTTATTCCTTCCAGTGGAATGTAAAGTCACACCACGCCCCTTCACCTGACTTTCCATTCACCTGGTAAATGTGGCAGGACTGGTTAAGTTGGGAGAGCACACAGTCTCAAATAGACAAGACTAACACATATGCTGCAAAGTAGGTTAAAGGTCTACAGTTTGTTCTTTAACCTTTTTTTTTTGGCTTAGGCAACATCAAACAGTTTCCTGAAACCTAGAAGAAATCAGGTTTCCTTAATAATGAGGAAGATCACACTCACAGTGACTTGAGAGATTAAATCATATATTAGTACCATTTAAAAACTAAGGATCCTTTTTTTCTAAGTTAAAAAAAAAAATTATTTTATTTAAACTGGCATGTTTGATTTATATGATTTTGAATGGACTCTCTTCACCATCCTTGAATGTATTTATCAATTTCAAATCCAGTATAAGTGGTAAAATAACCAATTAGAGGTGGCCGTGTAGTACCTTATAGATGCACAGCGTTCAGTCAACAGGTGCTATCAGTAAAAGGAACTGAAATTTGGAACAGCATCCCAGCTGATATTAGAGACTGTGCCATGTTCAATTTATTTAAAACAAAATTCAAATGTTGGCTAATGAGGGACCAGACAAGTAACCACTAATGACTTATTTTACTTCTGTCTTATTTCTCAAGTGTTGAATTGTGTGGATGATTTTGTTTTTATTTTGTCATTTTTGTTTTAAACTGCTTTTATATTTCCTTAGTCTGCCAGGGACCCCAGATAGAAAGTAGCCACTGGCTAATTCTGGCATTTTTACATTTTATGTGCATTAATATGCATTGTTCCTTTTAAATAAATTGAAAATGGTTGCAAGTCTACAAACTGTTGGCTGCAACTACACCATCATACTGAAATTCTATGTAAATCAAACATTTATTTTTCTGAAATTTTGATTTGATTTGAATCAAATATATTATCTATCCATCTGTGTAGATTTAATTTTAATAAATATATTCTGGGTGTTATAAAAGGAAAAGACATGTCTAAATATACAGGATTAATTAATTGAGCACATCTTGTTTAAGCAGGCAAACTATGAAAGCAATAAAAAAATGAGCAAGTATATTTATTTATTACAAAAACCATGAAATATACAAAAAAACTGCATCTGATGGCAGATCTACTCTGTAATGTCTGTAAATGGGTAAACAGTCCTGAATGTTTTGACTGAATGTTTGACGGAACAACACCGGGACTCTTAATCAGAGAACAACAAATTATCACACTCTGGTGGAGGAAAGTGATGTTCTCATCTGCACATTGGAGTTTCATCCAGATCAGGGGTGTCAAACTCTGCTCCTCAAGGTCTGCTATCCTGCGGGTTTTAGGCATTTCCTTGCGCCAACACACCTGAATAAAATCAATTGGTCCAGCAGCTACTTGTCAACTTCTTCACAAAAACCCATTAATTTTAGTCAGACATGGTAGATCAAGGGAACAATGAAAACCTGCAGGATACCAGCCCATTTAAAATCACACTCTTTCATGCATCTGTAGCCACTAACCCTTTCTACAAGGATTCTTAGGTGTCCCAGTCTGTCACCTGCCCTCTCATCATCCTGTTTATAGCTGACAAGTAAATGCAGCCACATTCACTTCTACTCACATAAAGCCCAACTTGTCTGTTATGTCCAAACCACAGTCAGCCAAAACCACATCACCTGGAAAGGTTTCTGCAGAAGTCCACTGTTGTCTGTGATGTGTTTATCACTACAAAATACACCAAGACGGAAGTAGAGGATAAAACATGCACTGATCATAAAGCTCCTGCTGCAGCTGAGTACACAACGAAGGGGAGGAGAAGATGTAATACTTGTCAGAAATTCTGAATAAGATGGAGATTGAAAAGAGAGATGGAGATTAAAAAGACGAGAGCCACTGCTGAACTGATGTAAACACACAGCGGGTACACCCAAAATTGCATTTACTCCCACAATGTTGTGCATTCATGACATCTCTGCGCATACTCTATAGAAAATTATTCCCAATAATTTATTTTCACTTCACAGATTGTGAAGTTGATGTCACACTAGGATATTTTAAAGCGATTGGGTTTGTTTTTACAATATTATTCAAAAATGTAGTTTATAATGTGCAGCAACCTGAGTAGAACTTAGGGTCAGTAATCCAGTCCAGTGGTTGTATGAATGTATGTAGTTTACCTTGTTCCCTGGCAACACAACTCAGTTTGTTCATTTCTTGCCCCTTCCACCACATTTTAGCCAAACTAAACCAAAGCTAAGCAAATATGTGTACAAAAAAGGGGACCAACTTAGATGGAAAATAAATCCAACAAGTTAAGCTTCATGACAGTTTGACAAGCTTCCATGAGACTATGTTGCGCTCTTGTTGTCCTGGCATGATTGTGCATCTGTATTGATATGAACCACAACTTTATAAACAAATGTCTATATGTTTCTACTTGGCCTCAATCAGAGTTGTTGGCTTCTCTTGCTTTTGTTAATGTGGCTGTTGGTACTTTTGCTTTGCTTTGTTTCACAAAAGACAAATCCAAGTAATCCTTCACTCTGTGTGGGAAGAGTGATGGATGGATATGCTCAGTCCGCCTTATAGGTACCAAGGCCACCCCCTCTGTTTTACTTTTTAGAAACTTAATATTAGCAAATATTTATTATAATATAATGTTAATAGTCTTGAACTACCTGCATACTTTGGCTGATGTGATAAAACAAATTTCTTAAAACAGATATTCATAAAACACATCTGATTATTAAAACAGATTATTTATAAATGAGTTTGAAACTGTTGGTAAATTAATAAATGCAACTTATAAAACACGAATTCCTATAATTATTTTCTAAATAACTAACAAATAAGTTATTGATTACAGCTTTGAAGTAACTTGGCCATTATTTACAGCTGCTTTTGATTCCATTTCTTGCTGCTCTAAATAATATGATTGCTAAATGCAACATTTTTAAAAACGCTAAAAAAATATGAACGATGTTCTCTGTGTGACTCATTGTTGGCATTGAGTCTGTAATTACCTCTAATCGTGCATTCCTCTGTCAAGACTCATGACTGTGATCAACACAGAACTGTGGGAAAAGTGGTAGCTACGTGCAGAAGCCTTTTGTTTGCAGCCTTCTTTTAGCTGCTCCTTATCTTTTTCTCTGCTTATGTGTATATTTTTGTTTGTTTGTTTGCTTTCACTGCACAGAGATCAGCGACATTTCTCACTTTGTCATTCTTTTCTGTTAATGATGCATCATCTCCAGAACAAGATAAGCAAATTTTTAGACAGTGTGTACCCAAAAACCGCAGCAGAACATTGTGTTAATTCATTTTCAGAGAAATTTTCAGCCAAACTATTTTTCATGTAAACTTCTAGTCTGGTATAATTGATTTTATTGCAAAATACAACACTTAGTTTTTCCTCGCTCAAGTCAAGTCCAATGCTCTTACTTCTGACCTAGAAGAATTTAACTGAACTAAACTTTGAACTTTGAACTAGTTTTCTTCAAAAACCTAAATGAGGTCATTGGCCGTCTGAAATCCACAACTTTCTGTCTTGACACCCTGCCATCAGGGTTTATCAGGAATGTCTCATAATGCATGCCCTCAGATATTTTGCAGATTATAAACATATATCTGCTTTTAGGTGTCCTACCTCAGACCCTAAAAACAGTAGTCATCAAGCCACTACTGAAAAAGAAAAACGTGTCACAGCTACAGACGGATATCAAATCTCCCTTTTCTTAGGAAGGTTATAGAAAAAAACTGTCTTTTAACAGCTACACAACTTCCTGACACTAAACAATAAATAACTGTTTAGATCAGAGGTCGCCAACCCTGGTCCTCAAAGCCAAATTATACTGCAGGTCTTAGATGTCTCCCTGCTGCAACACACCTGATTCAGATTAATGGCTCATTACTAGACTTGTGCAGAGCTTGTCAGAGAGCCTTTTCATTTTAATCAGGTGTGTTGCAGCAGGGAGACATCTAAGACCTGCAGGATAGTGGGCCTTGAGGACCAGAGTTGGGGACCTCTGGTTTAGATGACTACCAGTCAGGTTTTTGGCTACACAACAGCACTAAAACTGCTCTAGTTAAGGTCCTTAAAGACATCATCTTTAGCACAGATAGAAGAAACATTTCATTCCTGGTACGACTAGATCTTAGTGTTGCATTTGACACAACCAACCGTAACATCTTACTAGACCTAGTGAACAACTAGGTAGAACTTTCTGGCACTGCAATTAATTGGTTTGAGTCCCATTTGATAGACAGGGTCCACTTTGCGTCTATAGGTAACCATAAATCTGGGCAAGCTAAAATAACCTGTGGAATTCCCCAACACTACTGTAGTGCTGTCTCTACAGGTCTCCCTCAAAAGTCCGTCAGACAGCTGCAATTAGTTCAGAACGTTGCCTCTAGAGTCCTCACAAAGACCAAGAAAGTAGACTCTAGTCCTCAGATCTTTACACTGGCTTCCTGTCTGTCAAATAATTAACTTCAAAATCCTGCTTTTAGTTTACAAGGCACTGAATGGTTTAGGGCCATATATATTCTGGGGTAATAGTTATGAACCAACCAGATCCCTCAGGTCATCAGGGTCAGGTCTGCTGTCTGTTCCCAGAGTTGGAACTAAACTGGAGAGGCAGCATTACGCTTTATTCCTCACATGTGGAAAAAACTCCCAAAAAACTGCAGGTCTGCTGAAACTCTCAGCAGTGTTAAATCAGGGTTAAAAACTTTTCTATTTGCTGCTTTTTATCAAAACAACTGTTAATTCCTTAAATTAACTTTTATTTCTTACATTTAATCTTATTTAACTTTAGCTTTTTGTCTTTTCTTTTTCTTCCATCAATCAATCCATTTTCTGCTGCTTATCTGGAGTCGAGTCGCGGGGGCAGCTGCCTAAGCAGGGAAACCCAGACTTCCCTCTCCCCGGCCACATTCACCAGCTCATCTGGAGGGATCCCGAGGCGTTCCCAGGCCAGCCGAGAGATGTAGTCCATCCAGCATGTCCTGAGTTTTCCCCGGGGCCTCTTTCCGGTGTGACGTGCTCGGAACACCTCGCCAGGGAGGCGTCCAGGAGGCATCCTGACCAGATGCCCGAGCCACCTCATCTCGATGCGGAGGAGCAGCAACTCTACTCTGAGAGAGGCTTTGTGGCCTCTCCAAACTCCTCCCATGCCAGAGTTTTTGCCTTAGCAACCGCCGAAGCTGCGCTCCGCTTAGCCCGCCGATACACATCAGCTGCCTCTGGAGTCCCACAGGCCAAAAAGGCCTGATAGGACACCTTCTTCAGCTTGACGGCATCCCTTACTGCTGGTGTCCAGCAACGAGTTTGGGGGTTACCGCCACGACAGGCACCGGCGACCTTATGGCCATAGCCACGGCTGGCCGCCTCGACAATAGAGGCAAGGAACACAGCCCACTCGGACTCAATGTCCCCCACCCCACCCGGCACATGGTTGAAGTTCTGCCGGATATGAGAGTTGAAACTCTTTCTGACAGGGGACTCTGCCAGACGTTCCCAGAAGACCCTTGCAACACGCTTGGGCCTGCCAGGCCTGACCGGCATCCTCCCCCACCATCTGAGCCAACTCACCACCAGGTAGTGATCAGTTGACAGCTCCGCCCCTCTCTTCATCCGAGTGTTCAGGACATGCGGCCACAAGTTCGAGGATACGACTACAAAGTCGATCATCGAACTGCGGCCTAGAGTGTCCTGGTGCCAGGTGCACATGTGGACACTCTTATGCTAGAACAACGTGATCGTTATGGACAATCCATGATGAGCACAGACGTCCAGCAACAAAAAACCACTCGGATGCCATTCCTCCACCCGGGTAAACCCTAATGGACAGGCGCCACGCAGGGGGGCAATGAGCATGCCCACACCCGCTCCGTGCCTCTCACTGGGTGCAACTCCAGAATGGAAGAGGGTCCAGCCCCTCTCAGGGACAGTGGTTCCAGAGCCCAAGCTTTGCGTTGAGTTAAGTCCAACTATATCTAGCTGGAAACGCTCAACCCCACGCACCAGGTGACCCACGTCCGGGCAAGGGAAACTCTGGTCCTTGCTTTTTTATCATCATAGGGGTGATTTTCACAAAGGTTCTGATGAAATTTTCCTGCAATGGGACAGATTTGTGCTTTTGAGGAGTGTAACAGTTGAACCGGACTTTATTCTTTACCTGCTGATCCTCAGCTGATGACAGATAGCAGCTGAAATCGTAGCAGCGGCAACTTATAGCGGCACTTCCTGCAGCTGCTAAGAGTCTCCACAGCCAGCCTATCAGCACTAATGGCTCAGACTGATATGGTTTAGGACGACCTGGTTCATGTGTAGCTGAGGAGATTCAGGAGGGGGATAAGTCTTCCACCTTATAGACCGCTCTGTGACGTAGGTGCTTTGTGAATCTCGCTTTTGCATCTTGCTAGTGAACAAAGCAGCTGTCTGTCAAATATTTCTGCCTGTGCATCCCATCCTGCCCACTCTCATTGATTACCCCACACCTGCCACTCTAACCTTTGCAATTTTAGGCATTTTTTAAAATTTGGCAGAGGATGGAGTTACGCAAAATGTAGCGGGTATAGTTACACTTTAAAGAGCAAAAAATCCTCCTGATCATCACTTTATGAGTTCCTCACTTGATATCGATCATGCTTCTCAATGGTTTTTGGACATCAAGTTGTTACCTTGGTACTTTGTACCAACGGTCTGAATGTCTCAAACACACAAATTTCTAAAAGAATTTAATGGAAGGGGGAATAAAACTGGAGGAAAAGAGGAGACCTGAATTTAACTGTGACAAGTATGTGAACTTCGAATGGATTTAATTAATTAATTGACAAAGCAAATATAGGAAATGAGAGTTCTGCTCATTTTCTCATGGTTTGTAAAAGTTTTTTGTTTTTTTTCCCATCCCATTCTGACGATGGAAATTTTTTTCTTTTCTTTTAATAATTTTTTTGGGTTGTTGTTGGAATCCATAAAGATATTAATTTAAATTTGAAAACACAAAAACAAAACAAACAAAAAAAACCATGAAGGTAGGCCACTGACTTTATATGTTCCAAGACTGGAAATGTCTGTTCGAACAAAAAAAAACAAAAAAACAGAAATATAGTTATTCTAACTGTTTGACAAAATTCACATGTCATTTTCCAAAAGCCCCAGTTCATGATCAGAGGGGTTATCCCCTCTACAATGAGGCAATAATTTCCTTATTTTGTGGGTGAAGCAATTACCAGCCACATGGAATTAGGAATCACAGCTTCTGCCTGCAGGGTGCTGGGGTTCCTGTTAGTCAGGGTACAAACAAGAAGGAAATGCACGCAGACCTCCTGCTGGTCACCTGCTCAGCATCTCGTTCTGAGTTCTTCACAGTGATTCACGATTTCCTTCATACTCTGCATATTTGTCTGTTTGTTGAACCCCAGGTTTATTCTTTACAAAGCAAAGCCAGCCCGAGAGGAATGCATTTTTATCTGTTGAGAAAGTCATCACATATCCTATGCTCGTCAGTTTCTTCCCTCTAGAGATTCTGAGGAGTGTACCAGTCATGACCTCTGCACGTTACACCTTGGGAAGTGGATGAAACTTTGACACACTGTCGAAAACAGTCAGGGAATCCGAGAAAGCACGACTGAGCAGCAGGCATCATGGGGGGAAAACAAAGAGAATGTTTTGCTGTCTGGGAATAACTGGGAACTACACCAGATCAGAGTAAGGTGTGTGCATCTCTGCTGTCAGACAAAGAGGGAACAGGCTGTTTTGGATGAATCGTATCAAACACGACACCAGCTGCTATTCAAAAAGATGCCAACTTCCACAGCATGAAGCTCTCAAAATTAATATGCTGTTTAGCTCTTTGAGGAATGACTTGGTCAAACTACGAACAAACAAACAATGACCCTTAAGAAACAGGTCCCTGATATGTTTGGTTGTATGAGGAGTTTTTATACTTATTCGGGTTTTGATTTTATAATTCCATTATGCTGCTTGATGTAATGTGGAATCAAATTAGCACATAATTTTAGCTTTCTGGAAATGTATCCTGTATCTGATCAATTTAACTAAAAGTGATGTAATTCTAAGTGTTTCTGGCTGACAAGCGAGTCACTTCTGATTCCACCAGATGTTGCATTTACAGAGCAGCTGATCGATCTTCTCTTACGACTCCATTAGCAGCACACCTTTCAGAGTTGCGTACAAACTCGGAACCACCATCAACCCTGGCATTCAATTACAGAAGTTGACATGAGAGGGAACGAATTTAACAGATGTTTCCCACAATGTTGCCACTTTTACTCTGTCCCATGTTACTCTGTGTGCAAGTTTCCACCTTTCTACTTTTGTTTTATTAAGTGTATGTTTTGGTCTTCTTTTCTGGAAATATTATGGTAATAACTATTGTGTATGGACTACAAAATTACTTTTATCTAAAATATCTAAAATATTTAAGCAGTAAACAGTAAAAATCTATGAAGGTCCACAGTGAAAACTTTCCCAGTCTCACAATGAAGGCAAAAAAATTGAAAATGGCTACACTTTCCAGGTTACAAAAAAAGGGCATAAATCATCAGTTTTTATCATGATACAATATTACATTAATTTTATGGATAGCAATTGAATGGTTGCCAATATCTGAAATTCTGTCACAATCTGACTTCAGATAAATTCTGTTTAGGATCCACTAATTGATATGAAACAATATTACAGGTAACTGAACACAAAATTTTCCAATTATATAAAAAATTACAAAAAGTAACTAGAATATCATTTAATTATTTTATTTCTGAGCTAAGGTATTTAAATTAATCAATTCAAATCGAAAATAGAATGTTCTTATAACACAGACTAATAATAAATAGAAAACAACATGTAAGGGAAACTCAAAAAATACAGCCATTTTCAAAATAAAAGCATGTTTCCTAAATTCCATAGACGTTCCTAGACCTCTTTTACTTGGGCCCCATGCCCCAGTAAAGAAGTTTGTGTCTTGGAGTAATCTGAGGAGTTAACCCAGCAGCACTGAGTAATAAGATGAAATAACTGCAACAAGGACAGAAGACTAATATGTAAATTCTGAATTACAAGCTTCAGTCGGAAATACTTCACTTACTACCGACAATCATTTGACTCTGATGTTGCATAAATGTTTACAACTTTGGATCGATATTTTATTGCTTTCCTGTTGATCAACACAATATATTTAGCATCAGTAGATTCCTTATTCCTTATAAACCCAGGATTGTGAAAAACCAATTACAACAGACCTAAAAGAACGTAATGTTAACAAGTAATCTTGGCTTCAAACTGATAAAATGAAACAGAGGGGAATATTCCAATTTAAGGACATTGTGAATTATGAATAAGGCTGAGTCTGATTTTTCTTACCTACTGTCAGTGCATATGAGTCAGATTTAATGTCTTATATTATCTTGAAAAGGGTCTGTTTTATAATCATGTAATGATAATTAGTTAATTACTTAAATCAATGCATCAACTAGAAAATAAACTTTGCAGGTTGTTCCATCCACGTTATAAGACATCGTGTAGAACAAGTTTTGGATTGTAAATTCTCTATTTTGGTTGGCAACAGCCAAAAAGAAGATTCTTTTATTTCACAAAGTCTATTAAACCAAATTATCATTATTTATATTATTTGGTGTTTTAGTTTCAGCAGCAGTTTTTTAGAAGCAGCAGTAACAGGTTAGCAAAGGGAAATAGGTGGTAGGAACGCCTCTGCTACATTACTACATCAGCCTTTTTAAAATCACAACATGCTTAAATCCCCACTGACGTGCATGCTCAAAAATTCTAAAGGCTCCACATCAAGGCTAAATCATCAAGGCTCCAAAAATGTTTTAAGCACACATTTTCCTGTGTTTCGCATTACATGAAAGCATCACACTTGGGATTTTGCACAGTTTGTAGATAAACAACTACAGATTGTCACACAAAAGAGCCAAGTTTGAGTTCCATCCAACTCAATATTTACCTAAAATTTATTGATTATTAATTTATTTGAGGCAAAGTTCCTACATCCCCCATTGTCTTAATTCAAGAAGCAAGAAACAGAAACTGGGCAGCTTCAAATCATTCAGATGCACAGCAACTGAAAGTCAAGGGAAGAAAGTACATTTTCATTCAAATTCATGCAAATTAGCAGTCTTGTTTCCAGAAAAATACAATGCTGTCTTTTGAGATAATCATGGCTCTTAATAAGGCAGTTTTTATGGCGGGATTAAATTTCCCTTTGAAAGTTAGAGGCGAGAGAAACAGGTGGACGAGGGTGTGAAAGAGGTTAAACATCTGTTCATCTCATTTCAGATTTAAGCGAAGGGCAGAGCCATTCTGAAGCTTAAAACATTACTCAAGCTGAATGAATTCCACATCTTCCCCCCAGATTCAGATGGCAGTAAAGATGAGCATTTCTGCAATCTTCAGAGCAGCTTGTTACTGGTTTGATGTTGGTGGTATAATATGACATCTGCGCCGAATCAAGTACCAGCACCATTAAAAGTAGTGCATATTTTTTGCTTACTACCAAATGATCAAAAAAAAGTGCACCACCAAACAACACCTGCATCCATCACTAAGATTTATACATCACAGTTTGCAGTGAACAACAGATTATTTGAAGGTCGCAGTGAAAATGCAGCTTTTTGTCAGCTGATGGACCTAAATTCACCGTTGATCCTTGTCCACCAATATTAAAGACTGATTTATGAAGGTCAACAACATATCCATGTGTTTATTTATTGAAAAGCAAATGAGAAGCAGTGCATATTGTTCTAAATAATGCAGTCTCTTCAGATGGAAACACAGACCACAGAGGAGCTGGCCTGTCTCACCCCTCATCTTCAGTACTGAATTCTGCATGTCCTGTTTCCTCTGTTCTCTGCATGCTGGCTTCCCCCTTCCATAGCAACCTCTGCTTTCATTATTGAAAGTATATCTATTCTCCTGCTCATTTCTCATTCTGTGCTGTGAATAAAAACACTTGTACATATGTTTCTGTAGCAGAAACATGACTGACTGGCCTCTGACGTCTTTATTATGTGGTGCAACCAATTAAAGCATATAAGCCTTATCCTTAATACTACCCTCTTTTTTTTCTTATAACTTACTTACATGAGGCACATAAACTTAGCATGCCAACTGAGAGCAAATCAATGTCATTTTTAAGTGTGTTTTCTCCGCTATGAGTCGTCGGGCATGTGAACATGCATTAGTGTTAACTTAGAGAGTAACTAAGTGATTGAATGAGCATGAAAGTTGCCTAGAAATATCTTCCACTCTTTCACACAAAGCTGTTGGTTATGGATTTGCAGACTTGTTTTTGTAAGTGATGGTTCAACACTCAATAAGTGAAATATGATTCTAAAACTGGGAACATCTGATAGCTATTTTTAATTTAAACCATCACCTCTTTTCCAGTGAGCAAGGCCAATGTTTCCATTGCAGTCTAAGGAATAGTACAAAATTGTAATTATTAGAAACACAAGCTGCAGGATACAGTGAAATAGCCTCCTCTTCATGCGGTCGTTGTTAAAGGCCGATCCTATGAGGGTTTATTTCTTTGTCCCCCACAAAACTGGTTCCAATTTGACCTCCAAATCTTTGCCTGGTGGACAGCTGGAAGTAACTTTTGCTGGATCAGAGCAGCAAACTGCTCATGTCAATGCTGGGGATGGGTTTCAGAAAACCAAGCATGTTAGCTAAACTTTAACACCAAGTAGTAAGTGTGGAGCGTTACTATAATTCTGCACACTGAAACTTATATGGGAGAAACAACCACGTGTGATGATGATTGACTGACGAAGAGTAAAATGTCGCGATAAGCCTTACAGAGGCAAGTTTGGCCAGGTGCATGCAGACGAACACACATACGTGCAGCTACACACACACACCTGGCCGACAGTCCAGAGAAAACAAAGGAATCGTTTAAAACTGGAAACACAGACATTATGTTTCTCTCACAGAGAACATTATGTGAAGTGCTTCATTGTTTTATTGCTGTTTACACTTTGCTTCAGAAATTTGTTCACCACTTTGGAAAAACGTCTGTTGCATTTTTAAATGTGTTATACAAATAAATTAGATTTGAAATGTTTATTATGACCAGAAAAAAAGTATTTCTCCATGTTGGCTGTTATAATCGCATGGAACCACGACATCCAAGCAGCCAGAGATCAGTGTAGTGGATAGTTTTTTTTTAATAAATTTATTTAATAGAAGATGCAAACAAATTTAAATTCTGTTAAGGAGAAAAAACGTAAACATGAAAAAAAATGTAATGGATGAGCTATTTTCCCAGGTACCAAGTTATTTTTATAAAGCTTTTACTACTTTATAGGAGAAGTTACTAGTAAATATAACTGATAACCTTTTCTTAACAGTAACGTGCCTAACATTCGATGGAGCGAGAGGTGAATATGATCACACACAACACTGGATTCATGATGCAAAATTATGGCCGACCCAATCCAGTACCCTCCTCCTGGGAGCTGTGGTTTGTATGGAAGATTCTTCTGAGCCAGGGAGGGGAAAAACAAAAAAAAAGGTGCATTAACGTGAGATAAAATAATTGTGTTAATTAACACATTAACCATCCCAACCCTAGTGCATAATTTACATGCTTAACTGTGTTACATAGAGTGGTATAAAGATGTGTAATGTCCTCCTATAGCTAGTAATTGACTTTGATGACTCAGATCTCGCATAAAGACTCACCTCAGATTTCATGTAGATGCTACATTTTCAATGCTAACCTATCATTTAAAATAGTTTTTCCTTAGTAAATTTCCACCTAAATCATGTGTTTGCACATGTTATAAACACACTCGGCTTTTCTTTTTGCTTTAATCGCCTCCAAATGAAAATGCAGTTATAGTCCCACATCTGATTTCCTTTTAGCTCTTCCACTGAAGCATTAGTGGGTTATTGGAACAAAGTGTCTGCACCTCTCTTTAAAGTTGTTATTCAATACACATGTTATCAGTTAATTTGTAAAAACAGTGAGCATGCAGCGTGGTGACCAGCCCTCCAAGCTTTTAGATTAGATCACTGATTGTTGACTGATTACTGCCAATCTCCCAGTCTCATCAGACAAGAGTAATAACCTCTATAATTGAATAAGTATGTGTGTGCGTGTGCGCGGTATGTGCTTCACATCATGATTAGTTATATCAAAGTCTGATGTTGAATTTGAATTTGCACAGGAATGTAGTTTAGTGCTCTTCAGCAACTGCCCTGAGCAATGCAGCTTTCAGAAAGCTGAAATCTTTCCACAACATCACATCAAAAGCTCCATTTTAAGCTTGTAAAAAGAAAGCAAGAAACTGCTGTCTAATTCAGGGGTAAGGTAGACAGCTCTCTTTATTTTTTGCATTTTTTTTCCTTGCATACATGCAATGTTTTCACCAAGTACTGAGGACTATAGCTTTTTATTTCTTTTTCTTTTTGCTGCTTAGTAGGCCAAAAAAAGGAAATGAAATATACAAAAATGTAACCGCAGGCTACTGGAATACCTGTAGATGTCATGATATAGTCGGATATATTTGGCTTTGAAGCCTGTGTACGGCTGTCTTATTAGATATAGTGAGCATCTATCACAAAGTTCAAACTGATGTCAAGTAATTGAATGTTTTCAATAAAAAAATAAATAAAAAAAAACTTTTATAAAATACAAAAGTAGGATTTTTTTCTTTGGATCAGCAAGGATCATGTACCATAAACCCAGCTGACAACTTCCGTTCATGTCCATCAAGTCACTGGCAAGCCAGATGGATATAAGTGATGGAGTCATGTTCATCAAATTCTAGGTCATGTCTTATTTTCTACAATAGATGGAGGACTCATCCCCATCTCAACAATAAGAACAACATGTGTTCCATTTCAGCTCAACACAACAGTCAGAACATCTCATTAGTGCTTTGGGACTGAGTGACGAAGAAGCTGAAAAGATGTAGCAAGATTGAGAAGACAGAGTTTACAAACAATAAGCCTCCCCCTTTCCATCTCCCTTTCTCCCTGCCTCACTGTGAACTCACGAAGCAAACAGATCACTCATTAAAATTACAAAGCTTAATTTATCCTGATTAATTGGACGAGTCCTTTAGAAAAGGGCATCCGTGTTACCCTGATGAACAGTGAAATATCAGGTTACAAGCTGCTGTCAGCATAGGGAATAGCAGCTCAGCATAAAGGCCAAACACTGTCAAATCAACCATGATGTATTTAAGTGGAGACACCACAGGTGAACCTTTACTAACATGTATCACAACTCAACTTCCTCCCGGTTAATCATTTGCATTAAGTCAAATACTAATTTATTTATGTATTTATTTAGCATACAGTTTAATTTAGACATTTTTAAATATGGTAATTATATATTTTATATATCTTGTTATCCATCAATAAATCTAGACTCTAGGAACACTGAGAAACTAGTGAAAAGTGATGTTTCAAAGATTCTCATGGATAGATAAATAAATAAATAGGTAAGTACAGCTAACGGATGGATGACACTGTTCAGTGATGTAGAGCTAAAATAGAAGGACAAAAGCTGAGAGATGCAGCTGGGAAAGGATCAGTGCATTTGGTCAGTCAGCCCAGTCCTGACAGCTGGTACTTGACACTGTATTGATTAGTCAAATAAAACTTTTTTGTACAATTGATTAGCATATAAATTTTTTATTGACCCATATTCATATTTCTGTATGTATTTTTAATTTTGGTCCTCCATAGTCTCAAAATCCAATCAACTTGTACAACGCTAGCTTACCTTTAGCTGACAATTTTTCTAAAGAAATGCTTTTTTGATGCCAGTTGTGTTTCTGTTCTCCTTATTTAATAGCATAAGTAGCTTGGTAGTATCATTATTTTCCCTGGGCTTAAAAAGTTAAATTTTTATAATTTACCAATTGCCACATTTAATAAAGGTCACATTTACAGCTAGCTTAGTGCCAGCTAGCTTAGTTCTGGACAGTGACTCACACTGATTACATTGTTAGCTTGGACCATTTGATACATCAGCATAATTTTCTCTAAAGTTAACATGAAAATATTGCTTTGACTTGTTGAGCTGGATTTTAAATACAGAATTGCAGCTTACATCAATTTAGAGTACTTTTTTATTTCACCTAGGGGTCAGCATATAAATGTAATTATGGCCTAAGTTCAGATCAGAGTCTCATCTTTAGTCGTTTTAGTGTAATTTTTACAGATTTCATATTTACTAAAATATGTTTTGTATGATAAGTTTCTTAAAATTCTGTTTAGACAAGAATATGGAACAATTCAGGTTAATGTCCCGCTGGCCTGAGTTGAAGAAAATAAATAGAAATCAAATTTACATGCTGCGGTTGACAGCAAAAGATTTCAAAGAAATTAGGTTCAATGGAAACAGATATTGCGAGAGAAAAAAAAACAAGAAAGAAAATTTTTAAATTTGGGTGGAGAGGGTCCGGGCAACCACCACAGTTAAGCTCTGTATTTTTTTCAACCAGTTTTCAACTTTTTTCACGTTCAGTTGCACAGTTGATTAATCACAGTGTTGCCTCTTGTCTCTATTCCATTAGCAAACATTCACATTTCCTTTTAGAGCTGATGTACTTACAGTCTGGAGCGCATCATTACTTACTGCTGACATTTAATTACAAAAGTAGTCAGGAAAGAAGAAATAAAAAAAAGACACATATACATTAATCCTCTTCCTGACTGATTCTTTTTTCTCTACAAGTCCCTGATCAGCAGTTCCTTCCTATTCCTTTATCAGCTTAAGAGCAGTGTCGCCTGCCGTCCATTGTCTGATGTTTTCCTTCTAGAAAAACATGCTAACAAAAGACTAGATGACGTTCATTCCCGGCATGTTCAGTGTTGTTAATGTGATGCTGAGTCACAAGTCCTGTCACAAAGCAACGCATAAATTGTCTCCCATTTCCATCACAATCATCCCATTACTATAAGAAATAACAGTTTACGATAATATTATCTAATAATAACTTTTTGTTGTTGTCATTTTTAAGATACTCAAAGCCAGTTGCAGTAAAAGGTGACAGGTGATTAATCATCCAGGAGAAGCTACTGAAGTGATAGCGTTTTTACAGACATTACATATACTATATTAAAGCTGGCAGCATCGATCTCAGGTTTCAGCCTCTCAGTAAGGATGATAAAATATTAAGTTAAAGGTGAAAAATGTCTCTGAGCCAGGAAGAGATATACAGTCCAAACATGTGTGCCTACGCTGCTTCTCTAAAATCCATTTACATTAAAAGTTAAGCTCCCTAAGTGTTGCCAAACACAAGCAGCATAGTTTACATGGCAGTTTGTTTCTGCTGCAGTGACACTCGACTTGACGCTGACTAATCACGCTCTAAGTTAACTCTACTAAAGTAAATCCGCCAAGTGAAGCAGCAGCTCATTAGCTGTGAGGCTGCTGATGCGAGAAGATGGTGTGTAGTGAGGCGGACATGAATGCAAACACACAAGTCATCACTGTTTAAGCAGTGTCAATGAAATATATGAAGGCTTGTGTCTTTCATTAAACTCTGTGCTCACAATCGATAATATGTTTTACTTTCACTGGCTTCCTCTCACACAGGTACAGTCATTTACATTCCCCTCTCATATCACAGGGCTCATTGTTATTTCAGACTCAGGAGAGAAGGACTCCTAAAGAGGGGAAATTATACAGTGGTGGAAACAAAACAAAAGTTCATCTGACTCATCACATTAATAGGAGGAAAAAATAAACATTTAAGTGTTTTCTGCTCAGGTCCTAATAGTGGTTGTCGCTAGGTCATATTCATGATGTGCATGTTCAGTTTTGTGGTGTAACTCCAAGCCTGCAGGGTAACAGCTTATATACCTGAGGGAGAGTTGTCTCATCTGTCAAATCTTATCTAATAGCATTATATAAGCCCGAATGGTAGTATTACAGACGCAATAATGTCATTTAATGCTGTTTCATATCGTAAAATCTTCATAGCTGAACAACAGTTCTCCCTTGTGTTGTGCTGAATTGTTGCCTTTATACAACTGGACATCTGATGGTGTTGGTTGTTAAATTTCCTTTGTAGTATTGGTCACATGTACAGTATGTTGATATAGGCCTGTGCTGCTGGGAAAGTGTAATACATAACATTATTGCTGTTACACTGCGTGAAAAGGGCAAGAATCCATAGATATCTGTTGGGGATGCTTCCCTAAATACTGGAAGAATCCGGACAATTTCTGGTGCATATTCAGACATGTTTCATATCTGGTGATATACAGACATAAGATACTGCATGAGGACATATATTGTGTCTAGATACCAGACGTGTCTGATTTTTGTCATATACAAGTTCTGGATGTGACCTGCTGTCATTTCCGGACATATCTGAGCTCAAGATACTGACAAGGGTCAGAATCCTGACATATCTGGAGGGGATGTTTCTCTAAGTCTTAGAAGAATCTGGACCATTTTTGATAAAAATCCAGAGAGATCAATATGTGCCCTATCTGGTGATATACGGACATTAGATACTGCATGAGGACATATATTGTGTCCAGATACTGGATGTGTCTGATTTTTGTAATAAAGGAGTTCCGGATATGACCTGTGGTCATGTCTGGAAGTATCTGAGCTCAAGATACTGACAAGGGCCAGAATCCTGACACGTGTGTAGGGAACATTTTTCTAAGTCTAAGAAGAATCTGGGCCATTTCTGGTGCATATTGTGACTGGTTTCATATCTGGTAATATGCGGACACAAGACACCGCATAAAGAGATATTGTGTCAGGACACCAGATGTGTTGGATTTTTGTCTTATATGAGTTCCGGATATGGCCTGCGGTCATTTCCGGAAGTGTGTGAGGTTAAGATACTGACAAAGTTGTGTGGTTTTAAATTAACAACTCAATGGCTCAACTCAATACACTTAGCCACCTTTCATTTGTAAATGCAGCCATTACCTGACTTGACTGACTGTCTGACATGGATACGCTGGAATCATTGGGGATGGGTATTCTTGAAAAGCGCCTCAGATGTCTACTGAGAGCATATCTCCATAGGGACTGGAAGGGGATTTCAAAACGTACTGTATTGTTTCAGTCATCACAAATAGCCTATAAGTTTTTGACCATTTCTCACATTTTCACGTACCCTTTGTTTGGGTTTGCTTGTGTGTGAAATGGTTCGAGTTTGCACATTCATCACAATGTTGTACACACAGCCTGCTTTCAAATGAGAGAACAAAAAAGTATTTTCACAACAAGTTTTGGTCAACACCACATTGTGTGATTGTTGAAAACAGCATAGGCAAGTTGATGATTATTTTTACTGAATAATGGCTGAACAGTCAACAGGCATCCCCTATCTTTTTTCCACATATTCTGGTACCAAGATAGATAATTAGCTCACTCACAGCACATAAAAGTTCACTGGCTTCATAAATTTTATGCTGTATGAATGTCTACTGAGACACGAAGATGCCGAAAATCTACAGCACTCAGCAGGTTTTGGACATGATCCTGAACCGAGTCAACCATTGCGACTCAGATATAGCCCTTCAGCCCAGTTCAGAATCAGCTCAATTTCTTCTGGTAAGATTTCCCAAACATCCTATTTTCATTTCCTGATTGTGACAGTTAGGTTTTTATTAAGTTTTTCATTGCTCATGTCTCAAAATATGATCAGCCTACAGATGAGGAGCCTTCATCGCCACCAGAAAAGAGAGGTTGACTGGAGACACACTGGGACCACACAGAAGGCAAACACAGTTTGGCGTGAAGAGCAGGTCGGGAGGCCTCTCCATCAGCATCGGCCCAACAGAATTATAAGCCACAGATGGAGAGCTTTGGTCCAAGAACAGTGTCGAGTCGCTTACAGAGCTTCCTCTGTTTCATCTCTCTGGACATGATTCAAACTATTCAGGGGGATTTTGAAACATCTTTTCCACAGGGATGGCAAAATCTTTTCATTCGTTTCCTTTTCCTTCCCCCTCTGACATACTGCTTTTCAATGCAAAGAATTAAGCAAAAACTAACTAAATAAATAAAATATATAAAACAATCAAATGACTCCAGACGTAGGCTATTACTTCTCTGCTGAAGAAATGCTGGACAATTTTTTTTAAAGGTCTTGGGAATAAGATGTTTAATAGGAGGGAAGGGGGTGGTGCCACTGAGTACTTGAAATATTTGCAATGCTGTGACCAAAAAAGAACAAAAGAGGTTAAATATGTTAACTATATTGAGATGAATAAAGAGCGTCTTACTCAGTGGGGTCACTCTAAATGTAACCTCATTCTTTATTATTATTATTTGTAATTGTTATCTTTTTCGAGCAATTCTGAATATTTAAAAAACTATTTTTCTTTTTTTTTTGAGTGTTCTCTCCATTTTTTTCATATGGAGTCCAACTTTTTTTTTTGTTTTTTTATTCAAAATTGACAAACAATAAATAGACAATGAGCAGTGAACAGTAAATCCAGTCACATTTGTACAATACGTATATGGAGAAATAAAAAGAATGAAGACTAAAAAAGTATAAAATAAAATACAGTTTATATATATTCTAAATATATATTGATAAATGAAAATTAAGAAAAACTGGGGTGACAGACTTCATAATATTCTATATACAATGACAATAGTATTTGTGATAGCATGATGATTGAAAACCTCTAAATGAAAATCATGTAGTGATATACATTTTTAATTGAAATCAATATTAGAGACTTAAAGTAATAATCAACTTAAATGAAAAAAACTGCTTAAAACTCTAGTTTAATTTTGAAATTTACTTGTATGAATGTAAAGTTTACCTAATAAGGCAAAAAGATTGAAAAGAGTGCATTTTTTTCCCTTTGGATTCAAGATGAGTAATGATGTCCTTCCCTTCTATGTTTTGGTTTTTAGGAGTTGTTTTGCATAGTATATAGTTCTCAAGTATTACTATGTGGGCAACCATAAAACAAGTGAGTTACACTTTCAGGTTCAGTTTTACAAAAGGTACATTTGTTATCCATTTTACGAAATCTTGAGATATATGTGTTAGATGGGTCAAACGTTATGTAGTATCTTTAAGTGTAATTCTCTGATTTTGTTGGAAATACAGAATTTAAAAGAAACACGTTTTATGTCAGTTTATATTTCCAAAAGGAGCATCCCAAAAGAATTTCCTGTTGGTGTTATTTTCCTAACATTGGGGTTTTCTGTCCAACACGGCGAGAGCTATGTTCGTGACGTATTTCCAAAGCACCAGTAAAGAGAATTGTGATCGGTTGCGTCACTGGTGCACCACTGTTGCATACATCCACTGGTTGCCAAGTCACATGACCGGACTGTTTAAAAAATAATGGCGGCATTAACCAGCCACAGGAGAAGTAGAGGACTCTGGTTACAGTAAGCAGACTCCCTCCAACGAGAAGCGAGGACGCCGCAGATTGCGCGAAGACCAGACTTCTTTGTCCAGTTCCAGCAGCCCTCTAAGGACTCGGGAACGGTGACTCCAGTAGATATTTTGAGGCAAAACTATGCTGTATCACACAAAGATGATAATATGGGGATTTTTTTCCCAGGTACCTTAATTAAAGGCAGTATCATTCACCACTGGTTATTGAGGTTACCAGTTCCACAAGCTACTCAAATTACATTATGATATATTCTTCTTTCTTTGGCCACCGTGTTTAGAAAAAATGTGCCGGTTACAGTACACCAGACTCAAAGATCCACTCCAACTTTCTGTATTTAGAATAGTAAGGTATAGTAACATCAGACAACCTGTCGGGCCGTTTGTTTATTACTTTGCTTGTCCTAATGGTTATTACATGGTTGTTGACACATCAACAAAAGATAATGATTTTGCTGTTTAAAGGGCACAATTTATTGTAGACGCCCATTTGATGCGTTTTATTTCATAAAACATGACAAATGGGTGTCTGTTTTATTTTAAGCTTCACACATACACCCCTTCAGGTGCCTTCCTATTTAATTAATCTGTACTTTCCCCTTTCTTTGTGCATTACTGTATACCTATAAGATTAAGAACTTTAGTCATAATTGAGGTTTTAATGTAAACACACACTCTATAACTCATATATATATTTTTTAGACTCTGGGCCGTCAAACCCATAAACATCTAGGAGAGCAGCTCCAGTGGATGCTCCGGCCAAGTGACAAGTAGGTTTCTTTCTTTCTAATGTTTTTGGAAAGTCTACAAAGCTATCAACTACTTTTGTAAAAAGTTGCTATATGACAGAAGAAATGTGTTAAATAGACTCAGAGGAGACTTGGTTGCTCTGTGGCATTTTCTGTTCTATTTGCTGGTTAATTCTTTTGGTGTTATTTATTTTTGTTGTTTGCTGTGAATGGTTATGGTGTATTAATTTTAAATTATTTGATGTGAATAGGCACATTGTTTATTTTTTTATTTAATGTTGGCTGTGAATGCATGTTTTGTATTAAAATGTATATGGAGTGAAATATTTGGTCATTTTTCATTTAATGTTTTTGAATACTTTTACAATCAAAACAGGTGATGGCCTTATATTGTTTTCATAAAAACTGATTATTCAGTATCCTAATATCCTAAATGGATAAATACCAGTTTACTCGTATGAACAATATCTTGAAATATCCTGACTACAGATTTCACTTGTGTTCGGACTGCAGATATGGCTACAGGCCACATGTACAGAATCCTGACCCCAGATATGACCAAAATACTGACATCAGATATCACCAGATATGACTTGAGTAGAATCTTGAAATATCCTCTCAGGATATCTCTAGTGTGGTGATACTCTCCGGATATGGGCCTTGGCTAGTATCCGATATCCGGGGCAAATCTGAACTACGGATTCTATCAGTATCAAAGTGGTCCCACGTCCGAAGTTGATTTGCTCCGGACATGAAATCTGAAACTCTCATGGCCAGAGAGTATCCACGTCAGATCACCATGCACGAGGCATGTCTGAGGGTATCCGGGCAAAGATATCTCTGGATTCTGGGGGGGTTTTGCGCAGTGTTATTAGCTTGGGTTTCTCATCTTCCTTCCCAGCAGATCCCTGCATCAATGGTGCTTGCTGACCCCTCTTATTTAGTAGATATTTCTACTCTAAACCAGTTCAATTAAGGCAGATGACCAACTTTCTGATTCTGGTTTTCTTTAGATTAAAAGGGAGTTTTTCCTCTCCACTGTAATTTGTCGCACTGTGCATCCTCACGGGATGAAATGAAAAAGATGTTTTGATTTAAACTATTGGTGTCCATAACCAGGCTATTTTTTAAATGGGCTGCACGATGGTGTGGTGGTTAGCACTGCAGCCTTACAGCAACAAGGTCGCTAGTTTGAGCTATGTATTGCTGTATAATTTTCACACCTATATTTATTTCCATATTTTATTTATTCGGAGTGTCATTGCTCAGTGGGTAGAGTGGTCGTCTTGTAGCCTGAGGGTTGGCGGTTGCCCAAATTGCTCCTTATGGGTCGTGGGTTAGCTCCTTGCATGTCAGCTTCCGCCATCAGTGTGTCAATGTGTGTGAAAATGGGCGAATAAAAATAAAAGATAGGCCTGCACAGCGGTGTGGTAGTTAGCAGCCACACAGCAAAAAGGTTGCTGGTTCGAGCCTCGACAGGGGGGAGGGTTTGAACCCGGGGGGTGGTGGCCATTCCGTGTGGAGTTTGTATGTTCTCGCCGTGTATGCGTGGGTTCTCTCCAGGTACTTCGCTTCCTCCCACTGTCCAAAGACATGCATGTTAGGTTAATTGATTACTCTAAATCAGTGTTATTCAATTCGGTCCTACAAGAGCCGCAATCCAGCAGGTTTTCCATGTATCCTAGCTTCAACACACCTGACTCAAATTACTTAGTCATTGCGCAGAACAATATTGGCTGTTAGATCTATTTAATGTGATGCAGGTGTGTTAAAGCAGGGATACATGGAAAGCCTGCTGGATTGTGGCTCTTGTAGGACCGAATTGAATCACCCTGCTCTAAATTCTCCCTAGGAGTGAGTGTGTGTGTGAAGGGTTGTTTGTCTTTTTCTGTTGGCCCTGCGATGGACTGGTGACCTGTCCAGGGTGTACCTGCCTCTCACCTATTAAAATGCTGGGATAGGCTCCAGCTTACCCGTGACCCGTAATGGATTAGGTGGTTCAGATAGTGAATAAATAATGGACTAATATGGATTATAAATTATTTGATTTTATTGGGTTTTAACTTTTTTTTTGCATTGAAGTGGGTAATAATGGTTTTGACTTCAAAATTGTATTGAGATGGCTGTTTTGAGCTGTACAAAAAAATAAAAATAAATAAATAACTGAATGAATTTTAAACAGATGTCTGTTTAGTTTAGTTATAATCAGGAGGTTAATCAGGGGCTTAGTACATCAGCCAGAGATGCATAATGTGATCTTGAGCAATGAACCTCTCTCATGATTTTTGGTTCTGAATAATTAAAACAATGTTTTCAATAATTAAGAGAATTACCCACCCTTGTGGCTCTTTTTCTGCTGTGAAATACCAGATACCAAGAACTTATAACTATTAGAGCTTTTTTTTTAACTATGAGAAAATATTCTAGACGCCACATTGATTTACTATTTGTTTTATTTTCTTGTTTTATTCTATATCACTAACACTGATAAAAAATACGAGCTTTTGTCATCATCTGCTCAGAGCATGGGGAACATCTAGAACATTTTTGATTAGGAGTCATGCATGAGCACAGACTGGAAAAAGAGTGCATGTAAGTGAAACTTTAAAATAAATGTGATAAAAGGTAGATATGAAGAAAGAATGAAATAATATTTTAACAAAAGTGGCTATTTAATATAAAATTTGAAGCAAATTTTGTAAAAGCTAAAATTTTGTAAAAAATAATAGTATTTTTCATAAATAATTGTTTCCTCAGAATAATCCAGCATTGAATTGCTTTAATCACTGCTGCACAACCATCTATATTTCATTGAAAGCTTCAAGTTTAAGGTAGTTTGAGTTTTATCAACCAATTAACTTTGCACAGTCCCACATCTGGTTGTTTTATAGCTTGTACATCCTCTCATAAACGTAAAAAGGGGTAGTCAGCCAGATTCTAGGGGTGGTTTGTGACTAGCCCCGCTGCCAATAATATCTTGCTTGACAGATTACATTAATTAAAAAAAAAACAAAAAAAAAAAAAAAAAAAAAAATTTTAGGGGTTATGCGTATCTAACCATACACGGAGGTGTTTCCAGTTCTGTTAAAAGAACAACGGAACCCCTTTAAGAGTGGTTGAGCTGGAAAGGAGGAGAGACGCACAGCACAGGAGTCAATGGGGAGGGGATACGTCGAAGCAGAGAAAGTCGCCGTGAGAAACTGCCTGTTTAACAACGAATAATTTGCCACAAGCTTTAGCAATAAACACCACACAGCTCTTCTAGTCCCAGCAGTGAAGTTTTTGCTTCAGCACTACTGGGTTGAAGGGAGCTAACCCTAGCTGCAGCTTCACCCAGAAGTAATTGCCTCTCCTCCACCTCCTGAGCTTGGTTTAAAGGTGGAAAGTTTAGGAGCTGTTTCTGGCCAGGCCCAGGCCGAATGAAGTTGTCAACCCCTTCTGTAAACTGTAGTTACTGAGGATTCAACGACACCCCTCAACCTCAGGTTAGTAATTGCAATGAGTAACTTTATTAGCTATATAATATATATATATATATATATATATATATTATAATAATATAAATTTTGCTTTATTATTTTAGATTATTCTAATAATAACTAGAAGCACTATGTTTGCAGACCTCTGCCAAGTCATTGTAAATTCTTTTTTTGTTTTTTTCAGTGATTATAGGCCTTACTTTTAGCTCCAACGGCATAATTATCCCTAAATCCCCATCGTGAAAAAATTATTAAAACAGTTCCTTGGTCCAGGTGGTAATGAAAATGTAATCACTTCTTTTATTCCATTTCTGATATTTCCTGAAAATTTCATCAAAATTCATTCTGAACTTTCTGAGTTATGTGGACTTCTCGTGGTTAGATGACTTTGACAAGCAAAAATAAAACTAAATCCACAGGGGATTTTCTTTAGTATTTTAATCCCACGGGGGCATTAAAGACACAGTTCACTCATCACACTCCCTCATTAGGCTTTACAATCTAATTATACTCTACACGGTTTAGCCCACTTATTACTTCTGACCTGTCATAATGAACTTCTAGTCCTCAGCCTTTCTGTTCTCAGTTACATTTCCATGTCTAA
Source organism: Rhadinocentrus ornatus (assembly GCA_037177495.1). Taxonomy (NCBI): domain Eukaryota; kingdom Metazoa; phylum Chordata; class Actinopteri; order Atheriniformes; family Melanotaeniidae; genus Rhadinocentrus; species Rhadinocentrus ornatus. Next base: position 4,534,613 of record JBAMHW010000009.1, on the reverse strand, counting down.
CAATGAAAACAAGGGAAAACTTTCATTTATTTACTAAATCCACTTAACCCTTTAATGTTCACAGTTTTTTTAATTCCTTGGAACAATATTATGAAGAATCAATGTTTGTTAAACAGTTAAGATAATACTTAATAATATACTGATCATAGTTATAGGGTCAACACTGAAACAGGGTTTCAACAAACACTTTAATTTGATATTACATACCTAGTGGTAGATATAGTTTAGGTAGGTTTACTTCCACAAATTTTGATAGATTCATTATACTCGATGGAAAATTTGCTTTACCAAAATGTAGAACAGGCAGTTAATAGTTTGATCAATTTAAGGGTTACAAGTGGGCCAGAACCTATCCCAGCTGCTATCAGATGAGATGTGGGGTACACCCTGGCTAGGAAACTTCACAAGGAAAAACCTCTGCATTTATCACATTTGCTCCTCACTAGAGAATCTAAAAACTTCTTTCAAGACTGGCTCTTAAAATTATATTAGCAAAACTTTATCTCCTAAATATCCTAAAGTAAGGCAAAAAAAAAATATTAAAAAATTTGGACACATATGTTAATATCCATCATCAACATACAGGCCACATCCTATTTAGTGTCCTTGATCCTGGAAGCGTACTCTTAGATACAAAGAAGCAGCAAGTGGCTACAATAGACTTGAAGTTATTAAATAAATTAACATTTTTTCTAATGGCAGCAATCTGGCTTAGCCAGAGTCTGGGTTAACTGTGTATTTAACATCTACCATGATGTTGTCTTGTAATTTATTTACTTTTTATTTTTTATTTTTCCAATGATCCCTATCTCCCCATAATAAAGTATCCTTAAAATATTCCTGGATCCAGATGGTGATTCAGATCACCCCCAAAATGCAATCACTTGTTCAATATTTAATTTCTGACATTTTCAGAAGGTTTTATGAAAATCCGTCGATTATTTTTTGAGTTATGCTGCTAAAAGACAGAAAGCCAGACAAACCAACACTGCCAACCTCCACATTGGTAGAGGTAATAATACTTTCTTTTATCTTTTAGGAAAGTGCTTTATATGGAAATGTATCATTATGTTAATTAAAGGTTCCAATGTTAAAGTGCATGAATTTAATTTTACATTAATTTGCACAGGCTCAGCTCTCCTTAGATCAGCAGCAAAGACAGACACAGTATTATGGCTGCCTCATTGGAACAACACGACTGAGAAAAGCAATGCTAATCTTAGTGAAAACTGAAGTCAGGTTTTGATACAGCCAAAAAGCAGATGGTAAAAGTTTTTACAATTAGTACATTGTATGCTGAGTCTCCCGTTCTAAATGGTCACATCACATTGGAACTGATTTAGTGGGAGACTTCCAAGAAAAATTATCCAGAAGAAAAAAAACAGTATTTTCAGGTTTTAATCTGTCTCTTCTCCAGCTTCCTTTTTGTGCTGTTTAAAGGTGGCTGGTTGACTTTGAAGTTGTTTCCGCTTCAGGGCGCAAAAATGAGGGAATAGTGGAGACAACATGGTTAATGTAATACACAACTAAAGTTTAATTTTCTCTTCAAATTGGATTTTATTAGAACATGTTATTGCAGGAGGATGGAGTTTCTCTAACACAGCAGCAGATGTTCTAGCTGGTAAAATGAAATTTTACTTTATTGGTCGGCTGGCTGTTGCTTTTCATAACACAGTTCTAGCTGTATAAATCTTTTCACTGTCCATCACTTGCACTGTTGATTTCAACATTATAGCAGATATTCTGAGATTAGGGAAAAACAAAAGATGACACATTTCTATTATACACCACCATCTATCATAGCTATGATACATAGAAAGGTGAGTAACAAGGGCTTCAGCTGGGAATATGTTGGCAAGTACAAAGTAAAATAAGAGTAAGCTGGCAGTGAACTAGAGCAGTTTTTCTCATGTGGGGGTACATGTACTAACTAACTAAATAAAATATATAAATAGATGCAAATATTATATAGCTAAAAATAGTAAATAATAATGTAACGCATATAATATATTTAATATGTATTCTGCGAATAAAGATTATTTTAAAGATATTTATAAAAACATTTATGAGTAAATATACTTATTAAAATGTAAACTGACACAGACTGCATTAATGTGTGATAATATATATATATATATTATATATACATACATATTTATATATAGTGTGTGTGTAATTCCAGCACACATGACAACTCTATTCCACTTACTAGTCATTAAAACTCAGAGTGGAACAACACCCCAATGTCTTTTCCTTTCTTAGTAACACAGATATTACAAAAAGGACACATTTGTAAAACACTCTTCTTGACTATATTGGCACCTCTAACCTTTCCCCTATGGTGGATGATCTCTCTCCTGTGCTCATGGAGATTTTTGGTCAAGTAACAAAACAATCCATTTTTTCTTATACCAATATCCATACAATTTGCATTACAATAAGTTGACCTCAGTAATAGGCTGTTTTGGATAAGAGCTGCAATGTTTTAGCAGAAATAATTTGATCTGATTGCATAAATTTCCTGGGTCAAGAAATATTTTCTTCATTAATTTGACCTGTATGTTTATTTTACAAATTTATCAAATATTGAGTGTGCTTCTTTGTGTTTTGGATCTTAGTCAGCTGGTAATTAAATAGGCTCTTGGCCCATCATAAAATGCAGCCTGTGATTGCTGCAACAGCTGTAGGGTGGGTCCTCCTCTGTGTGTGCAGGGGGCTTGAAGGGACAGGTTCAGGTTAGTCTCCTGCTGTGACTGAAGTGGTTCCCAGCTTGAGATAGCGCCTGTATGTGTCTGAAAATGTGCATGTCTGACTGACAGATAACACCTTTTGCCTCTATTTATCCATTCACTGCAATACTTAGAGGCTAAATAATCAAGATTTAAAAACAAAGAAAAGATCCGCAGCAGACAAAAACCTAACATACTATGAGATTGTCATTTCCGATACTATGTAAGGATGACTCAGAGTCAGGCTGAGTTTAATCCAGCTGCAGACTATGCCTCCAGAGGCAGAAGAGAATGAGGGACACATGCTGCCTTGTTAGGTCTTGTCACATTGCTGGAATCATCCAAGCTGCTGGAAGTGGTTGATTTTTGAAACGTGACAAATGACACATTTTCCTTTCCTAATATTATTTAACCACCATTTTATTGTCTAAAGGTATAAGTCTATACTATTGCACTACTTCAGTAAAGCTAGCCAGTGAGTGAACTACACACACAAACACACGGCTTCCTAATATCTTGAGAATGATGTTTTCTTACTCAAAAAAGCCCACAAAGGAACTGATTATAATTATGATCGTTTATCACCAGTATAAAAAATAGTAGTTAAACAATTCTGAACTCAAATTATATTTAAAAGTTAATTTAAATAAAAAGGCGTATTCCTGGATAAGAGGGCCTGATTGGCCTTGACCCCTGGAGCCCACACTTTATACTGGGTCTATTGCTTTGCATGGGATGGGAGGTTCTCTGGAGATAGCTGACAATGGTAGGAATCACGAAGGGGAAGAAAAAGAAAAGAAAAATAAAACCAAAATTCCTACCCCATTTTTTCTTTTTGCCATGAAAAAGGACTTTTAATTCAGCAGAAGTTAGAGAAGACATTTTTGCATTTTGTCAACCTTGAAAACAAATCAATGTGGTAATTATAAGCACCCTGCACATGTATGGAAACATCAGGAGCATCAGGCACACAATCTCTTAATGGATGCCATGAAATGATGGTGAGGCCATTAAGATGGGCTGCTGACTGGATAGAGCTGCAAATTAAGAACCCTGGGATTGGAATTTGTTTAGCCCTAAAATATGTTTGGCATCCTGTTATAGGGACAGTGTTGAATACAGATTAGATAAGAAGGCAGCTGTAAGAGGCAGCTATCTCTAGAGGATTCGTTGAGAGCTCATATTCAAAGGGGAGAACACATTTCAAGGACTTCATCCTCTGCAGACTTCATACGCGGGATTGCGGAGGAGAATACTTGTGCAGCTACTGCCAGGCCCACGCAATCATTAGCTACACTAAAAGTACAAAGGCATGCATGTATGTGTGTGATCAAGGACGTTGCTAGACATAGAACTCTACTGGGGCACCGGTCCCCCATGGCTTAGATTACATTTTTATCATAAAGACTTTCTATGTTTTTAAAATTAACAACGTTACATTCCATCTTCTTCCATGACAAATCAGACTGTTACTGCTGCTTCCAAGAAACTACTGCTGAAGCTGCAACAGCAAATACAGTGGTCCCTCATTAATTGCAGGAGTTACGAGCAATCCGCGAAGTAGTCAGCTTTATTTTTAACAATTATTAAATATGTTTAAGGTTGTAAAACCCCTCACTACACACTTAATACACTTTTCTTAGACAGGCATTAACATTTTCACACTTTTCTCTCTTGTTTAAACACCCTCAAATTTCACTCCATCACAGAAAAATAAGTCCAGTAGTATATAATGAAACCCAAGATCAAAACCTGTTTTCAAGCTCAAACATTTGTTTGAGAAATAAAAATATAATTGTTTCCTATATATCGACATTATGGGGTTTGTTGGCGAGAAAACTTGCAAACATACCGACACACACTGCTAGCGATTGAAGACTTATGTAAATTTGGCAAGGTGAATGCATTCTATGCTGTACAGAAGACAAACATAATAATAACAAAACAAAAAAAACAAATGCATGAAAAATTGCACAAAAAAAAATCTGCAATTCTCAGAGGCCGTGAAAGGTGAACCGTGTTATAGTGAGGGACCACTGTAATATATCAATGATGATAATAGTGTGATAGACTGTAAAGAAAAAACTGGAAATGTGTTCCAACAAATATGTTAAAACAAATTTTAAAAGAACTTTTCCTACACTGCATCTTATTAAAAAATAAACAGGTAAACATAACACACACACATCCCAGAAGAGTAATGCTGGGCCGAAAAGGTCATATCAGATAAGTAAGTATAGTCCGCACGCCAGAAGCTGCCATAGCAATATTAATGTGCGTTATGTTTTGGGTGCCTGCCCTTCTTTCTTACAGCTACAACTACAGTTCTTATTGAAACAGCACCCCCTCATTTAAGTTTTATGAATAAATGTCAAAATGGGAGGAAAGGGGGACGAGAAGCAGCCTTATTTAAAGATTCATTCCAGTGTAAAGAGATTTTAATTGGTGATTTTACTTCTTTTGAATATCTTAGTTTTATTTTAAGTCTACAGAAGTCCAGGACGCTGTGCCAATATCATTGATGAAATTTCTGAATTATTGTCAGTTATCTCTACTGATTTTAACCATTTTATCTTAAGTGGGGATTTTAACATTCACATAGATAACATGGTGGATGTTAATGTCAAGCAATGTTTCCAAATTGGACATGTTTGGTTTATGGCAACATGTAAAAGAACTGAGCCACATTAAAGTTCACATTCAGGACCAGGCGATTTCAAAAGGATTCGATATTTCTTGTGTTGCGGTCACTGACTTGGCCTTTTTAGACCATCTTTGTATTTTGTTTGATTTACTGATCACTCAGAATGTCCAAACAACCTACTTCTCAGTTAGAAAGAGGTACATTAATGAAAGAACAAGTGCTAAGTTTGTGGAAGGCATAGCTATGTTGTCAACAACCAGTGCAGAGTCAGTTGATGGACTCCTGGATCATTTCAATCTCAAAGTCTTGAATGTAATGGATGCTGTTGCACCGATACGAATGAAGGGCTTGACCAAATAGAAAACCCCATGAAGAAACACTACTGAGGTCAACAACCTAAAAAGAGAATGCAGGGAAAATAAACTTTAAATTCACTATGAACAAACAAAGCCTGCGTAACTATAATGAGCTGTGCAAGGCCAGACAGCTACATTTATCTGAAATGATTACCAAGAACATCAACAATTCTCGTAATGTTTGCTATGATTGAAAAACTTACAAATCCTCCTGTACAGATAAGCCCATATTTCCTTTCCCCTGAGTAATGCAACTAATTTGCCAACTTTTTTAGCCAAAAAATTAAAACAATTAGGCATAATAATAATTACACACAGTCAAACAAGAAAACTTCTCTGTGTTTAAAACCTGGAAATAATTCTGATGTTATGCCACAATTTAATATGGTTGATTTAAAAATCCTACAAGAAATAGTTTGGCATTTGAAAACAACAACATGCACTCTGGACATTATACCATCCGACTTTTTAAAAACAGTTGACTGAACTGGCATTGGGCATTTTTCCCAAGTCACTAAAGATAGGTGCCATTAAGCCACTCCTAAAGAAAAGGACTCTAGCCGCCTCTTTAATGAGCAAATACAGACCTGTCTCTAACCTTTTTTTTATATCCAAGATTATTGAGAAAGTTGTATTTTACCAGCTTAATGACTTTTTAAATGAAAGTGGAAATTTTGATAAATCTAAATTTGGTTTCCAACCTCATCACAGCACTGAAACAGCTCTGGTCAAAGTGCTAAATGACATTAGGTTAAATACTGATTCTGGTCAAGTATACGTCCTGGTTATGCTGCATCTAAGTGCTGCGTTTGATACTGTGGATCACAGAATCCTGTTGCACAGGCTGGAAAACTGGGTTGGACTTTCTGGAGTGGTCCTTAACTGGTTCAGGTCCTA
>JBAMHW010000009.1:4469543-4493624 GCA_037177495.1 Rhadinocentrus ornatus | reverse complement strand
ATATATATCTCAAAACTTACAATATACATGGTGTGCAATATATAAATCTTTGAAAAGTGCAAGTGACATGAGCACATGCTAGTGTTTTTCAGCAGAAGGTAGGACACTGGCCAGTGTCACTACAGGATATAATCACAGTTCTGACTCTTTAGGGGAAGACGCTCCTGCACAGGTACTTGAAACTGCACACCCTCTCCACCAGAGTCCCATTAATCCTCGGAGGGGTCTAGTTCCTCTGATGTCTCCTCCCATGGTCAATAATTATCTCCTTAGTTTCATCTACATTTAGCAGGAGGTTGTTAGCATGGCAACGCTTAGTTTCTCCACCTCCCTTGTATACACCCGCTCATCATTGTTGTTTAAGCAACCAACCAACCAGTGGTGGTTGGTTGCTTTAACCACGAACTTCACAATGGTTTTGAGCTGTCCATGGCTACACAGTCATGAGTGTACAGGGAAAACAGGAGAGGGCTGAGGTGCTCTTGCCCACCTGAGCTCTGTTTGACATGAAGTCCAGGATCCAGGCACACAAGGTGGAATTTAACACCTACGGAACAACAGTGGAGGATGTCGAGCTTGCATTTATATGCTGCTTGGTTTAATGTGTTTATCCAGTCGCAGCTTCAGTGTTTTAAAGATGGCTGGGTTGGGATATGCTCATACCATGACATCATATTATGGCCAATAATGGCCTGCTATCTCTACACATCATGATTTTCAGCCTGGTTCCTCACTTTCAGATCCCTGACGGAGTAAGTGCTATATCCACGCTCCCCAGTAAAATCCTGATGGGAACACCTACAAAATCAGGAGGGGGTTGCCGGATGGGGCAATATGGATACTAGTGGGAAAAGGTCCAGAGAACATGAAAATTCCACAAAGTAAGACCCCAGCTGAGATGTGAACCAAGAGCATTTCTGCCATAAGGTGATAGCGCTAACCCATACACCACGCTTCAAAAGCAATCCATGATTCAGACCCTGTGTTTGTTCTGCCCATACCTCTCCTGTTTTTATTTTTATTTTTTTTTCCCTTTTCTGCTGCTAGGAAAAAAAAAAGGTTTGTGTAATGTTGACTTTGACTTATGATGTAAAAAGCAAAAAGTTACAGTAAGCACAGACAGTGCTGTCAAGAGCAGATCAGATGACGATCAGATGAGTCGTTTTTTTTTTCCTAATTCCCAGTGTGTTACCATAGCAACCATAGTCATCATACAAATCTGCAATTTCATATCATTCTGTTTTGCTCATCAGCCCCAAAACATCCATCTATAACTGGAAGATTCTTCCTCAGTTGCTTGTTGACATCGTTCACCTTCTTGCCCTCTGCTGTTCCTTCCTCCAAATGATATTTTGTTGTTACAAAATCACATTATTCAAATGTCTTCATAAATATTTATGGTGAGGTGTGATGGAGGCTGGTCTGCATTTCTTGCCTCCACCTTTGTGCTTGTTGTAATTATGCAACTGAATGACAACTGAATGTGAGAGATGAGCAGAGATAGAAGCTAAGGTTGTAAATTCAAATGGGTGAAAAACCTATAGTCTACTGGATATTTGGACAAAGGTCTTCTCCAATTTAAACACAACAACATATTAATGAATTACCTGGTAATTTGATATGTTTGATGTCTTTTAAGTTGCTTTCAGACATGCAGTTGTGTTCGAGAGATGTTGTAAAGCAGTTACATGTGACAACACAAAAATCTCCAACATTTGCTTTGGACATTCTGCAAAGGTTTTCCACCCAGGAAGAAAGACCTATGATGTCATGCATTAATAAAAATGAACTTATGTTTCTATGCCATTTTCATCAATAATTTAACAATATGTTACTATGATAAATCCATTATGCCCACCGGCTCTCTGCATACCCGAGAGATGTGTCTTAAACCTATTAAAATACAGACATAAATTTATTGCCAGGCATGAACTGTACTCAATGTTACAAACTAAACTATGTTCACATGGACAATTTAGAAAATCCTTATTAAAAATAAGACTAAATCTGTATCTCTTTAACAGTTAAGTTTTTTTTATTTTCTTGTCTTTACCTCATGAGGAAGCTGTAGACTTAGTAACGGTTACTCTTTTACCTCTAACATTATATGCATGCACTTTAGAGAAATCCATTTAATCACAGCAAGCAGAAGAAACACTGTTTGTTTGTTTGTTTGTTGTAACACAAAAACCAGAAACACTAAACGAGAATAATGCCAAGTCTGTGTCCTTAATGATGACAAAAGTGTGGATAATGACTCATCCCGTCATACAACTGCAATGCAAATTATGTTACTATGGTATCATCCATTAAGTAAGTATTTTGTTTTTCTGGCTTGCGCAGTCAGTGTACTTGTAGTGTTTACGTTCCACACACACACATTTTATGTTAAACATCAAAGTCTGCAGAGCGCTCCACATAGATCTTTGCACAGCTGGAAAGGATTCAAAATTAGTGTTTTGGTGACCTTTGTGGAAACAAACTTGTAAGGAATGGATTTCCCCCCCATAAGCAGGCAGCAATTTATCCAAGCAGCACAGGTTCATGATCTATCCTCTGAGGAGTGAGCCAACTTCTGACTCGGATTTGTTTTGTCTCCTGTATGTCTCTTTCTTCCCCCCAGTTGACCAGAAATTTTCTGTATTACGCATTGGAATCCCACCATAGTGTGAAGAGTTAGGATTTAAAGCTTTAGGATCTATGTACAGTGATCACTAATAAGATGACGTCCATTGACTAAAAATAAAAACACAGAACTTCTTCCCATAATGACACCTGGCAGTCCAAAAGCATGTCTTATGTATACAGTTTGTGTACGGAGCAACTTTGATGAGAGCCGAATTGTGAACTGGTATCCCCACAACTCCTGCACTGGTGGATGATGCAGGTCTGCAGTGTTCAGGACTAATTAAGAGGTTAAGGGAAGAAAAATTTGTAAAAATGGTAAAGCATCATGGGAGGCCAGACTCATTGATGTACAGTATGTGAGGAGCTCACTCATGTTGTCCGATATAAGAGCTACTGTAGCTCAGATTGCTGAAAATGTTCATGCTAGTTCCAATAGAAAGATGTAGTAAAAGATGAAGATGAACTTTATGCAGTCAGCTGTGTACTGGGCAGTGTAGGGCTACACTGGTCAGCCCATGATAACCAGTATCATTTCCAAAAGCACCCAAAATAGGCATTGATATGAGTAAGTGAGTGGGTAAAGTAGTGTGGCTGGGATCTGGTTTTATTTTTCCATCATTGTTGTTTTATTCTTTGCTGTTTATTTATTCTTTTAACTACAGAAAGGACTAAGTTGCAAATTCTCTGTTTGAAAACCGCTTTATAAATAAAGTTTCAATTAAGTTATTTGATTGCCTGAATGGAGGTCTAACTTCACAAGTGACATAACTGTACAGGACTTAAAAGGATGCTGACGGCTTGAAGCCAGCGACCACAGCATACCTTCACAGGTCTTGTGGAGTCCATAGCTTGATGGGTTTTGTCTTAATGTTAGTATTCATTGGTGTATATGTGTAGAATAATTTATTTTACCACACTAACTAACCCCAATGTTGTCACAGAAAACCGAGCATCTAAAGAGTATCTTTATACATTACATTTAATTGCAGGTTGGGTATTTACAGCTACTTCATACTGAATTTCATATGATTGCTTCATACCTCTGAAAGTAATTTAGAATCAGTTTTCTGAATCAGCACCATACAAGACTAATGAGAGCAGCAGTAAGAGTGAAAGGACAGAGAGGTATTATAATAATAATAATAATAATAATAATAATAATAATAATAATAATAATAATAATAATAATAATAATAATAATAATAATTTTAGCAAGAAAAAGTAATCCATCATGGTGTCATTATTACAAACCTTGTACACAGGTAGGCTAGCACAGTTATAAAAAGATTGGGTGTGTATCTAAAAATGCTAGCTCACTACTTACTTCAGATTACCTGTTTCTAAAACAGAATAATTAAGACTGTGACTATGCTCTGTATATAGTTTTTCTTTTAAAAGTAATGTAGCATAAAAGCATTGTAGTAGTGCAGGCACAAAAATCATTGTGCTGGCTAGAATTTATGTCCCAAAAAGCTTGGTGTTTCAGATGGTGCACTCGCTGAGAGGTCTATAAAAAATAAACACAACACTAATGTATCAGTGATTAGTGTGTTTCTGTTTGTGATGCTAAGTTAGACTTAAACAGATACAAGAATCCCCCCAAAAAAGAAAGTATTTAAAGGCAAAAATACTCAGGAGGGTTTGCATTAATGTCCGTCCTAGTATTGATGTGCGTTTATCTGTATGATCTTAAAAAGAAATGATAATCTCTTACATCTATATTTTATGCGCTATCTATCTATCTATCTATCTATCTATCTATCTATATAAATAAACACACACACACACGTCAATAAAAAAGATTTTAGAAAACAGATTAAACCGATGGGACTTTATAACTGAGGGGGACGAAGCTGTCAGCAAGTGATTTCAACTCAATGGGCCAGTTGTTCAAAAAATTTTGATCCGGATAAAAGCTATCTGGATTTACAAATGCCATTTTTCAGGACGGCGGATCACATTATCCGACTTACTTTTACTTTTTTTTTTTTTTTTTTTTTTTTTTTTTTTTTTAAAAAGGTACAGTGTGTAGCTTATTTGTTTTTTGTTAGCAAAAATCAAGAATCCCTTTCATAAATATGTATTTTACCAAAGTCTAATCATAGTCCCATCCAAATGAAAGCGTTCTCGTAGTTTAGAATTAGATGTTTATAAATACATAGGTGGCGGCGCACCCAACTGGAGGCTGCCATGTTGCATCACCATCTTTGAATACAGTAGCTGAAAGGGGACAAACTTGTTAGCCTTGTAGGTTTTACCTGCTGGATAGGTAAGGTAATGCAATCTAACAGTGAAGTTTATTTTGCCATTAACAGTTTTCAGTTGTTACTCTACAGAAGTCATACCAGTAGGTGACCGTGCGCTTCTTTCAGACATATTTTCTGAGAGCTTTCCCTCGTATTTTCCCTTCATATTTTGTTTCAGCTGATTTGTCAACGGGATGGGTGTATTTATCCTCCTTCTAGTCAGCCAAAATAGACCAAACTAATACCAGTTTCTCAGCGTGATTTAATCACCAGAACCGCAGCATTCTAACACAAAAACATCTCTCAGATAATTATTTTCTATCAATACGTCGCCCACCTCCCTGGATAAATCAGCTGAAATACATGTTATTAAACACAGAGGGATGTTACAGCAGCGCAGACAGTCCACTGCCCTGCTTTTACTCCCTCTTTCTCTCCCTCTTCTTCTCCCTTCATTAGACAATCTTTGAGCAGTAGCTTGGTACTAAATACATGGAGGGCACGCTTGTAACTTATTGGCATAAAAAATAATTATTATTCCTCATCACCTTACGGGACAATAGAACTTCACATTTACGAATCTCCGCAGCTTCCGTAGTTATAACAAAGCTCTTAAACGGTGAGACTTCAGTAGAGCACCACTCGGTTGCTTGTAATATATTAGCGCACCACTAGATGGGAGTAATTAAAGCCCCAATGTGTAAGAAAGAGAAATAGGACTGGATCACCTAATCCAAATTCCCATTTTTCAAGATCACCAAATCCAGATTTCCAGCATGTAGATCAGTGTTCGCTGCCAGCCATGTGAAGAACAACAGGTAGAAGAGACAGTCTGCATGCCTTAACTACTTGCGAGTGGAACCACAGACCATGTAACATGATACATGCATGTATTGTCCTGAATAACAGGACGTGTAGTGAGGGATGCAGTGGTTAGAAATGTCTTTTTCTGACAGGTTCTTTTCTGATTCTACAGTAATGAATAACAGGAAAATTTGATATTTTATTTGTGTATGTTACTGGATTTTTTTATTTTTTTTTGGGGGGGGGGGTATTTTGTGGGGACATGATAATGTCACGTTTTTATTTTTGCTTTACTATGCTGCAAGGGGAAATAGGTAGCCTATTCCCCGTTAATAGTTTTGTTTTGTATTTTCACATAATGGAATGTTCCTAAATCCTCACATGTGATTGGCCGCCTGTCCATGCGAGAGGTAAAAAACTGGGAGCCGGTTCTCTCGATGGGAGCTGGCTCTTCTGATTCACTACCAAGCATTGGCTCTCAGAGCCAGCTCTTTCGCGGATGGCACATCACTACCTTATGCTGGGAAAGTAGGGGGGACGGATCTGTGTCACTCTGAATCTGGGGGAGACACACCCCCTCCCCATTCCTAGTGCCATGTGCGCCCATGGTTGTGTGTATCTCTAGTCTCGATGCAGAAGCCTATCAAAGCAACCACTGTAGGTCTTTCTTTCTCATTCAAGGAGATGTAACACAAAACCCAGTCAGTCTCACTCCTCTGGGGCAAAATCAGAGCCGCAACTCCAGGATGTCATTTCAAGCATTATCACTGGCCAGTCTTGAATTGTACCTTTGGGACAGATTATGGCTTCAGGCTACTTCAGTGTTCCCAGCATGGCCTTTAGTGAGAGAGAGAGGACATTCATTTACTGCTGATCATGGACAGCTTTTAGCACCCACAGAATTTTTTTTTTTTATCTGACTACATGAGTATATATAAAAGTTGGTTTTCAGAATTTGTAAATAGTCATTAAAAAGGTCTAATGGAAATGGATTGGAAATTATTTTGCAGCAAAACTAAAGTTCCTAGAAATGTATTAATGTGCTACGACAGGAGTTTCTGTGCAAACTAATCTTTTCTGTGTCAATCTGGAATTCTGTGGATGCAAATGCATATTGTGCTGTCCATCAATTTTAAAATCCACACTTTTCAGTGTGTTTAAAACTCAGTAACAAATCCAAAACAGTTTCAAGTTCCAATCAACTATAGTCCAATCCATGGCAAAGCCATCCCAATCCACTTATAAAGCTCAATTCAATCCAATACTTTCCAATTCACTGCAATATTTAACAATTAAATAAAATGAATTACAATCCACAAAAGCCTAATCCATACTTTGTTTTCACATAAAAATAAGACATAAGCAAGCAAGAAACAGATTGCACTAAAACCTATACTCATTTCAACCTCACATTCTTAGCAGTGGGCGATAGTGGAGAGGAAAAACTCATTTTAAAGCAACAGCTTGACCATCAAACTAATCACTGTAAATAAAGAATAACAGAAAAAAAAACAAAACATTTTATTTGTATTCAGCCAAAATTAGTATTAAAATGATGAGTAACTGTAAAAATCAATGTCCAAGCTTTGTGGTGCATCATAATCAACATCTTTTAGAAACTGGTTTTCGGGCCTATAAATCACTTTTACACTGATGTCCGAAAGCTTATTTGTAAACTGACATATTTTCCGAGTGTCCTATCATGAAAGCAGCACATGCACCTTGAAAGCCATTTATTAGTTGCAGCCACAAGGGGGCAGCATAATGTGGACAGAGATGATTCTGTGTGCTTTATAAGAAGCAAGAAGTGAGTTTGACTCTAATAATAATGACACATTGCATTTTGTTTTCTCTCTTTGTTTATTTAGACCACACACACACGCTCATAATTTAAAAGGCTGTAATTACAATTAAAAGTTAAATAAAGACGTTGATTAAGGATTCTCTAGCCGGAGTCCGTCTATAGTGTCCCAACTCTAAACGAATTGCTACATTCATATCCATCCCCGACAACTGACTTGACTCTCCTTATATTTTTAGTATTTCTCCACTGTGCTAAGTACTTAGATATCTTTTATAAAATTGGACAGGACATTTTAAAATTAGCCCGTCCTACAGCTGAAATCAAGTATTTACCATTCTGACAAGTAATACATTCCTTATTTAATTACTAGTGTGGATATTTCAATTTACACACCAAACACGCACACATGTGGAAAGCATGTATAAGCCTTAAGTAAACTCCAGAGCAGAAGTGGGTGTTGGTAGCAAAGCGAAATGGTCTCATTGCTTCACACACTGAAAGGAGTTGGAAAAAAAAAGGTGCCTCCCTAAAAGCATGGACGATTTATTCCTTAAGTCTGATGTGTGCCTGTGGGTGATTGACCCGAAGGTTTTTTTTGTTTTTTTTTATAGCCATATGCTCACAAATATTTTAATAAAATGTAACAGATCTAACACAAAAGCACCAGAGCTTGGACACCTCACTGTGCTTGTCATTTTAATTTTACCAGCGCTGTGAAGCATGGGGCAATCGGAAAAGGATGAAGGCTGAACAATAATGTGTTGCAACAACGGAGGGGCAATAATCATTTAAGGAATCGGATCACTGTCACTTCTGTAACTGATGAGACAGTGTATCACAAAACCAAGCAGATTAATGTGAGGGGCCCATTGGAGAGACAGATGGAGTGGTTGGATTAGCACTTCCTGTCCTATCCTTCCCGACAACATTCATGTGATGTTTCAAATGGAGCTGTACGGATTTAGATCTTATTTGGCTGTCACAGAAATAGGCAGTTGGAAGTGGCTGAAAATTCGTCAATTTGCTACGAGAGGAGAAAGCTGACAACCCAAAAATTGGCATTCTACAGGTTAGCTAAAGAAACCCACCTATTCCAAATTTAATAGTAAAAATAGGCCAGACTTTCCGAAAATTGACATTTTCAGTATAAGCAGATGTTGTAAGTGCAATTTAAATTTTGAGGAAAACATATTTGGGAGGTGAAAAAAAATTGTCACATTTTACTGCAAATGCACCAAATGTTTTATTAGAACAGCATTTTAAAAAGGTAGACTAGCGATATTTAAGGTAATTTAATGTAAACATTAGTTTAACATCGGCATGTGAAAACAGTAGATGGAGGGTCATACATCTACTTGGCAACACAATCAATCGTGGCTCTTCAAAACTAGACCAACTCATAGCTAGAGCCATGATACTAGTACTGGCACCAGCCGTAAACCAACACTGAGAACACTGTGGACAAAAAGGCCTGTAAGTATAACAATAATGTTTTTTGTAAATTGTGTTTTGCTTAAGATATTGATTTGGGGATTGGAGATTCAGCTTATCTGTTCAAACAGTCTTTGCTTCTTCAAACTCAGAGGGAAGAGGTTCTGTACAACAACAACAGCCTGGCATCGCTGTCCAATCAGAGGTAAATGTGATCTGGTTGCTTGTTAGTTTCATGGTGTAGGAAACAGTAGCCGAGCTGTGTGTTACTTTGTTTTGATCTCTATATATGCATTATTTTCATAACAGACCAGCCTTTATTTATAGTCTATAAATGTACCTACATTATAACAAGTGGTCAACCACAACCTAAAAATGTGCTTTGCCTGTTATCAAAGGGTAGAAAATCTTCAGCCATACAAAGCAGGTGTGGGGTTGGTATTTCCCTTCTTTTTAAAAAGAAGGAAAGTTAAACTATGTGCCCATCAATCCTTAATTGAAATATGTCATTCTGAACATGACAATCCAAACTTCAGGGCTCAGTCTCTCATTCTTTGCAGCACAATTACTCTACCAGTATGTGTTATTAATCTTTTTATTAGAATTACACTTTATTAATTCCAAGCTGGGGAATTTTTTTTCTGCATTTAATCCATCATAGTTACTAGGAGCAGTGGGCTGCAAGTGCCCAGGGGTTGATGGCTGTGCTCAGGGGCCCACAGTAGTCAACCTTAGTTGCCAGCCCAGGGACCTGAACCCAGGCTCTCCAGAACCAAGCCCACCTCTGTAACCACAAGGCCACCACTAAGCATGTTATGGTTTATGATGCACCTTGAAAATGCCTTTGTGTGCTACAATTTAAGCCCAGTAGCATTTTATGTTTGTTTCTTGGCATCTCTTCTTTTTGTGTCTTTGTAAGAACTGTAGCGGTTTTTTAAATTCCCTGTATCAATGTGACTTCTTTTACTGTGTTACTTTTGCAGCCAAGCTGAAAATAATGAGACTTCATTATGTTTTAATCATATCCTTATTTGTGAACTCGGAAAACCCTCTTGAGAACATAATTCAGGTCTTGAGAAGATGACCTCCTGAAATGTAATTAGCTTATTAGTGAACAAAAAATCTTAATACCTATTTTATCTTAATACTGAGGTTGTATTTAAGCAGAGGTAGGCACAATCTGTGAATTTTCTTCCTGAGGCATTGAGGCTTCAGAGCTTTATGTTGTCAAGCCTCTTTAGTGCGTTTGAAGTTCCTTGTGAAGGTAAGAGTGGAGTAAGTACTAATGAAAAAAAGAGCACATATAGGTCATAGACATTCAGGAGAAGATCAAAGCGGACTAGATAGGCAGATACCATTCCTACTGGCGTAAACAACTTTGAAGAACCACTGGGTTGATTGTCAGTGTTACGGCTATATGTCTATTTTCCACCACATAACCATCCAAAATGACTTATTAATGTTACACAACAGCCACTGTTTCATGTCAGCTGATGGTGGGCATTAAACCACGATATTGCTTGCCATCAACTGAGTAAACCAGGAAGAGGAATTTGCTCTTTACTCTGAATCAGAAGGTTTAGTTTTTACTGGAGTTCGTGCAGCTGACTGTATCAAATGGCAGAGTGAAAGAAAATAGCTTAATCACTAATGACGTGACAATCTATAAGCTCTGCACAGCTCAGAGAAAAATGTCCTGTAGGGGTTTTAGATACCTGATAATCACTAATCTGTCCAGAAACTGCTACTCCTAACCATTGTACTGTGGCTCGAATGAATATGGAAAATATATGTCTACACCAAGCGTCAACCTCCGGTAGTAAAATGTGAAGCCTATGCGAAAGTGCAAAAAATTGCAGTTCACCCCTCATCCGCTAGGGGCTGGCTCCAAAACAGAGTCAATCCATATAGACTCCCATGTTAAAAAGCCAACTTAACAGCAGAAATAAACAGGTTTAAAGCCTGGAAAAAAAATATATTTTAGGATTAATAGGTCGAGTTTACCATCATGACAATTGTGAGGGGGGTGAATTTTTTCAACTCGTTTGTTTGGATGTTATTTAATCTTGAAAATCGGCATATTTAGGAGCGTGTCCTGTTGATGGACAGGTATCCAATATCCACGGCAAGGAGAGAGAGTGTAGCACAACTGCGGCTTTTAGCCGGCTTTAGCCCGCCTACCTCCGTTAGCTGGTTAGCTCTTAGCTACAATCATCTTGGAGTTTGATGGATTTCAATCATTCATCCCCTCCTTCACACTCCCCCTCTCAGCTCCACCTCTTTGAACTTTTGTTTATTCCAGGAGTGACTACACGCTTAACGTTGTCAAGATGGCGATTGTTGGAACCACGTAATGAGCTCTTCAGAAACCTACGGGTGATGTCACGAAGCTCGGTCCATCTTTAATATACAGTCTTTGATCTATACACACACTACCACTGTGTAAAGTCAGTCCTTTTGATTACATTGTGTATTTGGAAATGTTTGTTCATTTTGAGAAAAATTGTTCTCTTCTCTCTTTCGCTGCTCATTTTGCAGCGGACGTTTATTCTCATCTTAATGATGAACCACGTTTTAAAAACAAATGCACCTTGATGGTAGCATGTGAAATTAAAATATTTAACTATGTCAATGAACCTTCACACATGCAAGTAATCCATGCCATGGACAGTGAAGCATCCCTACACACAAATGCTAGCTTATGAGCCTTTTTCCTGATTATAGCCTGGAAGGGCTCCTCATCTTTAAACACAAGACAGCAGTTTCTTCTAAGCTGAAATGCAGAAATCTATGACGCCTAACGTGTCCATATGGGGTGATTTTATGCCCAAAGACATTTGATATATTATAACTAGTAGTAGTCATGGTAGTACTTTGTTTTTACCAATAGAGCTGTAATGGAGTTCGGCACATAGTGGTGAACCACCCTGTAATGGGAAGGTGTGGACCCAAATGCAACACAATAATACGTGGGTAAGGTCAAGTGGATGGGTCTGCAACCACTGGATTCAGATTGGGATTTTAACCCCAGTCAGCTGCTTCCCAGGTAAACAACTTTCCTCTGGACCAACAGCACTGACTGTGAGAAGATATGAGTGGTGAGTAAACAGAAGTCCAAGAGATGACAGCAGGATGCTGGAATGCTGTTTTAAGCAAGTGAGACTCACTGTGATATCTTGTCCTTCCAGACGTGGTTCAGGTTGATCCAGATATTGAGCAGGGCTGAGACACAAAGTAAGGTCAGAAACAGGCAGTGTCATAACCGGAGAATTAGAGACCACTTCAGACAGATCCAGGACAGGGCTGAGCTGCGAGGTGGTGGTCAGGAACAGGCAGAATCGGCAACAGGAAATCAGTCCGGAAATGAGTGCTGGAGAGTCAGGCATGAACGCAAAGACAATCTGGCAACTATGGAGTGAAACAGGACAGGTTATATATGGACACTGATTAGGTAATTGGCAGGTGGCACCAGCAGGTGAAAGTGGTTGAGTTGATGAGCCAGAGAGCAGGATGTGTGTATCACCACTCATTCTTTTGAGGAAAGATTAAGCATTCTAGTGGATCTTCCTTTTACACCCAATTAGGAAACCTTCACCGGTCACTAAGTCAGCTGATTAAAATATCTTCCAGAATGGTGTTGCTTTCATAAGCCATTTTCTTCCATTGCTTCTCTGACACCTTTTTTTTTTTTTAAAGAATGTATTACTGGCATTTTTTTTTATTTACTTTTTTTAACATAACATAATAAAAAATTGTGTCAGACATTACTGCAGCACAACAGTGGCCTGTGCTTCTTGAAATACAATAAAGTAAAAAACATGCTGCAAAACATCAAGTCTCCTATACTGCACCAATATTTCTCTTTACAGCACCAATTTCTGTCTTTATTGGACCCTGTTTTTCTCTTCTTTTTTTAATCATTCAGCCTTCCTGTGTAGTCCAATGGGAGTCCTCCCAGAAATAAAAATTGCTCTTACTGCCCACATACAACATGTGCTTTCTTCTCTGCAGGAAGCTCAATGGTTAATTGCTTCTTTCTCTTTTTGTGAGGGCAAAATGAAATGTAGGAGAGTTGATGCAAGTAAGAGTGTGAGTGCATTTTGTAGAAGCTTGAAGTCTGGTGGTGAACAATGTGTTGCAGCAGTACAAAGATTGTTACATAAATCACTTTGTAAAATGGATGATAACTGGGTTTGAGTTGACCCATGACCCCCCCAAAAAACTCACTTGTTCTGATGCGGATGTATATTTGACCATATTTGAGTTATGATTTAGCCCCAAACTAAAATCAGCAGAGACAGTAATTGGAGCTCAAGTGAAATTTGCAAACTTTTCTTTTGCTTTATTTTACCAGTTATTTACAGCTGAGGCTCCTGCTGTTGAACCCTCAAGCAAAGCACCAAACCAAACAGCTTTCGTAAACATCCGGCTGCAGAGATTAATAACTATTCAAATTCAGACTGCTGTGGGCAGCCTGAGAAAAGGGCATCTGTGGTGGAAACGCGAGAGTCAAAAAGGGGAAGCTGACAATAAAATAACACCTTAAATAACAAAACTTTGGATTTCCAAAGAGACAGCACACAAACAGAATGAAACCTTTTGTTCACACAAGTTTTCAGTTTAATCCAGCCCAACGTCTTCCAACAACTTGTCACTTATCTGCTATGCTTTCATTCATAATTAGAGTTGTTTAACAGAACATGGTTAGGATGTAATAGTCCTAATATTCATAACATGGATTTGTGTGAGTAAGAAACCAAAGTTACCAACTGCTGGACTGACTATGTGAAAGAAAAATCTTGTATTGATTGTATTGATGATAAAAGAGTTTCCAGGGGGTGATAGGGGTATATAAAGAACTGACTTGGACTGGAAGCCATTTCTAACATTGTTGGCTGGCCTTGTTTAACCTGTCTTCTGGTTATGTCTGAACTCCTGCAATTAAACAGCTGTGCCTTCTTCCTGATCTGAGTGTCCGTCATTCATTGAGAATTTTTCCTAACACTATTGAAAAAGTGGTTGTAGGTAAAGTGTGGCAGAATGAAGGAAATTTTGTGTTGCAGCTAATTTTGAACAAAAATTTTGGATTCTAGATTTTAAACATTGCATCAACTTCAAAATAAGTCTGTATACAATGAATGCCATCCACCACCTTTTCCTTTCTTAGTGTCTGACTTGGTTCAGATCACCACTCAATCCTCAGATCTTCCTCCTTTCCATTTTTGTCCCTTCTACCTACTTTATTAACACGGGGAGTATGGCATTTAACGGCTCTGAAAAAAAACAAAAAACTTCTCTCTCCCTCCCTAAACACTAGAAACCCCAGGATTTTCACTTTCTCCTGCAGTCCCCCATCCCTCTACCATTTTCAAATTTGACCCAGAGGCGAGAGTAGCTGCTGCAGGATATGGATGGTGTGGTGGATGAAGGGGGTTCTGGTTATGAGCTTTAATGTGAGAGGCAGCGTTCTGGACAGTTTAAGCATATGTTGGGATTTTTGAGTACGATCAAACAAGACAGAGTTACAATCAGTCTGGGAGGTGACAAGGATGGTGGTGGTATAGGGTAGAGCCCTGCATTGGGACAAATCTTGCGGGAGTGGGCGGTTTAAAAGTCGCAGTGGGCGGAGCGGGTGGTTATGGATAAACAGCGGGTTTTGCGAGTCAGTGGAGAGTGCAACAGAATTTGGTAACAAAATAAAGGCTGGCAAACATGAAGCTAAAGATAAGAAAGAAAAATGGTGTAGTTTATGTTCTGTTGGGGATGTTATCAGTGTGCATGCGTGGTGAGTGGGCTTGAGAAGTGTGCTGATGGAGTCTGATGAGTAGGAGAGACGAGTTCAAAGTTCGGTTCGGGTTGTGTGCAGCGTGGTTGCAGCTGGTAGTACCCATTGTTTTGAGGCCATCCTTTCAAATATAATATTTTTGCAAAATTTGTTGAATAGATTCACCTTAATTTGATAACTGCAGATTTAGACATCTTAAAGTGTGTTTGGCCTCAACTTACTTGAACATTGTGATTTTAAAACAGATTTTTGTTAAATATATACTTTTATTTATATGTCCGTTTTAGACCAATGAATATAACTGCAAATAAACTTATTTTACTTGGCTTATATATGCGTCGATGAGAGCGGCTGGGTTTGGATGCAAATTGTGTGGAAGCAGGTGGGAGTGGGCGATAATGGTCAGAATTTCAGCGAGAACGGGATTGAAAAAATAGTCGTGGCAGGACCCTAGTATGGGAAATAAAAAAGGGGCAGGGCCATTGCAGGCTGCATGGTAGTGTGGTGGTTAGCACGTGACCTCACAGCAAGAATGTCGCTGGTTTGAACCTCAGCTGGGGGGAGGAAGTGGGAGAAAGTCTTTCTGTGTTTTTGCATGTTCTCCCTGTGTATGTGTGGGTTCTCTCCGCGTTCTCCGGCTTCCTCCCACCATCAAAAAGACATGCATGTTAGGTAAATGTTTGTTTATTCATTTATATTTTGTTTATTTCTATTTTTGTTTATTTATTATTACTCTTTCCTATGTTTAAGATGTCTGAATAAAGTGTTTTTTCATCAACATCATCAAATTGGTCACTCTAAATTCTTCCTAGTAGAAAAAGGGATGACACTGATAGGCTGATACAAGCAAACAACCGTCCATCTGCCTCTCCTTTCACTCCTGTGTTTCTGGTAAGACTTGCAAACAGTCAATTAAAGACAGCAACAGTGTACAATAATCCAATAGCAAACTGTTTCGAAATTGTTTTTTTTCTTTTCACAATTATGCCCTAAAGTGGTGTCTTTGTGAATAGTTTCAATATTTTATGTCTTATCAAAGTAGAGGGGGCTGCTCATTGGCTGAAGATAAGAGAAAAAAGTCCATTCTTTTGTAATGCAAAGCTCTAACACATTTTAACAAGCTTACTGGATGTCAATACCAATAACCTCATGTCATTCCCTTTGCCGTCGTGGTTACCGTCAGCTTCTTGATTGTTTCACTCAATAATTCTGGTTGGTCTGTTTTAACTTTGTCTTCCCTGAACTACAAAATGTAAAATGATTTTTTGGTAATTCTCTTTAAACTCTGTTGGATCTTACCTAAGCCTTTGAAATATTCCACTTTGAGATCCTTACTGACAGATATTGGGTTGGGCTATCTGGGTCTACCCATTACTGGCTTAGTTGAGGATGAGATGTCTGCAAGTGCTGAACCAGAGTGTAAAAAGGATATAATCTTGATATATTTAATTTCATTATTTATAAGCTGATGAAACTGTGCATACCCATTAAATTTGGTGATTTCAACCATTTAAACACAGCAATTGCTTAATAAAGTTTACAAAAAGAGATTCTCTGAGACATCATTCAGTTTTTCAGACAGCAGAAAAAACATTTGCACAGCTTCCTATTTTAAAAAGGTTAATTCATCTTTTTTTTTTTTTTTTTTTTTTTTTGAGTGTGTGAGAATTTATGTCCTCTTTCAATCTCCAGAGCAGAGCTCGTTTAGGTTCAGGGGGGTTGGAATGACTGCAGGAAAGAACAAGGCATTTCCCATGTTCAAACTGTCTTCACATACAGAAAGTGTCAAAATGAACATCTGTACAAGATCCAGGATGAGTGCATATTTTATTCCTTACTTTCTAACTATCCTCTTCCCACATTCCAGTGTCTTCTTCACTGCTTTGCTATTTCCTGTAGGTTTAAAGAAACAAAGTCAAAGCTTAGGAAAATAAATTATTTTTTTTCTAAATACAACTGCATAACCCCTTTAGGCTGAAAACATACTTTCTTTTGATACGTCCTCAGAAATGAACACGATTCGTTAGCAAGCTGGGATATGTGAGTAACCTCTAGGGGCACTGTGGGGCCCAAATTATACAGATGTAAGGTCTGAGGATCAACAGCTGTAATAATGATGGAAAGTTTCAATGGGAAGGCATGGCATGCTTGTATTAGCGATGCTAATTGTGATGTTTTTTCTGCCATCATCTAAAAATTAACCAAATACTAACCACCGCTATTGTTGCCTATCCAGTCCACTCCTGTGCCCACTAGTGGAATCCTCTGATAACAACCGTAGTGCATAAACAAGTATGCAACCTATTATTA
Source organism: Rhadinocentrus ornatus (assembly GCA_037177495.1). NCBI lineage: Eukaryota > Metazoa > Chordata > Actinopteri > Atheriniformes > Melanotaeniidae > Rhadinocentrus > Rhadinocentrus ornatus. The sequence goes on along the minus strand of JBAMHW010000009.1, from coordinate 4,476,616 downwards.
AACTACAGGAATATTCTTGGCCTTGAGTATAATAATCATATCCCTATATATTGGTCACATGACCACCGACAGGTAAAGTAAATAGCTTTTGTCTTATAACAATCAGCGTTCTGCTAAAAGGAAAATGTCATCCAGGTTTTTAACATGAATGCTACTTTGACACCCAGACAAGTGTGCTTGTCGGAAGGAGAGCATCCACCATCAGGACAGCAGTGGGACCTGAAAAGGCTGCTTAAGAAGAGCTCAAAGTACAAAGGAGAATCCTAGGTGTGTGACTCTTTGGAAGATGGCTAAAGATCCCATGTGATAAACTCCACACATAGCAATCAGATGGGGTCTGATAATCCCTATCCACATAAACCAGAGCCCTCAACCCTGTGGTATCTGCCCACAAACTGCCTGGTCAGAGCCACTTTTATGGTATGAAGAGAACATATGCAATATTATCCAGGTGGTCACAGTGTTATGGCTGATTGGTGTATACAGAAAATTCATAGAAAAGGTGCCTAGTTACAGAAAACAACATCACACTGAATCTTTTTAATTCAATCCTCCATCCTGAGCATGCATGCACAAGCCAGGGGATGACAGTATTCCAATTTAATATATTTGCTTTGGGTTACCATAATGTAAGAACAACTTCTGGGGGGGGGGGGTGCTTCAGCTTAATTGGGTTGACTGAACTAATTGTACATGAATATGTTCAATGAACCAATATAGTGTTTGTTGGGTTCAGTCATGTGATAAATTAGAAATTGCTATAATGAAATTAGATGTTTTCATTTCACATACTGTATATTACAAAGGCAAAGAACAGATTTATATGTTGACCCACTCCTTCAAATGTTAGGTTGACAGTTTTACGTCCTGTTGAAAGAAATGCAGTCTGTAGAAATTAATTCCATTTAATTTTTATGTTTTTTTTGTCATCTGTAGTTGTATCTAGATATGTGGCATCATTGCTAGGCATTTGAAATGCTGCATGATAATTTTTAGCTGCAAATACCTATTCTTTTTTCCACTCTTCCTATACTGTTTTTATATCTAAAGCAAAAAAAGACAATTGTACCACGTATGCTAAGTACTATAAGTACATATGCTTGAGGTTGGAGTCTGTTAGAAACATTCCTTTCTGTCTGTGGGTTTGTTGGTGTGTGCACTCACGCTCACACTTCGATTTCCCCCCCAAGGCCATTTTAAATAACTCAGAAAAGAAAGAAAGTATCCGGTGACCGGTAGACGCAGCTCTGCTTAGTGCTTAGCCTGTAATCCTATCTCTCCTGTATTTTCAGCCTCAGTGCGACATTGACGGGATCTTCTGCTTTAATCACTCTGGATTGAAGCCTCAGTGTCTCCTTTACCTTTCATTAATGTCCCTGTGACATGTAGTTGTATTCTCAGCTGTGTGTAAGAAGCATTCTCATGGACATGCTGCACGTGCGCCAAAAGTCATCAAGTTGGAATTTCAAAGTGTTTTCTGAAGCCATCTAAAAATTCTAGTGTGAATATTTATATCAGTGACATTAATAGAGATTTACATGCATCATCTCCAAGTCTTTTTATGCTGGTGTGCACGTATGCGCACTTTAGAAAGCACTGCTTTGTGTTGTCTAGTGTAACGGGTGCTGCCTGAGCCAGTGAAGTAAAAACAGCCGTCATTAAGCTGCTTGAGAGCATCCATCTAGGAAGATGGGGCACTGATATTGAATCTAGATGGGATGAAACAAATCTATTTTCTCTCTCTCTGTCACACACACATGCACACAGACACACTTCCATACCTCTCTGAAATAAATGCTCTTCCACCCAGGCTAGCTTGTTTCATTTTTTTTTCTTCCTTTTTTCCATCCTGTATCAACTTTCTCCTGATGGCCTCCAAGATCTGTTACTCAGTCAAACATGGGACTGCTGTTCATCTACATCCACAGCCTGCAGAAAACTGGTCTCACATGCAACAAGTCAAGGTTGTACTATACAGGAAACCTTTAAAAAAACGATGTTCAGATAGGCAAGGATAATTTATAAATCTTAGTTCACATTATTATGGGTCTGTGAAGCAGTACAAATCACTTCTGATTTTCATAAAGTCACAATCAGACAGGAAGTGATGTGGTTGGGTTGACAGCAAAACAATTTAATAAATAAGTGACCTAAGGGGTGTCCATCCTCTGTACATTAATCAGCTCGAACGAGACACTGGGTATCTAAAGAAAAATTTCATAAACTGTGGACTCCATGGTTCGAGGCGGGGAAATATTTAATGGTTGCACCTTTTACTGTTCACTGGAGGGAATCAGTATTTCGGGGTTTGATAAATACTAGTTGTGTACAGCCAGACTTTTCTACAGAGCACTAAATCAGCAATGATGAAGCTGGACCCTTCTTAACATTATGGCACAAGTGGAAATGAAAACTGTTTACTTTTCTAAATAATTATTTACTTGGTCATAACGGATTAAAAAAAAGGAACATTAAACTGCTTGGAGTTACTATCTCCAAGAAAGTATTCATGATAATTATGTTAAAACAAACATAAAAGTATCAATAGGGAATTGGTGTTGCATCAGTGTTCCTGTTAGCACCCTTTCAGTTTACACTGGATATTATAAATCACATTAAGTGACTATACTTAAAGTTTTGCATCTAATCCGCTCAAACCCCTGTTGACCCCTGGTTAACGGTCAGACTGTACCCGTTTCTTTTTTCTACACTTCTTTGAATGCACAGATAAGTTAGACTTCTTCCTACTCCTTTATCAGCATGTTGAACTGGAACAATTTTTGTTGTTGTGACTGGTGCACATTTTGCTGTTGCTTTTTTTTTTTTAATAACATGTTCAAAATAAACATTCATTCATTCCCTCTAGCATCTGATCTGCATGGTAGTATTTTGGGGGGAATTTGGTTTTAAATTAAACATAATTTAATTCCTAAGCATCATAAATAAGCATCATTAGCTTGTTAGCAAGCTTGGTTGTAAAAGTTAAAAGTTAGGTTGCATGCTGTGAAAATATAGTTATATAAACAGTCCTGTAGAAGATAACCATCAATAACAAATATCAAACGCATACTATTTACACAAAGAGTGTGTATTCAGCTCGCAGGAGACTACAGTGAAAGCATTAATTATAAACTATTCATCACTACAATCAGGGATATCAGTGCAGGGAAAACAAGCCCACCTCAGCCATCACCCTCATTAAAGTGAAAGGTCACATTAATTTAGCAGAGTTCAGTCCACTCGTGTTATCTGAACACAAAGTTGCAAGCCTCTGACCTCCAGGTGTCTGGGTTTATAATTAATGTCCACTTCACTGTGTTTCTCCTCTGGCTAAACATTGGAGAAGTTGTACTTTTGATTAACTGTAAGACTTTAATTTCTGAAGAGGAACTTTGAAAAGTTCAGACTCAGAGTGGCTGTGGAAGGAACAGATAACGTGCTCAAAGCATTAAGTTTAATCAAAAGCTATGAAGAGGAGTTGAATTTTTTATTTTTATCTTTCTAACTGTGACATGTCCATCATCAAAACAAAGCTTGGCAGATGCAGTAGGATGAAAATATCCTTTTGTATATTTATTATGTAAAACCAAAACTAGCCATGTAGTCTGTTACACAACTGCAGTTAAAACACATGTTGCAAAGGTAAGCTGAAGATACAGTAGATCTTGACTGGGTCTTATTCTGCATGTTCTTGTCTACATGCAACATTTCATTTGGAGTCAAAAATGATTTTTTTCAACATGTTACCATGATACAAACAAACATGTTACAGACCACCACCATAACTTATAATTCAGTGTATTGTGCCAACTAGAGAAAATGGGGTAAGCAAAGAGTGACCGGTACTGGTTTCATGAAGAGGTCAAAGATGGTCGCTTGCCTGCCTCTTGGTGGACCGGCAGCAGCAGTCCAACAGGGCTTGGCAGTCCAGCTCCGGGCCTCTATGGTGAGCCCAGTCAGTGTTGTTGTAGTTCAGGTTTTTGTTGAAAAAGATGGGATTCATGAAAGCAAAAGTGTGCTGGTTTCTCATAGGGTGCAACAACATTCATTGAAACTCTTTGTCAAACTCTGGTTACATCCCATCAGCCTTTCCTCTGGAGCTGGCTGCCACTCCCTACCAGCTGAAGCTCTTTAACTCAAACTGGAGGAAGTATCCCACCTACCAGCCAGCTCACTTATGATGTGTTCATAGCTTCAGGACACCACAGTGCTTCTTCCAATACAGCTGCCCCATACATTGTCTCTCCATGAAACGAGTCCAGATTTTTACAAAGGAATTGTTACATAAAAAACTTCCCGAATAACAAGTTTAGACCTGTCTGGCCCTGTGTCATCCAAAACACACTTGCAGCATACAAAAACCAAATTAATACACTGTCCATGTTTCCATCTGATCCTCTGTTACTGCACCTGTCTGTTTCAGGACTCCTTTAACTTGTCAGGAAAGCAGAATGCGTCTGTTGTCATCAAGCTCATTCGAAGTTCAAGCATCAATTAAAAAAAGAAAAAAACATACAGAGCTGATGAGAAGATAGGTTAAACAGAGAAGGACATTATTTTGGTGTGTGCATTGACACTTCCTAATGCGGTCAAAGCCGTGTCACTAAATGACACTAATCGAATTACACATGCAAACAGCAACACACAACTAAGGGCACATCCACACAGAGACAAAACCCATTTTATTTTAAAAATTTTAAAAATCCACACAAAACCACTGAAAACCCTGTAAATATACCAGACCGTAACACTGCCACAGAAATACACCAAAAACAGAGAAGACATGGAGCATGTGCAGACAGTTGTATTTGTGTCATTGGTTCAGGAAAAAAACTTTTGGGTTGCAAACACAGAATTTAAATGGTAAAATGTTCAAATATATTCACTATGGGGCCTGGTTTTATAAATCAGCCTTTTTAGACTCCCCAAACTCCAGTTTCATCAAGACAAAACCTCCAAACGATAAAAAGCTTTAGCAGACACATGGGAAAATGTCTCTGTTAGCACAAAGTCTTTATAAGGTCCATCAATCCTCTCAAAGCACAGATAATTACTTATGTTTCTTCTCTCTTCTTTATTATTACTTCTTTAGTAAGTCTTCTGTTCGGCACCCACTCTCATGCTTGAGCTGTTGTTGCCAGATTGTGATGAATGTATGATAAGAAGTCCAAAACAAGTGACTATAAAAAGAAACGCAGTCATTTAGAAAGTGGGCAAAGCAGCCATGAGCATAAAGCATGCAATGTAAAGTATCAGTGTGTCACCAAAAGGAGTGAAAACTCCTTGTTCCACCTCATTTTTACTTTCATGTGTGTTCAATCCATCCATTAGTTTTCTATACCAGCTTACTTCAAGGCAAGGCAAATTTTTTTAATTGTCCTGTACATGAAATGCGCTATACAAAGTGCTTTACGTAAAACATTTAAAGCATTAAAGTAGGGTGCAGGAAGCAAAAACAAGTGCATAAAAAACAAACTTTAAAAGAAATTAAATAAAAACAGAAAGAAAAAAGCTAAATTAAAATAGATAAAATGCAAGAAATAAAGTACCAGTGTGGGGAAAAAACAGTATTAAAACATGACCAAGTTTAAAAATTCTAGCTTAAAAGAAACAGATGCACATCTGGACTTCTAAATAAAAACTACTAAAATGCAGCAGAGAACAGGTGGGTCTTTAGCCCGGATTTAAATAAACTGAGTGTTTCAGCTGATCTGAGGCTTTCTGGGGGTGTTTCCAGACATGTGGAGCATAGAAGCTGAATGCATCTTCTCCATGTCTGGTTCTGACTCTGGGAACTGATAAAAAAACATTCTCCAGATGACCTGAGGGCTCTGGACATGCATTTTGGTCCTAAACCATTCACAGCTTTATAAACCAGCAGCAGAACTTTAAAGTCTAGCAAGTGTAAAGACCTCAGAGCTGGACTGATGTGATCGACTTTCTTGGTCTTAGTGAGGACTCGAGCATTTGAGTTCTGAATAAGCTCCAGGTGTCTAATGGATTTTTTAGGTAGACCTGTAAAACACTGTTACAATAATCAAGCCGGCTAAAGATAAAAGCATGGACTAGTTTTTCCAGGTCCGCTTCATTGCAGCTTCACGGGGGAGCCTATCCCAGCACCTAATAGCTAAGAGGCAGGGTACACCCTGGATAGGTCAGTATTCTGTCCATTGCAGGGCCAACACACAGACAAACAGCCATGGGCTTCATGGTAGTGTGTTGGTCAGTATCACCACCTCACAGCAGGAATATTTCTATGGGGCTAGAACACTGAAAGCTCATAATGATGCAGAAAATAAGATAACTCTTTTTCAATAACAATGTTTTAGTATTTAAGATCAAGTTTCACTTGATCTTTAATACTAAAACATTATTATTGAATCATGAGAATTAAATATTTTCATTGATGTAAAAATGTGACTGAAAAAAGTTCCACTGAAAGATTAAAACAGAGAATTAAAAAAAATTTCTCTTACTGTAAAAGTGTTTATGCTTTTTTGTTGAGTGTTTTTTTTTCTTAAATGTTTTTGTCTCTCTGTGTTCAGTCCATAATTCTTTCCTAACAACTATGCTTCAGTGGTGTTTAACAGGAGGAAATCCATTTTTTTCCTGGTACATATTCCCTGTACAAAATCTTCCCCAAAAGTTCAAATATTTACAATTACTTGATGTAGTTGTTGAGGAGTAAATCACATCTTATGAAGATTACACAGAATCCCATAGGGATGAATTGACTTTTGCTTGACCCACCTGTATAACATACCCATATGTGGAAATGAGGAGTAAGGTTCATACATGTCTACATAATGCAAGTAAAATCTGCATGCTTCATACTGGTTATTATGATGATAAAGTTACACTTAAATAGCAAAGTCAGCTCTTGATCAGATTAACACTGGCATATATAAATGTTTCCAGATAAAAAAAAATATATATATATATATATACAGGACTGTCTCAGAAAATTAGAATATTTTAGAATATTTTTTATTTCCTCAAAGAGCAGGCTGTTCACAGAGTGCAGTTTCAAAGCACATTCACAAAAAGTCTGTTGGAAGGGGGAAATGTGGCAG
>JBAMHW010000009.1:4458377-4469443 GCA_037177495.1 Rhadinocentrus ornatus | reverse complement strand
ATGTTTTTTAATTGCATTACAGGAAATAAAGAACTTTATCACAATATTCTAATTTTCTGAGACAGTCCTGTATGTAGTTTGTTTATCAGGAATTCTGCAAAGAATTCAAACTCCTTCATTGAACGGAAACTTATCAACAGATTTCTGCAGATTGCATGCTTCTAGTGACTGCAACAGGGAAAAAGACCCCCCAAAATGATTTGCTATCAGCAAATTGGAACTGGCTTAAAGCAAAATATTGGTCATTTTGGCATGGTAAACATTCTCCCTCAAAAAATCCATTGAGAATTTAATGTTTGCAGCCTGAATGCGCACGTACTCTTCAGCAAGGCACATCTCAAAAATCCGTCATGCTTCACATGTCTATCATAACCACTCAGAGCTGCCTTTGAAAATGTCTCACTTAACAAAAAGAAAATATTGGTCTCCATTCTTGTCTCCCATCAAATTTAAAAAAATCCTCACAGCACACACACACACACACACACGCACACAAACGCATGTTAACGATCACATCTCAGTAACAGGATTAGTCTTGTTTTACCTGCATTTTAGGATCCAGCCAAAAGATCCAACATGGAGGAGGGTTCAGGGAAAGAAAGAAGCAGAAAAACTCTGATTAAAAAGACGACGTAAAAATTCGAGGAACACATAAGGGGAAAAAAAGAAAAAACGGGGGGGAAAAACTATTTTATTTTCTTATGGAAACCCAGCTTTTACGATTTATATTTTAAGATGATGCACCTGAACGCTACATATTATGTTTTGACAGCTCATATTTTAACCCTGAAAGCTGCTGCGGTATAAACCATTTTTCTGATCTTATCAGAAAAATTACGTGACACCACTGTGAGCCGAGTGAGAGACAGAAAGCGACAGAGCTCATCACAGGAGTAGCAGCACTTTTAAAAAACTGCTCCTGATGTGTAGAGCTGATTATATCGGTATTAGCCTGAATAAAAAGAAAAAAAAAAACACACAAGTGGTCAAAGATATGGATGTAGACAGAAGATGATTTTCAGCACCAACACTTCTCACACAGTGGAGGCTTTTACAACCATAACATCCAACCACAAATTAGACTTTGCCTCAGTCTATTCTTGCTAAAAGCCTTTCCTTTGTATGTGTGTGTCTGTGTGTGTGTGTCCCTTCTAACGTTATTCATAATTAGTGGATTCCTCTTGTTGGAACAAAGGCTGACAGGATCTGATCTACTATGCCCGGCTGTCTGTGCCAGGTCTGCCTGGCATGGTAACCTGATAATGGCTTGCCTGAGGTCAAGTCTGAGATGAGGTGAGGAAGTCACAGTCATATGATCAGATTGAGACTGAACAGATCAATCTTTAAAGGTTTGTGGGAGGCAGAGACCAAAGTAACAGGCAGTATTGAAAAGATTTAACACTTAAAATGCTGGAGGATATAGAAGGTCTGCAAGGCCAAATGAGAGAGATGGTGATTGTGTGTCTTCTAAGTAGAAACTAAGTTCTCTGTAGCCTTTGAGTTAGTTTTAGAAAGATTTTGGATGCAGATGAAGAGCCTGACTGCAAAAGTGCAATGAGAGAGAGAAAGAAATATCTGGTAACAGGACAACATCCAGTAAAATCTTTCAGAATGTTTCTAAACAATGGGGGAAAAAAAGATAAAAATTAAGGTGAAATTGATTCCTTTACCCAGGTACATTGTGGAGACTGAAGCTGTCTGGGGATGCAGAGAGATCATTTCTCTCTCTCTATTGTCCGGTTGTATAAATGAGCAGAAATCCTAAAGTTCAAGTTGAAGAAAGAAATGTGAAACTTGTGGAGAACATCCACAGACGGGAGTAGAAGGTGGAAAAGAATAAAGGAATATTAAAGTGAAGCTCCATAACTGCAACATGAATAAAGAAATTGTTCCCCGAATCTTTTCAACAGCATTAAAAAATTTTGAAAAGAAATTGGGTTACAGAAATCCACCTGAGCAGAAAGGTGGGGGGTGATTACCATAGACTGTACATAAAAGATGGACAGAGCCTCCGTGACGTCACCCGTAGGTTTCCCAATTGAAGCTCATTGGGCGGTTTCCACCGTCGCCATCTTGGCAGCATCACACGTGTCGTCATTCTCGGAAAGTCCAAAAATGCGTAAAGAGGTCGAGTGGAGAGGGGGACTGTGAACGGGGTGGCGGATGATTGATACCCATCAAACCAGAGCTGCCTGTGGGTGGAGGGTGACGCCCTGGTTCCCGGGGTGGGCGGCTGGGCTCCTCCTCGCTCGGGCCACTCTGGATGGCCGGTCCCTGGCAGGGCAGGCGGCAGCCAATCTTGGCCCACTGGGGCCTGTGCCCCAAGACCGCGGGGGGCTCTGGCTGGGGCTCTCTTCTGCCACCTTCCGGATGGGGCTTGGTTTGTCTTCGGGGTGGGGTGGCTTGGGTTTGTGCTCCGGGGTTGCTGTTGATGGCCCGTGTTTCTGGGCTGCCCTGGTCTGCCTCTTGCCTCCGTAGAGGCGGGGTCACATTTGCATGATCTTACTCCTCATCTATAATTACTCCTTGTTCTTCATCCTCTGCATGCTGACACAGTCACTGAGTTGTCCAATGAGTTTAAACACTAAGAGATCATTTTTCTTTTTTTTTTCTGTGGGTTTGTGTCTGGTTAGTGTTGTGAAATGTTTGTAATATGTCCCTTTGATTTGGTCATTATTTAAAAACTCTTAATCACTGGCAGCTCTGTTTTTCTGTAAAAGCTGTAAGAAATTTTCTGGTGTGTTTATGTACAAATATGTTAGTGTGGACTGAAGGGTCGTTGTCTTTTGTCTGTGGTGTTTTTGTCTCTTATTTCTTCTTCTTTCTGCTTTGCCTTTAGCGTATTTTTTCTGTCTTATTTCCTTTTCTGTCCCCTCTGGTTGGGTCCAGCAAGATTCAATAGATTCCATGATTCAAAGTAAATAAATAACAGTAAATAAAGAAATAAAGAAATCAGACTATCAAGAGGAGCCTTATACTCTTAAGCCTCCCCTTGGTAAAGCGAATTTGTTCCACACAATACAAGACAGATTAAAAAAAAAGAAGCTAACTAGCTAACAAAGGTAGGCGGGCTAAAGCTAAGGCACGCTGTTAGCCGCCTAAAAACTGTGTTTCTGCTACACTCTCCCTTCTTGCCACATACCTGTCAATTAAAAGGACATGCCCCTAATTATGCCGAATTTCAAGATTAAATAACATCCAAATGGATAAGTTAAAAAAAAAATCACCCTCTCACAGTTGTCATGCAGGCAAATTTGACCTATTAATCCTAAAATGCATTTTTTGTACCAGGCTTTAAACATGTTTATTTCTGCAGTGAAGTTGGTCTTTCTAACATGGGAGTCTATGGGGATTGGCTGTGTTTTGCACTTCTGCATAAGCTTCACATTTTACCGTCCAAGGTTGCCGCTTGGTGATTACTGTGCAACTTAGGGTGATATTTTTCCCTAATGGGAATGATTTCTGAGCTGCTGTAAAGATTGGTCACTTGCTAAAGTATAAAAACCACTGACACGTGAAGATTTGTCAGCTTTAAAGCTCACATTTATATAAATGTTTCTATGATACATCTTTGATAGGTTAAGTAAGATCCAGGTCAGGAATGACAGAGTTTAGATTGGTAGTTATGTATTTATGAAACTGTAATACATATAAACTCACCTCAGAGGGCTAATCTGAAAAGGGCAGCTGCAGGTTTCTCCTTTCTGAGACAGAAAGTCTTTTGACAGGCAGTAATCTGGCAAGGACAGAGGAGGTTGTCCACATCTTGGTATATGATGTGACAAAAGTCTGCTGCAGTTCTACTGTGCTGTGTTCCATGCTCTCTCTCCAGCTGGACTGCTTTATTATGATAAGAGTTTTCTCCTTAAAAATTACCTCACCTCTCTAGTGGTTTTTGATTGATGGGCCTTGTGAATATTTCAATAACAAAAGCCACTTAAATATTGTTGCAAACCAAGCACATCCTTCCAAGGCAAAAGAAATCCCAAGACGGGCGTGTCCTCCCCAACAATATAAGGCACTTTCCACACTAACACTGGAAAATGGCTAAACTCTTTTACACCACTTACTCATGTGCAAATAGTGTTTTGACTCAGACAAAAATTAGATTTTTTCCAAAATACCCTTTAAAAATAATTTATAACACCTTTATTATATCAGTGTGTACATTACAAATGGGTTTTAGGGAATAATGATGTCTCAGTGAACTTCTGATTGCTTTGTGCCGTGAGTACATTTGTCCACTGATTGCATTTCTTTGTAAGCCATTTGTTTTCTTTTGGCTTCACACTGCAGTCCGACCATGTGCCAGAAAGCTTTTGGATGAATTGTCGAGGTCAACAATCATACATTTTTCAGCTTGAGTAGAACTTGTTCTTGATTCTTTTTTGATTTTGTGCTGAGTCCTGCATCTTCTTCTGGAGGAGAGAGGACAGAAAATGGGGTGACTAGGGTGTGAGGGGTTTCTGATGATTCCTGCTGCAGTCTGCCAATACTCAGACAAAACTGAAGCCCACGACCAGCATCCTGACGTGTGTGTTACTGTTCTCCAGATGTGTAAGGGCTGTGCTGAGGGCTGGTATGATGATGTTGTCTTTTAAGCTGTTTGCTTAGTATGCAAACTGATGTGGATCAAGGTCACCATCAGGAATGGCAGCTTTATGTGGGGAATGAAGGGTGTTAGGGTCATTCAGGCAGCTTACTGTGTACTTCTATGGTGGCTGACTTCAGGCAGGTGAGAACCACAGACTGAAGAAGTGACAGACTGAAGATTGTGGTATTAAAAAAAAATAAAAAAAATGCTAGCCTACTGAGGCACACCATAAACAGTCTTCCTGGGGCTCTATTTGGACCAGCAACCTTCCAGTAGCTGACTTTCCACAGGGTGGCTCTGCCACAGCTAGCTGGATGGGGTTTGCTGAGGTTTGTAAGTGAGTCATACCACATTTTAAAGACCTTCCTGCCAGTCTACTGTACATTTGCTGATGTGTTTGGGGTCACTGACTTGCTTCATGATCAAATTTTAGCCAAGCTTCAGCCTTTGGATAGACAGTCTCAGTAGTCACTCCACCATGCTTTGGTATGATTGCAACATGTGGAAGTCGTGTGGCTGCAAAACAAGCCTAAATCATCATGCTCTCAGACAGCTGGTTTAAAATGTTTGGGCTTTCATCAAGTGTGGGGCAAATATCTCCATGTTCCATGGTCATGTTCATCCAAAGGACATTGGGTCATAGATGTCTTGCTCAGCTACAACTGCAAACCCAAACCACGTTCTTTTTAGAGGACTCGGCTCTCTCTTCACCATCTTTCTCAAGAAAATCTGAGCAAGCCAAACTTGTTCAGGTGTTTTCTATTTGTGCTGTCATTCACTTCAGCATTTAGCATGCAAACCAAGGTCCGTACTATCTGAGATTTAGCTTTTGAGAGCTGTTAACCTCTGGAAAGACTGTCTTGAATTCTTGAATATTTTACACAAAATCAATGGAAGCCCACTGCTCATGTTTTTTCTCCTATGTTTCTATGTTATGTTGTTGTTCATCTGAGGTTGTTTTGAAAAATTGGGAACAATTACAGGACATTTTCGTGCATTCTAGTATATAGAACCTTGCAAATAAAAGTGGATGTACTTTTTTTTTAGTTGTATTGTAGATATGTTTTTCATCAATCAACAGAATTTTGTGCAACTATTTCTGGAACAAATAAAAACCCTTTATGCGAGCCACAAGCTGTTCAATCCGGCAACTTTTTTTCTACTATGGACATGATGGATTCGGGTGAAATCAGAAATGCAATTTGGGGTTTTTAGGTGTGCAGTTTATTGGAACAGTCAGCAGCGATGAATACTTATGCTTTCATGTGTCACATCTGTGGTGAAGATACATCTTGCCCCCTCTTTTACTATCCAGTGTAATCTGGGTAATTATGCACTAGCAGGCGTACAAAGACATGTCAGAATAATTTCTACCAGCAGCCAGAAGAAAAATATCAATTTAAAACCATCTTCATCTCATAAAGAAACACAGCCAAGTACAAATTAAGCATGTACAACAAGAAACTATTTATCATAAACGGGAGAATATTAACATAATGAATTAACTGATGATTTTCAAATGCAGTGTCTATAAATTGATGTTTGCGGCCATAGAGAGAACAGGTTGACACTTCATCACAACTGGCAGTAATTAATGTAAAAGCAAATGTAAAAGCAGTGTTTATTTTAATAGAAATTTAATAGAAGTCAAGATAAATGCAGAATACAAAACAGAAAGCATGAGCATCACTAATTGGATAAAGTTATAAGTATACACTGGTATTTATTTAGCTGTGTCAGATACTCATTTAGTGAATGATCTTTTTTTCCCAACTGTCCTGCCATTATTAACCATAATGATAAATTTATTAAATCTGAGTACAAATTGTGGTAGTGCAGTGCACCTTTAGTTTTGGTTATTAGGTTTTTGCATTAGGCCTCTGGGTTTTTCTAATGTTTCCTGTGATTTAGTTTTCACCTCGTGGACTGACTCCCTGTTACATTTGTCCCATCCTTAATGTGCATTGTGTTGAGGTATACATCAGGGGCCTCATTTATCAAACTGTGCGTAGGAAAGCAAACTACAGGTGGCGTCTGCTGCGCACTTCTACTTTCAGATTTATCAAAGAGTGCCCACGCACGTCCTACACCTGTTTCTGTTTATAAATTAGAATCAACTCTAAAGCGGCCGTATGTGAGGGAACATATAAATGGTCAGGTGGACGCCGGTAATACATATTCATCGTTTTCATGATGGCTCAGCATGGAAAAAGAGGGAAAAAGTGGATTTTTTTGGGGTGGTGAGACAGAGATCCTGATGGACAATGTTGAAAAACCTAAAAATGTTTAATTGGTGGACACGGCGTGGGCATTACTTGTGTCAGAAAGGCAGAATAGTGGCAGCAGGTGGCAGATGCTGTCATCGCAGTGTCAGAACACAAGACACGCCAGAGGCATCGGAATGTGCGGCTGGTTACCTCAGTCTGCCATGCGTCTCCCATGCACGACTGAAGTACGAATCCCACAGGGGGAAATTGCTTTGGAGAAAAGCGTCTGCTAAATGACAGTACTGGTGTCAGTAATTTGTTGTAATTTATAAAATAAATATGTACAGATACATATAAGATTAGTAGCAGTTAATTTATTGTTAAATAATATATCTTTCTAGTTCCTGGGTGCTCGGGTGGGCGGTGCAGAGGGACAAAATCACCGCTTTTAACCGGGTGGAGTTGCGGGAAATAAAGACCTTCTGGACAGAAATTGGAATAACAATTTAAAAAAGCATTGTGTAAGAATAAATAAATAAAAGGAAGTCCACCTCTTGTGTGTTTCATTAGCATTGCATCACTTCTAAACCTCCAGCCTCCAGTCTGCATCCGGTTCTGCAGGAATGAATGACCAAAGCTATTTTCCATACTGACTACATGCTGGATGGATTTTATAACATGGAAGTTTTGTTTCATAATGATTATTTTACTGGTTGAGGTTCTTATTACTATCATCTCCCTTTTTCCCAAAATTCCTGCCCCCCCTTGACCGTGCGCTGTTAGGAGAATTAATATTGAATGTGTGTCTTTTTTTATTTCCGCAAACAGCTTTAATATCTAACGTGGTGTGTAAGGTAATAGTGGATTGTGCACAAATGTCCCATTTCACAGTATTTCCTTGATTTTATTCTGTACCGGTGGTGTCGCCGTTTCCTGTTTCTCTAGATTATATGCGTATGGGAGGGTCAGAGTTGCCGTGAAGGTAGGAACATTTAAGTTGACTATATTTGGCATACACAGGTTTTTGTTCCTATGCCAGCTTGCTAAGTAAGGCCCCGGGTCCTAGATTGTTTCTTGTCACGCCTGTATCATATTTTTCATCATCTCTCTTCCGGAGTTTCCTGCGTTTAGTTCCAGATTCTGTCCGTGTCCCAGTAAACATGCATGTGAGGGAAAATTTGTTTTCATGCCTGATGCTCATTAAACAAACAAGATGAAATGACTGAATAGTTTTTAAGTCTAATCTAAATGGGCTTTAAAAATTATATTCAGGCAGTTACCTGTGATGATATATAAAAGTGTGGACACCATTCATCTCTGTATTATTTATTTGGCTAATTAATCCATCTCTACAGAGACCTTCCCTGTCCAGTATGGCCGGAGCTACCTTTGCTCATTACACACATCTGAACATGCACATTTGATCCAGTCTGAGTTTAAATTAAGGAGTGATCCAATAGAAGAGTAATATGACACAGCTTGACATTACAAGGCATATTTTGGTTTTAATAATCACATTAATGAAAGCAATCAAATGTTTAGCTGGATCACTTAACTTATAAAGGAGGATTTATATTTATTTTCTACAGCCACAGTCTTTTTAATGTCAAGTGTTTGTAATTCAATATTTGAATATTTAGAGAGCACAATAAACTCCGTGAGCTGAGTCCCTGGTTTAATTCCCTGCTGTTGGGTCCATTTCCACCACATCTCTGTGTCTCATTTCAATGTCGGTGTAAAATAAAGGCAAACAAAAAATGTCCCCCAAAACTATTCTTTAAACTGTATCAGTGGGATATCATTATTATGCACACTGCATTCACTTCATACTCGACTCGACAGATTTGCCCCGCTGGCAACAAACAGAGCTAGAAGATAGAAATGATTACTACTTACAGCAGGAGGGACCCCTGACAGCAAGAGGAGCCTGGCGGTAATTGAAGCTGAGATCCTACAGATACTCACTGGCACAACATGACCGGTAGAGAAGAACAGCACAAAACACAGAGACCGCTCAGTCCCTGATCAGTCCCTGGTTTAAACAAGCGAAGGTGCTACATGACATAGTGTGACTATAATTAGCTGAAAACAAACTACTGCCCCGCAGGGGACTATTTTTTCAATCACACTCCCACCCACCCCTGCTTAAGTTCTGACCATTACTGCTCGCTACCGGTGCCACTACCCACCCACAGCAACTAAAATAAGTTTATAGCACCTTTTTATTAGAACCATTTTATTAGTTGGCCATTATATTATGGAAGAATAAATGAAAATTTATTCAACCAAGCAGCTGTTTATTCTTGACTGCCCGCTCCCTCCCAGTGTAACCTTAAATCACCTGTTAGTGGTGCAGGGCTTGGCTACAAACTTCTATTTTTGTCACCTCTCTTTGGTGATCACCAACAGTATCTCTGAATAAATCTATTAGTTAATAGTTTCTTTAGGGTCCCTTTTTTCATTAGGTGGAAAAATACACTTGCTTTTTAACCGTGCGTTTGCCAAGACAACCTGCTCTGTTGTGAGCAATTGTAATTGTCCACATACTTGTTGGCGTAGTCTGCCCGATACCAAAGGATTCTACCTTGTGGCCATTAGTGAACTGACTGCCCAGATCCTACAGCCCATTGCATGGCTGGTTTGCAGTCTGCTCCCATCCTTTGTTTCCTTTTGGTGGGGCTTCCTTCTCCGTTATTGTCTTTGGTTGCATTAAACTTATTTTTAAATGTTGCTGCTTGGTGCTTTTGTCTTATATGTTATGGTTGCTTTATTTATTAACCTTATTTAATTAAGGAACGTAACATTGATACATGTTTTCTGCCCGCTAGTGGGTATATTTTTATTCTGCAGTTAACAAAAGTTCTTTAAGAGTTTATCGATGTATTCCCCACCACTTAGCTGAGAGAAGTAGCCTAAGCAGAGAGAAACAGACTTCCCACTCCCTAGCCACTTTTTAAAGCTTTCCCAAGTGAATCCCAAGGCATTCCCAGGCCAGCTGAGAGACAGACCCTTTAGTGTGTCCTGGATCTTACCTACGACGCCCCTTCCAGTAAGACAATGCCCATAAAACCTCCACAGAGAGGTGTTCAGAAGTGTCCCAACCAGATGTCCCAAGCAGATACCCCCAAAGGAAAATAGTTTTGGGCAATCATTTGGAGTCACCCTAATCTTCCACTCAGATGGTCCGTGCTCGCTCTAAGATTTGCTTTTGTCTTGCTTAAAGCTGAACATCTGAACTCAGACTAACTGCTTCCTGCACAGCTGTCCTGTGCTCTGATTAAACATCTTTTCTTCCTGTTGTGGTCCCATTTTCTGCTCTACAACTTTCTCATGATTACCAGAATGATGAAAAAGGTGGTAAGGTGGAAAATGATTCCCTGCTTAGGCAGCTGCCCCTGCGACCCGACTCCGGATAAGCGGCAGAAAATGGATGGATGGATGGATGAAAAAGGTGGTGTGGTGCAAACCAGTAAAGTTATCATGTCACATCTTGCCACCTGTTAAAAATGTATTTATTTTACTCCGTAACAGTTTCTGATATTCCAAAAAAGTAGCTTCTTTTCTTGTAACTTTAGTATTTAATTTAATCGCAAAAAACATAAATATATGCATTTCATATACAAGTTTAAATATAATTTCTTTAAAGTCAAAAAAAAATTTGACTAGAAAGAAGAAGCAGATGCTGAATTCTTCAGCTAAATACAAACCTCTCTAATAAAGATAATCAGAAACTAAAAAATGGATTTTTCATGCAGTGAAGGAACTGTATTTATACCAAGTGGTCTGTGCCATAATTTGTTTGCAATATAGCTTCTTACGCAGGGGTGCCTATTTTCTGCAGGGTATGCAGAGACGTAAACTTATATTTATGTATTAGAAAATCAATCTACAGATTTAACAGCAGGAATTTTTTGTAATTCATCTATCACTCCCAAGTTCTAAATTTGATCCATCTTATGATTCATCTTGTTAAGGCAAGGCAAGGCAGTTTATTTGTATAGCACATTTCATGGACAGGACAATTACAAGTGCTTTACATAAAACAAAAGCATTACAGATATTAAGAAATAGTAAAAGGCATAAAGAAAAACAGCAAGAAGCACAATAAAATCATAAATTACATTAAAATGATTAAAAACAGAAGTTAAAAAGTTACTGTGCAGAATTCATTCATAGGCACATGAAAACAGAAATGTTTTTAACCTGGTTTTAAAAATGTCTACATTTGGTGAAAGTTTAATCTCCACTGGCAGTTTGTTCCACTT
>JBAMHW010000009.1:4446468-4458277 GCA_037177495.1 Rhadinocentrus ornatus | reverse complement strand
ATACATGGTACAGTTAACAGATTAGATCGATTCACCCCACAAGTTGACCGTGTTCGATTCCTTCTTTTACTAACTAATACAGGATTACTGCTGGGTCCAGGCTTGATCCCAGAACAGCTGTCTGTAGTAGCTTTATTGAACGCATCGTGGCGTGTTATCTTTGTTGTGAATTAAACTTGATAATTGTCTGAACAATAAAATAACCACAAACAACTTTCTTTATATTTAATGTCATGATCTGTTATATTGTAAATACTGACGAGGGACCTGTTTCAAAATCGAGGTTTAACAAACTCTGGGTTGAAATCAGAGCTCTGAGTTTATTAAATCAGAACTGTCACTCTGAGATTTTGGTTTCAAGACAGGAAGTAAAAACAAAATTTAGGCAACTCAAATTAATTAAACTTTAATTTCAACTGAGATTAATTAACTCTGAGTTGAACCACTTTGGAATTGAAAAGACTCCATGAGTGAAAAACAGAAAAGTAGCTGGATAGTTTCCTCGGGGCAACTTTAGCATACCTTTAGCAAAAAGTACTTTATCGAAGTGTACTGCTTTTATAGTAAAACTGAGGCAGTATACTCTAATTTTACTTTTTATATACTGTATTTTATATAATTAAGAATAGTATAAAGAGGTATACTTGGCTAAAGTATAAAGAAAAGTCTAAGACTAAGTACATTAGTACTACATTTATACTATAATACATCGGGATTAAATATCTAAACCAGGTCTGATCAGACTTCCGGTGAATAATTTAATGCTGTCTGATCTTTCAAAAGAAAAACAGAGACACCGCAAACTCAGTTTCCTTTAAGTCTCTGCGTAAAATAACTCAGTTTTGACTAAACCCGCTATCTGGAAATAGGCCCCAGTCGTTTTACAAAAACTAGCTACACAAAGCTAACCTGAATATTTACAAGCGTCCGCACACAGAAGCTCGAGCTACACTTCATCCCAACAAAACCTTTCTCCTTCTCCCTCTTCCGCTTCCTGTTTTGAGCCCCTGACAGCTTACTTTTTTGTCTGTCCATCTTTATCTCCATCTCATTTACAAGGTGATTTAAATAAAAACACTCGCTCTCCAGCACACACTCCCTCGAGAGCGCGCCAGCGTGAGCTGCCAAGACCAGACTGGTGGTCAGATTAACAGACGCATAAATCCCCCTCTAAAGCCGTGTACATACATAAAGATTTAAAGTCTGTTTTTGTTCTTATTTTCCTTCTTCCCAACCAAGGACGGCAAAACACCCTATTACCTTAGGTCTTATAAGATTTTCCCATAAAACAATCCTGTGGTCTGAGGTGTGCTAGGACCGAATTTGTCCTAACAATCGACTCTGAAACGGGTTGTGGCCGACAATCGGAAGTATTAAACATGTTCAATATTTACGACTAAAAATCTTCACGCGTGTGGAAAGCTGTAGCCAATCAGAGAGTGAGCTTACTGGGAAACAAGAAAGGATATAAAGTCCGTGTTCACACTGTGTCCATTCTGTTATATTTTCTTCTGTTTGGGATATTTCTGTTAATAATAGTCGCAAGATCACCATCATTACTTCATTATGTATGTCCTCTGTTATGCTTGGTGTTGTGTTTTCCGGTTGTTTCCATGGTTCTTCTTCGTTTTTGTTCAATTACGCAAGATTTCTTGCTCGAAGACAGAATGTTTATGTGTGTGTTGTTTTGTGCTGAGATTATCGGACCAAACCACACACAATACTGTTAAATGCCTGTTGTTGGTTTTTTTTATCTTCATGTGTGAGGTGTCTCAAGAAATCTCTTCTGATTTGGAAAATCCTTACATGTGTACCAGGCTTAAGCGTGGTGAAGAATCTGCACATGACACATTTTGATGCCATGAACTGCCATGATGCTTTCTGTTCTTTTGTTTGGAAAATTACTCAGATTTTCCTTACATGATAAGAGGGTTTTTACTTGTCTTTACAGAATTTGTGCTCAAGACATATCAAAAAAAAGCACTAGAGACCAAAAGTTGGACAAAACTTTATTTCATTTAACATTTTACATTGTACGTTCCCTCCACACTGCAGGAACTTCAGGCAGGAACTTGACTCACAGGTATGATCACTAATTGCTGCCCATTTCTTTTTCCATTCAGTGCAGTAGGCTTACAAAATGGCATTTGACTGAGACTTTCATTTCTACCTCCAAATAATTTGTTTATAATTATTATTATTATTATTGCTGATAAAACTATAAAAAATATACATTGCTATCATTTTGTCGCCAAAAGGCCCATTTTAGTTGTACATTGTAATAGTCCCTCTGATAGCTAAATATATGCATCAAAAGAAACGTGGTGTATCTTTTTTTCTCACTAAAAATTGAAAAGTTAAAAAAGAAAGTACATTATAAAACTAAGATTACAATTTTTTTGTCCCAATTTTTCTCTTGCATTTGTGTTTTTTTTTTTGTCTTTTTATGATTTCAGTATGTTCACCACAGCTCCATAATCTCCAAGAACACACAGATGGATGTAAGAGTGCATGTTGTGTAGAGCAGAGCAGTGAGACCTCTAGCTGGGAGCTTTGATATGTAGACAAGCCAGGAGGAGCAAGATAAGAAGCCAAGATCAAACCCCAGGCAGCGGCGTTCTTCTCATCCTAACTTATAGTGAAACTTACCACAGGCGTTAGTGGAGATATCATCAACACACATCATGCACCCACAACTGTCTTTGTATCACCCCATAACTGCTTTCAGAAAAAAAACTGAGTTTGAGATCAAACTTAATGATGCATCTGAAATGATAAAAGTATTAGAAGTATAAAACATGCAGTGTTTTTCAGTTTCTGAGTAGATGTTTGTCAATGTTTAACACATCTTGATCCTTTCATGAAATTAATTGAAATAAATAATCAAATCACCTGATTTCAAGCTGTAATAAGGAGGACTACACAACGTGATCTCAGAGCGTGACACTTTCCACTTAAAAGGAAAATGATACAAGTAAAGAAGAAGGTGTCATCTTCTCTTGGTAAACAGCCGGAAAGACTGTACAGAAAAATTAATACTGATAGCTGATAATATAAAGAAGTGAAAATATTCAGAATTTCTGGTCAAAACTAGGATAACCAAGATTAAAATATTTTTTTTAACGGTAAAATGGACAAATACACAGAATTTACTTATTGTGGTTTTTAAACATGTTTCTTCACTTTAATATCTAGTTTTTATGGACACAGGTGCTGTAATAATGTGTCTTATTTAACCAAAGTTTGCCAAAAGCCCCAAAAAATACAACATACTATATCTGCAAATAAGTTTGCTATTATTATTATAATTATCACTATTATTATTTGTGGTATTATTATTTATTGTCAGAGGAGACGGACATGAGGACCTGAGTGCAGGCTGATGAGACGGGAGGCAAACTAATGCAGTAGAATTTACCTTACAGAAAGTAAAGTAAACTTGCCAAAAATGTGGACATGGCTGGGACAAACTAAACCTACAGCACTAACAGAAAGCAGAGATTAAACAAATAACTGGCAAGGCAGGACCTGAAACCAATCGCTTAAATACACTGAGAAACGAACGATAGACAGGTGAGGGGAATGAACAAATCAGACCAGGTGGACTATCGAGCTGAAACAAAAAAACTCAGAACATGACCCTAAAGACAAGAAACTGAGATCAAACCAAAAACATGGCAAAAAAAGAGAAAAAGCCAGAACCAAAACCGTGAATCATGATAATTAATAATAGTAATAACAATAATACTAACAACAACAACAATAATAATAATTCAAAGCCTACATTTTTTTTGTCTGTTTGGTCTGTTTTTTTTTATAAAGAATTAAATTCGTATTGACAGAACATAAAAAGCTTGCATGTTCCGCACCACAAAACCTTGCAGCATAACAAAAAAAAGGTGCAATACTGTATCATATTCCAAACACTTTCTTTCCTTTGGAAATACAGACACAACTTCAGTTTTATGTTACCTTGTGCTTTATGTTGAGCCATTTTCTCACTGCATGATGATGCCATCCAGCTTTGGAACATGGCAGAATATATATCACCCATGGTAATCTCTTACTTATATAATTAAGGATGGTGTTAGTATCTTGTTCCTGGATTAAAAATTGTACAGGGCTGTAAAAGTCCCAAGCCTTTGCCTTTGTGTATGTTTTCAAACGTCTGGTTGCAACCAGGTTATTGGCTGGCTGTCTGGAACACCTCAGCAAGTAGCTGGCAGTGCCATCACCTGCCTGCGATTGGCCTGATCATCTGTCCGTCAACCTGAAGCTTCACATCTGTAGACTTGTGGTTGTGTGTTTTGCTAAACTGTTTACTAGGTTAAACTGTTTTGGTGAAGGCTGAGAAAGCCTTATGTTAACTCGGCAGACTGTTGTTTGCTGTTAATCGGTGCTAGAGTAACACTTCTGTTGTAAACTTATATGGGTTTTCTTTGTCGTTTGTTTTCAGATTGTGTTCTTTTACTTGAAGTCCTTTTTTGTGGCTAAATAAACCCCTTTACTTTTAAAATATTATTTCTTGTCTTAAATGTTGTCACCCTTGTCCCTGATCTGGGGTTGTAACAGGGGTCTTCATGTGTGGAGTTTGAATATTGTCCCTGTATATGTGTGGATTCTTATTGGGTTAATCCCAGATCTACCGTAGGATTGAGCATGTGCATATAGGGTTGTCTCTGTGTTGCCCTTGTGATCAACTAGCTTAATGTCTAGGGTGTATCCCACCCCATGACCCTGAATTGGATTAAGAAGATATATAAAATTTAATGGAAAATATCTTACTAGGTTAAAAAAATATTTATACATGGCTGGTGTTTGCACATTTTAATATTGATGGATAATAGTTAAGTCACATGGACACTGCCCTTAAAATTTTTTAACCCTGAACACTGGCACTTTTTGGAAATTTGGGCAAACTTATTAAACATTTTCTTGTAAGACTAGGATAAAATATATAAATAAAATATAATTGGTGACAAAATTAAGAAACATTTTTTGTAGTTTGTTTCCTTGATGCTTTTTGTTTTCTTTTCCAATTAAAGGCGGATTTATGCTTGCTCAGCATCTGCGTGCAGCCGGCTACGGTGCTGGTGAGTTTGCTTTTGCACTCGAGCATAGAGGGTGCTCGTCGTTTTGGTGTCATGTTGCAGTTTCTCCTCCTAATCTGAAGGTGGCAGCAGGGGTGGTATCGGCAGGTAAACTCACCAGGTCAGAGTTATTTTGATGATTAACTTCAGTTCGGTAGGTATTTTCTGTTTTAAAATAACAATGGCATCCAGTATGGTTCAGTGTCTTTATTAGTTTGTGGAAGAAAATGAATAAATAATTTGTTCAGCCTCTCATCAACTTGATCCTGGTTATTGTTTTTAGAAACGGTGGTTACCACACAAATTCAGCCACAAGATCCAGATATCCGGCAACACCTGATCTCAAACTGACCAATAACAAGGGAGAACCTCTGCGTAACCGTCTGCGTAGCAGGGGTGCACATCAGGTCTGGAGGAGGTGCGCGTCGAGCCTCTGCGGAGCCTACGTCGGTGACATGGACGCAGACGCTGCACAAGCATAAATCCGCCTTTAACAGACGTCCACATCAAGCCTCAAACCTACAACCCTATAACAACTTGGCTGTTTCTTTAAAACCTGGGCCACACTAAACTCTCAAGTTGCCCTATTATTATTGCTGTGAGCCCACCTTCATGTAACATACTTAAACCCTCCTTTCAAGCCATTGACTTTTAATGGATTTTCCTGCCCAGCCTGGCTAATTACTCCCTGCACACATGAATCCTGCATTGGCAGGACCTTTTTAATATGGACAACAGGAAGACAACGTGACCTCCCTGGACCTCACGTTGAACCTAAAGCTCTCTGCCTGTCAGCAGTTTCCCTCAGCAACTTTTAAATAAAACTCTGCATGGCCAAAAAATCTGATAAGAGTTGTTTTACAAACACAAGAGGCAAAAATGTCAGTATGACACAACACTGTGTTCACACTGTCACCGAGTCTGCATCAATGTGTTAAAATGACTCTAAACCAATTTTAGTGCATTTATGTGTAATTTTTGTCCCCATCGCAAATCTTTTATAAATCACATCACTGTTACCTTCACAGGAACAGAGAGAAACTGTTCTTCAGTTCAACGCTGAGGTGTTCCAGACTCCAGAGTTTTTTTTTATTTAAGAAATATTCAGCCCGCATGCATGTACATATTGGCCTGTGTTGTGGCCTGCTACTCTATCCCCTGCAGCATTAAGCACACCACATCTCTCTGATCCATGACTGCCTTTTCCACTGAAACTCAGAGATGGTGGTGCGATTAAAATCTCTCTGAAGTCGAAGGGGTTGACATTTAACGGGAGCGTTTTCAAAAGTAGTTATATCCAAGATCTCAACATACGGTGCTGTGATCCTTTAAATGACACCAGTGTGTGCATGCAGTGGCATGGAGAAGATATTGTCACACCTTTTAGGGGATACTGCAATGGAAATGTTAATATTGGAGAGTTTTAGTGCAGAAAACAGGCTTCAGGTAATCTATTTTAACAATGTAGTCAGCATTTTGCCAGCAAAATTACTGCAGTTATGCTGTAATACGGTATAAAAACTAATAATACTTTGCATTCCTGTTGAATAATGGGGATATCATTATCCACAAGTTAAATCTACCCGTAAAAGAACCTTTTACCTAGTGAAGAACGATTATACATGGTCCTGTTTGCAGTGGGATGGGCACATTGAAGTTAATTTATTAACATGATTACCTGCTGAAATACACTTGAGTCAAGCTGTAATGTGGATCAGGTGTGTTGTAGCAGGGAAACATCTAAAATCTACACGACAGGTGGTGATCCGGCATATTGGCCCTCCTCACATACATTCAGGAAAAAAAAATGCTATGAACTGCAGTATTAGTATTTTAAATTTCTCTGTGGGTCCAGATGGAGTTTTGTATACATTAATTACTCTTGTATACTAATCTGAATGAATTTCCATGTTCATCTACAGGTTTTCTTAATTCAGTAAAGTTAACAAACAGTCCAGAGAAGAGGGACAGGGCATTTTTCAGTTTAGGCTAAAGATCATTGCTGTAACTAAATGCTGGTAGATAAAAACTGAGTACAGATTTAAAATTTTTTGGATATTATAATGGAGTCTTCTAAGCAGACCAGACAGCAGATTACTTATTACAACTAAAAGTGACTTGACTTGGACTTGCAAAAAAGACTTGTGAACATCCCTGACAAAATATAACTGAAAGTTTGCAAAGTTTCCCCAATGAGATTTGAAGAGTTTTCTGTCACATCTTTTGAACTTACCTGATTACATGATCCATTGATGAGAAGCATACAGTGATTAAAAGTCGCCCATCAACATTAAATAATACAACTAACACCAAAAACATTTTCATCCAAAACAATAGCCGTTAACAACAAGGGACACAGCCAGTCTGACAATGCTCTACTTCAAATCTACCAACTATCAATTTTCTTTTTACAGTCATTGGTCAGTCTCAGTACAATCTCAGTCAGTTTCTAAGCCTCATTCAGAAACTCCCATATATTTAGGAGAAACTCCATACTATATATGAGAGTTTCTGTATGCATATACAGAAGTAGCAATATCTGCACTCTAGATAAAAAAAAACAGTAAAGGACTCAGTAAGTACAGCTTATTCAGATTTATGTTCAGAGTCATTGTGAGAAAATTGATGCTGATTTCAAAGCTTTATATCTCTGATTTTGGCTCTAGAAAATAAATAGAACAGATACTAATTGAAGACATGAGCTTCCTAAGTTGCTTAATGAATTTAAGTTATTAGCTAACAAGTAAAGGTCAAGTTGAAGTCTGTAAGAAAATGCAACGAAATCTGGTGGGATATGGGAGAAAAAAGAAGGGAAAAACAATCCGATCACAGAGGAGGGAAACGCAACAGTTGCATATTTGGTGTATTCAACATGCAGTATCTCCTGCAACAAAACTCACAATGAAGAAACCTTACCTGGTGTACTTTGGAAACATGTTCTGCAGACGTAAATAGGACCAGAACTTTTTGAAAGCAGTTACAAGGTGTGATATGGGAGACAATTCAAGCATTATTTCATGAATTAGGAAAAAAAAAAAAAACTTATGAACCTCAAATTCGATATCAGAAATAGTCTTTAAGCAGAACAAAAAGTGTTTAGAGAAAATAAAACAAGATTGGGTGCTAACAAATACTGACCAAATTCCAGAAAATGTTAGTTTTTTTTGTCTTATTTAATGTAAAACATTGCAACAAATGTGGAGCATCTCTACACTTAATAATAACGGATTAGATTCATCTTGCGCTTTATTGCTCAGAACTCAAAGCTCTTACATTGGATCCATTATTCTTCCAGTCCTCAGTCACACTTGGTAGGCTTCCAACAGTAGAGACTGATAGAAACATGGCAACCAACGTCAGTGAATCAAGGCTGGACTTCTCTATAAACTGTATGAACAGAATAGCCTACAAACTGCATATTGTTCGATGGAGGATGATTAGGGCTGCTGGCAGAAAAGTAGTGAGAAGGAAAAGAAATGAAAGTTTGACTGTTAGAAAGGTATTTCAGACCAGGTAAAGTGGTGTAACGTAATTTTAAGCAGTGACTCACGACAGTGACTCAACAAATAGTTAAATTAAAGTAGAATGCTGCAGGTCGTAAAGCTTTGGAAGGCCCGACGTCCATAGGTGGGGGTTGTGCTTACAGCCCAACGCCGAGCATATGCTAGACATCATGTGGCATGTGTCAACAGTTCCCGCAAGACAACGGCATTGATGCTATGGACTGGCCCACCTGTTCCCCAGACATGAATCCAATTGAGCACATCTGGGTTTGTTTGAGTTATTTTTGCCACAAGTCATTTAAGTAGAGTTCTTTTATGTTGACCTCTTTTATGGGACTGATTACTCATTTATTTAGTAAATTCTTTTGGATTAATTTTTGAGGGTTAAAATAAAACCCCTTTTTTGAACTTTAAAACTGAGCCCGATTGTCCTTCACTGCTCGGTCCATCACACTGCATAAAAGATAAGCTCAGAACTCATTTCCACTGAAAAATGCAATAAATTTTCCAACTTTTTCAGTAAAACAATTAACAATTAGACCATACTTTAAAATTTATTTTATTTAATATAACTGAATTAAACATCTTAAAATAAATGATTTGCCATTTCAAATAAACAACATGCACGCTGGACATAATACCATCTGACAGTACAAAGTGATCTCCTACAAATTAACTGGCACCAGATAAAGATAGCTGCCACCAAACCAGAAAAGATATGGAGAGAACACTGGACGCCTATAATGAACTACTATAGACCTGTCTCACACCTCTCTTTCATATCAGCTCAATGTTTATTTAAAATACTACCTATTTAGACATCTTTCTCTGTTGTTTTTATTGTTTGCATCTTTTTATACAAGTGTGTTGTGTGTGTATAAGTGTGTGTGAGAGAGAGAGTATGATCAGTTTTTAAATAGTTAGGTTATATATATTTGGTTTTGTAAAGTGCTTTTATTATGTAAAACCCTTTCTGTTGCTTTTTTGTATGAAAAGTGCTGTTTAAAATTTATTATTTATTATTTATTTTGATTTGAAATGGTCCATGATCATAAACGGTCATGTGATTTGTAGGAATAGAGGGAATCCAGTATTCTTTGCCAGGCCACACTTTAAGCAAATGTGCTGTGAATCATCATACTGGAATACTCATATCCTCTGCCAAGTTTCTGAAAACTGGGAGTCAGACAGTAGAACACAGAACAACAAAGAGGCAAATAAAGGGATAAGAAGAGATGGAAGTCACATGAAATAAAACTGATATGAAGACAAGATGGCATGGAAGAGAGCCCAGAGTAAAATAAGAGAAAGAAAGGAAAACATTGCAAGGATAATGTGACAAAGCCATTCTTGCAGATGACAACAGTGGTTACAAGATGTCCCTTGTACATAGAGTTTCCCATACGAAGGAAAGTAGTCAATAACTGTCTGACCCTCAGAGATTTTCCTTCCAGTGAAGTGGATCATAGTTACAGTCAGGCCTCGCTGGCCTTCCTCTATACAGCATCACCAGCTCTGTTTCACAGATTATAGTAAAAACTGCATCCATAGCAAGCAAGACTGTTTCAGTGATGAAACTGCAGCCATTCATCATAGTACAATCTGTTCACTATACAGCAGCGTTGCCAGTGGTTGGGTGGGCCAGTTTTATAGTGCTGAATCATGACTTACTGAGAGAAAATACACCAACAGCTCTTTTACCACTCACTTTTAGCTACTGTTGTCAGCATGTAAGCTGAAATCCAATGTTTCATTCTAACACAGCATTAAATCGACTTTACATAACCTTTCATGTCTCCTACTATCATGTGCATTCATGCATACGTGTTAAAAGACTGTGGCTCGCTTATATCACTCAATTCAAAGTCTCAATCAGTTGGAATAACAAAAACCTTTTTTTTTGTTAATAAAACTCAGAAAAACAGATGAAAACCAAATTAAGTCACATGAGTGTGTGCAGCTTAACTTTCTCTTTGTTGGATTTGAGAGAAATCTATTCAAGCCTTAAAAATAAAAGAAGAACATAATAACTTCCTGAATGATTCTTTATTGTTAATGAATATTAATAACTGTCTTAGAGAAGTAAGAGTTGAGACATAAATAAGATGGGTGTTTTCAAGTTTTGTAAACACAAAAACTTTTACCTAAATCTTTTTAGAAAATTTCAAGAGTAGTAAAACTCAAGTTGTGAAAGAGTGGTTCAGGGAGAATGAGACATTATTTTCTCACATGGACTGGCCACCACAGTGTCCAGACCGCAATGAGAAGACTAGAAAAGACTGCGCAGTGGTCGGACTCTCATATCATTAAAATAAGATCTTGAAGAAAAAGTAATGCAACACTGGATGGAAATAAATATTGTGACTTTGCAGAAGCTTATTGAAACAATGCCAAAGCGTATGCTGCTGTAATCAAAGCTAAAAGCAGTGCAGCAAAATGTTAGTGTAACCTTTTTATTTTTGTTGATGACTTTTGTTGGAACAAGCAGTGTATTTTCTGCTTTATAGGTAAATGGCCCAGTAATACATTATGCCATGCAAAAAAAAAAAGCTTAAACTCAACTCCTCTTATAACTTATAAACTGCTTAATTCAGGTCTTCCTAAAACATTTTTATTGGATTGTGCTCAAGGCATTAATTTGGCCAAATTCCAAAACACTGACTATATTCTTACTTCAACTTTCTTGGACAGGGAGAGTTGTTGCTTTGCTCCCAGCAGCTTCCTCTTGAGATTTGGTTTGTGGACAGAAACTCACCCTAATTTTACTTTCAAAGTATCTGTTTCATTGTGTTTTCCCACCATTGGAATGTTGATTTTTTTTTCTCTTATTTCTAATAAGGTTAAAAGCATATATTTGCTCATCCTATATTTATGTTTTACAGCCTGAACAGTTTTCCAGACATCTTAAAGGACTTTTTAAAGCTCTTTTATGGATGTTCGCTGCCTTTTGTTCTGTTTTCTGTCAATATGACCCCACCTTGCTTCAGAAGATTTAAGGTCTGGATGGAGAAGCAGAAAAAGACGAAGAAGAAGAAGATACATGGAGACCATTTCTGAGGAAGCTACATGAACAGCAGATGGATCAACTAAAGGACCAGATGCATGTATCAGGTCCTGTGCCAGGGACATTTCAATGACTCTGCTTCTATCTATCTATCTATCTATCTATCTATCTATCTATCTATCTATCTATCTATCTATCTATCTATCTATCTA
>JBAMHW010000009.1:4388670-4403699 GCA_037177495.1 Rhadinocentrus ornatus | reverse complement strand
ACCCGAAACCCCCTGTGATCCCAGGTTACATCACTGATGATGTGTCCAGGGGCACCATAAGGTGTATCTAACAAGTGATTTATCAACATCATTATTATTATTAAATTGCAAATGTTCCTATTAAATATCTCTGATTCAGAGGAATCGGCTCCTGCAAAAACAATTCCTAATTTCTGCCTGTATCTCTCATTACAACATAAAAGAAATGGAAGTCCTCTGGTCAAATTCTCTGAAGATTAACGAAAGGAGCTTCAACACATCCTCCAACACTGGACCATCCTTTATGAAAGCATGTAACTTCTTCCTAACATTCCTTGTGGCTGCACAATTCAAAAGGATGTTTGATTAATATTGT
Organism: Rhadinocentrus ornatus; assembly: GCA_037177495.1. NCBI lineage: Eukaryota > Metazoa > Chordata > Actinopteri > Atheriniformes > Melanotaeniidae > Rhadinocentrus > Rhadinocentrus ornatus. The sequence goes on along the minus strand of JBAMHW010000009.1, from coordinate 4,403,344 downwards.
TGTTTTTCATTTTGTTCTGTGCCTCGGGTTAATAAATATAATCAAATGAGGGTCAATGTGAGTAGCCTTAGACAACAACACATTTCACATTTAGATTTCCTTTTTCCATGATTGAATTTCAAGCCTTTATGACTAAACTATATTTCTATTATATACGTAACAACTGTACAATAAAGCTAGTTTGTTCGAGTTCCTGCTGGAGTGCTGTCGTCACATTTCATGAAGTCAAGTCTTATTCAAAGAGGTAGGAGGATGATGGAGGTCTGTCTGTTTTTTCCTCCTAATTTTCAGTAAATACCCAAAAAGATTGACATCATTCAAAATTAACAAGGAGCACCGCAGCCTTTCAAAGTGTCATATCCAAATTTCTGGGGCAGATTATGACTCTTTGCTCCCTGACTACGTCCATCCTGGCCTCTTCTGTTGCGTCAGGCTGTTTCTTGTCCTTAGCCGTGCTTAAATGCAAGTCAGTCGGTTTAGAAGTGAGATTTTTCTCTTCTGTTTGCATCCAGCCAGCTGAGTGACCTCTGGCAGTGTGTGTGCTTGTGTCTGTGTTTGTGTACTCTTGGTAGTGGATCACATTGTGTTGCTCTCGCCTGGCTTCCTGCCCGACGTCTCTCCTTTTAACCTCTTTGTGAGTCACATCTACTCCTGAGGCCTCTCCCTACACTGGCAGCATGACATATGACATAAAAACAACAGACCCTGATGCCATGCAGTCTGTTGAGAGCGGACCTGTGTGAAGTGTGTCTACAGACCTGACACTCCGTCTCTAAAACTCAGAACAAAGATGAAGTAACCAAAAGATAAAAGACTGCCAAATGCACAAAATACTCTCTCATAGAAGGGCGAGTTATCATGTAGACATAGTGTGAAAAGTGAAGTTTTTTAAGACTACAAAATCCCAATATTTCCTTAGCTACATAGTTATAATCAGGTAAGATGTAGTTTACACAATGCATGACTGTAAGAGAGCCTGCACATGACTGTGTTTGGTGTTTACTTTTCACATTTGCTCCCCTCTAAATGTAGATGGCTTCCACTGACAAGACCTCCACAAGTCCCAGGAGATATAATCAGCTGGCACTGTACTTGACTTATTTTAAGTGGGAATCGATGCCTTGAATCAAACAACTGGAGGCTGATACTTCAGCAGTGGGCCTTTCGGGAGTGCGCTGTCTTAGATCAACATCAGACAGCGTAGATAAGAGCTTAAGGCCAGCCCTCTGACATTATCTCTGTGAGGATGCTCAACTTAATGGGCATGTTAACACAGATAATGTCCAGAACTCTTGACAAACGTGTCTTTTTTTGGGATCAGACTGGTGACTGGTTTTGTTCTGTATTTTTTGTCTTTTTTAACATACTAAACATCTCAGAAGTATTCAGCCTGCAGCTCACATACCTCTCAATGAAAATAGATAAATATTTTGCACAAATGGAAGATGGGCTGATAGCTTACAAACCCAGATTTAAGGACCACCCAGCCGCTCACATAAAAACCATTTACTATTGCTGGAGAGGAAACACGTGTGATTGCAGAATTTGGACGATCAGCATTCCACTATAGCTTAGTATTTATGATATGCTCCAAAAAAGCAAATTTACCGAAAAATGGACAGGCGCATTATGTTTTATGGTTAATGTGTCTCTCCTGTTAACTCTGTCTTACCAAAGTGGCTATCGTACAAAGAACAGTAAAGATCATTGTTCTAAACAAGTTGTAACCCAAATATTTTGAGCCACAACCCTCAAAATAACATACGTTAAGTGTTTCCTTTGCGTTAACATATTAATGCAGAGACCTTTCCAACCCGCCCAAACTGGGGATCAGGACCCCTAGTTTGGAAAAGGCTGGTCTAAACTGTGAAAGAAGCACAAGACTAAAAGAAAGTACTCATGTTCAGCACCATGGACAGTTCCTCAAGGGACACAACAACCAAACACAAAAGCTGCTATAAAACTTAAGTAACTATTTTAAGGACTAAATCTTTGTATTAAAAGTCAGAGCTACGCATTATAAAGCAGAAAACTATATAAACTGTATCGAGCCACACTACAAGCAAATGTGGCTTAAATGCAATCAGTCAATAAACAATAAGAAAATACAGAGTGTTTTTGTTAATGTGTTATTTCTGCTTCCAACTTGTTCATTCTTATTATAATCTATTTAAGCAGATTTTGTTTAATTCCTGGTTTGTTCTGAGTTAGCAGCTGGTCCTGTTTTATCTGTTCAATGCTTAAATAACTTAATACATATTTAAAGAACATGTCATTAGAAGGACACAGTGTGCTAAAGCATGCCTGACTCGAAGATGTTGAGTGCCTTCGACATTACCAGCAACAGAGATTGTATATAAAACGCAATGTGTTTATTCTTACCGATTAAAACTGTTCTGGAAAATAGACGCAATTACTCTGACAGATTAGTGCCTCTTATTAGACAAAGGGAAAAGGGGCCACTAATGTAGGATGAATCTGTGACATACAAAGCTGCCTTGGACTCCTCATAATACTAACACAAATTCAATATGGAGCAACCACACACACAGATGCACACATCTACAAATCCAACACACAACAGCAGAATATCTCATTTCCACTTTGCTAAACCGTGTGTATTCTAATGTGCGATGTGTTGCTTTGGTGAATTACCATATAAATAACTGCCACTGCTTATCAGGGCTCTTTTAAAACCCCTGGCATGGAGAGAAAGGGTAAGAGAGTATATACCTGACTCACTTTAGACATCAACACTAAAGCCTATTTCTTTCCTTCTCATTAGAGACTCTCGTTATCGGTCTTTGTGCCTCTGTCCTTCTCTCACAAATGTTCCTCTGCATTGTAAATGCAAACAGTCTGGGAGGTGATGTCACGATTGTGTCGCCTCAGAGACAACCTTGAGAAAGTGGATCACAATGTATGGATTCGACAGAGAAAGGTGAAAAACTGACAAAACACTTGATACAACCCTTGTTCCCCCTGGCAAACATAAAAATCACCATCCAGTTACAGCAAGTATATTGGCGGGCGGCCTGCAGCTTGAGCCATCTGAATGGATCTCTATTGTCTATTTCCCTTTGCTCTGCTATAACAATTACTTCTATGCTCAGTGGTACCAGTAATGGTCTGGTTGTAGAAGTTGTCTTATCTGACAGAGAACTTGGCTTCTACACTGGTGTCCTGATCCACTGCTATAAAACATGCCCCACCTCACATAAAAAGCATTCAGGCTGAAAAATCAGCCAATGTAAAGTGCCAAATCTTGCAATTCTGGCACTTTAAACTAGCTTTTAAAGTCAATTGCAGCAGAATTTAAATGTTTGCAGCCTGGTCCTGAAAATGGCTTTTTGTTTTTGGCCCTTCCAAGTATCCACACAAGGGAAAGGCTCATTGTCATAGGACTAATTTGTTTAACTTAAACAATGTAAAATGTGTAGTAATGTTATGTATTAGTATGGACATGAATGCTTTGTGTGACGGCTGAGCATTCTTGGGGTCTCGCTCAGATCCATCCTTTTAACTTACTTCTTGCTGGAAAGACCTAAAATAAAAGCAACTAAATCCTAAATGTTGAGCTTATAAATGGTAATGCACAAACCACTGGATAAAATTACAATTACAAGCTGAAGTCTTTCCCAGCAAACAGTAGACGAGAGGCAAGGCGCACCTGGACAGGTCGCCAGTACAGCAACGGGTATCATCAGTATATTTGGCATGGAACAGCCTTTGTTGGGTCTTTTCTGCTGCTCTTGGTGGAGTACAGATGGATTTTCTTTTAAAAATGAACTCTTTAGAAATGAGCATTCTCCTCAAGTTAGAGGCTCATTTGTCTGTCATGATTAATTCACTGCTTTTTCTTCTCGTAAACATGTGAAAATGTTGTCAAATTATATATTTTTTTTACAATAAAGTTGCATATGTCACATGGCAAAAATAGTTCCAACCTACGATTCATTCAGAAACAAACGACTCCAATCCAAAAGAGACTGTTTTCTTATTAAACAGGCAATTTGTTCCCCCGCCCCCAATTACCGAAGAAGGAAGCCAACATGGTTTTCTTCTCATTCAATCTCTTACACACAAATAGCCTTGGAGGAAAAGAAAAAAAGTTGTATTGTTGGGAGCAGCACATTGCAAAAATGGCAGATTCCCAGACCTTGATTCATTAGTTTGCTCCCATAATTAAGATGCAGCAATGGGAAATGCTTAGAGGCATCTATTGCTGGAAAGAATGTCAACCAACAATTAATACTGCTGCAAAATAACTGTAATAACTTTGATGGATATTTTCACACAGATTTGTGATAAATATTTATATAAGCATTTTTTTGCATTAATCTGATGGATCAATCGAAATTCAAAAGCCTGAACAAATCCTACACTTGCCTTTACCTGTTATTGTTTGGCCACAAAGTCTTATATAAGATTGGAGGGGATGGTGAAAGATGCCAGCCAGTGTTGGGTTACACTGTGCTACTGAACACTGTTACTTTTGTCAATAACTACTACTTTGATGCATTTTTTTTAAAAAAAATTCTTTTTTTTTTATTAGGGCTGTGCGATTAAATAAATTTTAATAAAAATTAGGATTTGGGTTTTCAACGATTATAAAAATGAAATGGTCCATTTATTTTGCTCCTGCGTAGTTTACTCTTGTGCTGTTTTCAGTTGCAAATCGAGCGCCACTGGCATTGCAGCGCTGTGGTCTGTTGCAGACTCCTCCCACAGTTCCAGCCGCTTTGGTTTAATTCAACTCCAGATGCAAACACCTCACAAGTTATGGGCTAAACACACGGGAGGCAAAGTCGCTCCTTCTCCATTCATTTTCTATGGAACTTGCGTGATGAGTTGGAAATCGCTGCCCTCCTCCAGCCAAGCGACAGGCGACATTCGTGCATGTGCAATGTTGCGCTCGTTCATGTAGACGTGAACACGGGAGCTTATGACGCGACACAAGGAAATAGAAAAATGTTCAATTTTTATGAGTCGTGACTAAATAATCCACCAGAGACAGAGAGATAACAAACGTTATAAACAAATATAACTTGTTTTCTCGCCAAAGACAAGCGCTCAGTTAACACAGTGAACAACCCGGGATTTAAGAAACTCATCAACACTTTGGACAAACAGCATCACTGCCATCTCGTCACTATTTTAATCGTGTCTCTCCCTGCCCTGTATGATGAGTGTCATGAGGGTGTTGTGAAGGACGTGGATTTTAAGGTGAAAACAAAATGTCTCCAGTCTCATTTATTCCAGATCACACCGGGCAGAACACAGCTGCTGCTGGTCTAAGACAAACAAAAGCTGCTGGAACCTGGTGGAAAGAAATTAGTCTGCATTACCACAGACCACGCTTAAAAAGCTCCCCCATTTGCGGGTTGAGGGCTCCTCTGCTCGCTTAGTGAAGCCTTCATGTTTCTCTCACAGCTGTCCACAAAGCAATAACCCCGAGATGCAGAATAGAAAAGTAAACACAACCGCCTTTTTTTCAGCAATTAGTGTTAACAGCCTTGTTTCCTTGGTTATCGCAGGCGTCTGAACTGGCACACCCCTACCAACACACACACACACACAACTTCACTTGACAGGGAGACAGTGACAATGTCCGCGACTAAGAAAATGTGTAAATAAAATATATATTAAAAAAAACAGAGTAGGAGAAAGATGCAGAGAGCTCAACATGCAGCATAGATTTAATTTTTGAGGAGCTGTTATATTACTTTTTATTTTTTTTATTAATAATCTGCTGGCCTGATTTAAATAAATTAGTGTAGAAAATTACTTTGTGTTTAAGTTTGTTTTATATCTTGTACAACGCCGTAATTAAGTTGTGAGGATATTAATGGCAGATTTTAAAGAATGTTCTTTTACAAAAGTAACAAAGTTTACATTTAACAGTAAGGCATAACTTTTTGGTGTAAGTAATCGTGAAAGTAACTTTTTGATTGAAGTAACTAGAACAACACTGGTGCCAACTATGAACTTTTGTAAACCAAAGGTCTCTTTGTTCAAGAGATTACTGATTTAAACATTCAGCATAAGATCCTGCTGATCCAATTTTTTCATTGTAATTGAATATTTATAGTTTTCCCCTCATTCTCTAGCGTGCAATTAGATTTATGTATTACAAAACACATGGCTACAAATAATACTGACATCTTGCATCTTAAAATTTGTCCTATTTATGCATTAAAAATACTACTACAACATGCTTGCCTAGAATAAACTACAGTTTAGGAATATGTTACCTTCTCATAGGTTACAAACATTGACAGTAATATGGTTTAAACTAAAGGAAGAATTTAAGCATTTCTGGTTAGACTAAGTCCACAAAAATGTCTTGAAAGATGATTCTGAAAGAAAGCCATTGCGCCATCATCACACCCTTCTAATTAATGAATATCAACACATGGAGAAGTCTAACTGGAATAAAATCTGTACCTGATTTCCCAAAAGAACAGACAAATGCTTCAGGTCTTTCTTATAAGTAGATGGCGGCCCTGCTGCCGCTTCCCTCCACTGCTCTGTGAGATGTGACCAGACTCTCTAATCAGACTCATTCTTCACTCTTTACAGGTTTATAGCCACAGAACAGCTGAAAATGTTTTATTGGTTCCTATCAGCCACAACCCCCACAGAGGCAGTCACACCACATCTCTCAGACCTGATGTTGGCTGTCTGCAGAAACTTAAGAAGTGAGTGTAATATGCCTCCATGCACAACTTGACCTTCTTTGTAGGTTGAGGGGTGATTTGCCAAGAATGTTAAACATATAGTGGCCCAAAAGGGTCAATACAATACAAAAGTCACAATGCAAATACAAAAGATGCAAAGCAAATGCAAAAGTCACAACACATAAGCCACAGCACAAGTGATGCCACGACAGAGGTGAGCCTTGTTCAGGTCCTGGCGGACAGACGAAGAAAGCATGCGCACGTACGTCCTACACCTCTTTCAGTTTATATATCAAAATCAATTATAAAGCAGGCATATGTGAGGGAATGCCTACACGGTGGCTATAAATGGTGTAATACATATTTATCACATCATTTCCATGATGGCTTGGGAGGGAAAAAGAGGGAAAAGATTTTGTTGTGTGAGACAGAGATCCTGATGGATCCTGATCCTGATGTGCACGTTGACAAATGTAAAAATGTTTAATTGGTGGACGCGGCGTGGGCATTACTGGTGTCAGAAAGGCAGAATAGTGGCTGCAACTGGCAGATGCTGTCATCACAGTGTCAGAACACAAGAGACGCCAGAGGTATTGGAACGTGCGGCTGGTTACCTCAGTCGGTAGACCATTCGTCTGTCATACGGGAGACCGAAGTACGAATCCCACAGAGGGAATTTGCTTTGGAGAAAAGCGTCTCCCAAACGATAGTACTGATGTCAGTAATTTAGTCCTATGTTTTAATTTATAAAACAAATATGTACAGATACATCCGAGATTTGTAGCAGTTAATTTAGTGTTAAATAACATTTCTTTCTAGTTGCTGGGTGCTCGGGTGGGCGGTGCAGAGGGACCCAATCACCGCTATTAACCAGGTGGACAAGGAGTTGCGGAAAATAAAGATTTCTGGACAGAAATTGGGACAACAATTAAAAAAAATTGTGTAAGAATACATAAAAAATGGAAATTCCCCTCTTGTGTGTTTCATTAGCGTTGCATCACTTCTAGACCTCCAGCCTCCAGTCTGTGTCCCGCTCTGCTGGAATGAATGACCAAAGCTACATGCTAGCAGCAGACTGTCCACCTTATTTAGCTGGATGTATTTTATAACATGTAAGTCTTGTTTCACAATGACAGAACACATTTTAGTTATTCTTATTAAAATCATCTTTCTTTTTCCCGTAAATCCTAGCTAAAATATAGCTGTACATTTCAGGGGTCCAGACTGCGACCAAATTGTTGCATTTTGCAACTAAAATTGAGACATTGCAAGTGAATTTTTTTCATCTACTTGCGCAATGGCGACAAATACATTTGCCGGTCTTAGTCTTGCAGTAGTTATAATTGAATTTATTTTGTCATTAACAAACTTCTCTCCCCTCTTCAGCCCAGTAGTTCACAGGAATGCACAAATTAGCTGCTGGTTTACCGACTCAAACTAACTTCAACACAATAAAAGGAGACGAACACTAACAAAGAAGAGGACGGCCAATGTGCGTGTGAGCGGGGACCAACGGCCACTGTGACTGATTGGCTTATGTGCGAAAAGAGACATGTCTTGGGGGAATTTATTTTCAGTTTTGCCAACTTAGATACTTTGTCTCTATATTAAGTGACTTTTCAGACCCTCTCTTTTTTAAAAAAGCAACTAGCGACAAATCTAACAACTTTTTCTGGTGTTATAGGAGACTTTTGGAGACTGACGTTAATGAACGTAGCTCACTCTTCCCAATGAGGAGCGGGTGCAGACCCCTCCCCCGTCCAAAAGCACTTATTCAAGGCCTTCACGCATGAGCAGCAGCTCCCAGCTGTATTCTGAGCAGACATTGTTCAGCTCTTTTTCATGATCCGGCTGAAAATGAAACGTACAAAGCTGCTGCTGGCTTACCGTCAGAGTAATGTCTATTAATGAAGAGTATGGACAAAAATATTTAAAAAGTCAAAAGTGTTTTGACATGTTCCAGACTTCTAATTAAAAAACAAAATACACTTAAACAAACTGAACTAAAAATAAAGACTATATTAACAGTTATTATTTTATTTATTTATTACATTTATTTATTTTGCTGTTCTAAAGATTTTTTGGTTGCATTTTTATCAATTTTTGCCTTTCCCACGACATCCCTCTTTATGGCAGCATCCATTACAACTATATGTACTCGGCTGATTACGCTAATTAGCGACTTTTAGGACAGCCAATAGCTGCTTTTTAAATGTTATGTCAACTGCTGCACAAAAAATTTGAATTGTAAACATTGCAATTTCTGAATTAATTGTTCAAGTATTTACCACTAATACAGTGAAAATGAGAGGAAATGTGTATATTTGCTATGCAAGGCGGTTTCAGTGTGCGCCCTAAATTTTCTGCTTGCATTCAAAAAAATTTAAGTTATGGGCCACTGTGCTCCTTGTTAAAAAAAATTTAGTCTGGAGCCTTATATTTTGCTGTGACAGGGACATAAAAGTGTAGCTGCCATTTCTTGCTAGTAATGTGAGTAGACTAATGTAAAGTTTTTTTCGTGTATGGAAAGACATTAGCATAACAAGACTTATGTACGGATAAAAGAAAATTTAGAGATTATTGAAGAATTCCTCCATTTGTTGGAATACACAGTCAGCTGCAGTAACAACTTTGCACAGTAAGTTGTTGCAATGAATAACCTAAACCTTTGCACCCTTCTCTTCCCTGCAGTCTTCAGTCTGTTCTGTCATACTGTGGCTCGCATGGCAGAAATGTTCAGTTTTTAATGAGTCTTAATGAGAAGCGCATACTTTGGTCTTTTTCCTGTGACGTTCTATTGACAATTTTTCGAATACCACCCAAGTATGGTGAAACTTAAAACTTTTAATCTATGTTGAAGGCAAAAAATCAAGTATAACATGCTGAGAAAAACAAAAAGGGGACCTTAAAACGAATTGCGAAATCCCACTACTTTTTTATTATTATTTTACAAGTTTCACACCTTCAAGTAGGGCTCTAGAGTAGGGCTGGGTATTGATTCAAATTTCGAGAATCGATTTGATTCGATCCGATCTGTTCTGATCCGATATTGATTTGGGTCACTGTTATTACAACAGTTTTTTAGCTATTACCTGAATTATATTACTTTGTATTTCTACAACACATTAATACTAGTATTATATTGACATTCAACTGCAATTTAAGGAAGTATTTGTAGTTAAAGATGGCTGTAAGGACCAATCCCCTTTCTAGACTGTTGATACAATTGCTTGTGGGGCAGAATTACTGAACAGATCCAGGGCAGCCAACAGAGGACACCAGAGGTGTATATACAGACAACAGCAATAGACTGCTAATGGGACACTAACCTGGTGCATTACTAAAAATTTGATATTATTAATACAAATGCAATTTTATCTAAAAAACAGGGCTGGGTATTGTCACTAATTTCCTGAATTGATTCGATATCGATTCATTTACAGCTAATTATGTAACACCACATATTTGTATTGATTAAAAACTAATTTTAGAAAACTTTTTTTAAAATAGATAAAACACTGAGTACATTTACTTGACAATCAAAATATGTAATAATCTGATCTGATACATCTTCATTCTTAATTTCTGAATTACCATAACAATACAGTGTTCCCAGATTCAGAGCTAGAAATGCTGTTTTTTGAAAAAAATAAAAAATAAAACACAGGACATAAAAAAGGTTACATTTTCAAAAAGTCCTGATTAAATTGTTTTGAGTTGCTCTTCTTAAAGTTCAGATTTCAGATTACGTCTTGATGTTAATACAACTTACAAAGAATATAGAATCCATTTAAACTCATAATACAACTTGTAAATTTCTCCGATGATCGTAGATTCAGCTTGATTAGCTGTGCAAGTTCCCGTGACGAGCTTGTCGCTATTGGCGTAACACCAGAACAGGATAAATAGTCTCCATCTGCTCCACACTGAAGCAAAATGCTTCCATTTCCACCTGCTGAGAGGATCTAGAAAACTCTCCTATTTCTGTCTGATTTTCAGCTGGTTGACGTGTTCACCGACGCGTGCACTCTGTCAGAATCTCTGACTGAAACCCGTGTGTGCGCATGTGTCTGTGTGTGTGTGCTGACTGCTGAGGACACAGAGAGCAGGCACAGCTATAACATGTGGTCATTTAGACCAGATTAATAGCATCAGACTGTTTAATAAAAGGACGAATTGTAAAACTGTTCTAGATTAAATGTGACTTTAAATGAGCGTATCGGATTTATTTTAAGCTATGTGCGCGGCAGGGCTGGACGATAATTCAATATCAATAGTTATCGCAATATACTTTTATTCAATAACGGTGATATGAGTTTTGAACACATTTCCGATATTTCGATATACATACAGTATACGAATACAGCGTTTCACTGACTGCCGTTCAAGCCGAACAGAAAGAGACGCGACACATTGGCTACGTAAGTGATGGCGTACACCACAGACACGGAGCCTGACCCAGCCCAGCAGCAGCAAAAAAAAATTTTAAAAATACAGGAGCAGTTGTCTGTGCTCAGCGCGAACCAGAAGCAAGGCTAGGCTAGGCTAAGCTCCAATGCTGCCAGTTTTAGCTACAAAACGAGTGCTCAGGAGATCAGCTCTGTTTCATGACCAGACTTAAAATGAAACATACAAAACTGCTGCTGGATGATCCCGCGCTGGCTAACCATCAGATTTTAATGTCTAAATGTGGACAAAAGTATTTAAAAAAGTGTTGTGACATGTTCCAGACTCCTAATTATAAAACAAATCACACTTAATAGAATTAATCTAAAAAACAAAGAAAATATTGACTGAAGAATTTAGTTTTATTTTATTATATTTTGCTGATCAGGCAACAGTGCATCTGAAGCATTTCCACTCATAGAATATGCTGAAGAAGAAGATGAAGCACCAGTTGTTGCTCTTTTTTTTCTGTTTATTGTAGTAATTCTGAGCACTTTCATTTTTAAGCCTAGTTGAAGCACCATTGTTTAACTGTATAAGAATAACATAATAAGCCCAAGATGTAGTTTGAAGTTGAAACTATTATAATTGAGTAAGGTAAAAGTTTTATTTGACTTTTGATGGTGATTTCAAATTTCTTTGAAGGCTAATTTAGCCTTGCTATATACAAATAAAAGGTTAACATTTATTTATTGTACAGTTTTTATTTCTCAAATGTTTTACTGGAGGAGTTTCATAGACTTGGAAAAATAATTGTTAGTCTTGCAGCATCTGTTGTGGCATTTTTGGCAGTTTTTCTGAGGCTTTTAAATTGTTTACATCGATATCGAAATTATATCGTATTGACCGAAATTTAAAAATATATTGTGATACAAGTTTTGGCCATATCCTCCAGCCCCAGGGCGCGATGACATCACTTCCTGTTGAATGTGGTAGTGACCGTTTTCATTAGCTGCTAATATGAGTGCCGCGATCTTAGCGTTAGCTGCTAATATGAGCGGTAATATGCTGCAAAGGACTTTACAGGTGAATGTAACCAGGAACAAGTCTCCCGAGAGGCATTTAGAGTTATTTTCAGATTCTGAAAGTGTGGATTCTAAGCTTTCCATTGATGTATAACACATGTTAAGACAATATTTGAAGAAGATGTGGTAATTTGAATGTTGCCACTCCTCAGACTAGTTTTTTGAGAAAAACAGCCTTAAAGTTGCCAAAGATTTTCCCTTTCCCTGGGGGGCCAGGTGGGGGTGGTAACAAAAGCTGTCCATTTGCATTACTTTGCAAAAACCCACAGTGGTTGTCAAAAGGTGCTCTGGGAACCCTCCTTGAGTGTGACTGGTTTGTTTGTCTTTACTTCCAACCTCCAATTCTAAAAGGGCTGTAACCACTCTGAGTTCTGTCCATGCAGGCAAAATAGTGATATCACACCATCATCCTCTTCTGTGTGCTCTTCTGAGCTGTGGCCTTCGGTGCTGGGCATGTAATGTTTTTTGCCTCTTCAGAACAGAAAGGTGCAGTAGCTGAAACCTGACAGGCTCTGCATCACTGTGAGTTCTAGCAAGCACAACACCAGGTCTGTTGGCATCAAAGCTGTGACAGAATAAAAACATTGCTCATTGTTTCCTCATAAAATATTATCATGTATATGAAATTATTTTTATATACACATACAGAGTGTGGAAGTTTGAATATACATACCTGAAGTGTTGATAACTCGTGATATTTGGGAGCTTTTGGAAGTAGGGACTCAGGTGAGCCTGCAGGCAGGTGGTCTTGACTATCACCCTGCCATCTGCCATTCCGACCAGCTGCGGGATGTTGAGGCGGCTCTCAGGAGAGCTGTTTTCCACTACATGTCAACAGCAAGGACCACAATGGAAATAGGTTTATGACTTTAATACATATCATTGCCTTTTTTAAAACATATTTTACAATACTCAGATAAAATAAACTAACCTTGGTGATGTCTGCCAAAGTGTTGACTCTGTGTTGAGTGTTGAGTGTTCCTCATGAATGCTTGCTCGATCAGTCCAAAGCCACAGTCGGGGGCAAATTTGTGTGGCCAGCAATCAAGAAGTGGATGCTAAGCATGGAGTGAAGCTTGTATCCAACACGCCAGGCGCTGTACCAGAGCATGAAGTTATTTTTGTTTTGCTCACTGCAGTTGTCACAATGAAGATCCATGTCTGTTTCTCCAACTACGAAACTGGCAGCAGAGATCCGTGCGGGGCCTGCAGCTTCTGATGTAGCTGCTTCCACAGTGCTTTGAAGCTTGATTTAAAAATTGCACGCTCCCCTGAAAAGACAGATTATTATTATTATTATGTATTATATTTCTATTATGTATTTTATTATTTATCAGTTACTAGTTATAATTTTTTTTATTTTTACACATACCAAGGTCCTTAGCAGACTTCATTAATTAATTACTTTCTACAAAATAAAATAATTAATTTTAAAAACATGCTCCCAAAGCTGCAGTATGCATTAAGTATGGCCCTGACTTGTACTAGCACTCAGAGTGACTAAGCTGTGCATGTAAAGCACATTACAGTCAACACTTTAATTAGGTACATTAGTGTGTTAGCACATCATCACGGTTTTCTGTTATTCAAATTAATAGCAGTAGCTCACATTTTTACACCTAAATATCCCATTAACACTTATCATGTGATTGCCGTTTGGATGTGTGCATAATTTTGCATTGTAAAACTCACCCCATGAGAAACTGAAACGTATTCCTGCGGACTTCATTTCCTCCGATCATATATGAGGTTCTGGGATGCTTTCTTTTCGTCGGGGGCTTCTTGGTGGATGTTACGAATCTTCTCCATCTCACTTTCTTTGTCTTCAAATGTTACAGTAGAGATAGCCTCTGGTATCTTATGGTCCGCCGCTATTCCAATAAGTACTCCCAAAATGCACTGCAACGGCAACGATTCAGTTCTTGTGCAATGCGTTCCTCCTGGTCCATCTTCATTCACGATGTAAACACTTCCTGGATAGTAATAAGAGCTCCTGGCTCGAACAGCTACTTAAGTAGCCATGTGCTTTCACTTGAATGCGCTGTAGATTGGCCGAAGAAAGCCAATATTTTAATCTGCTGTGGTATGCCCACCCCCGAAACCAGGAAGCGGTTCCCGGGGATTACCGTCTAAAACAACCCAAATTCAAACACAAAGTTTACGGTTTTAGTCAGAAACAATAAGGTTGTCTGGTGAAGTATTGGGATGAAGATATACTGGCTGACAAATAAGGAAGAGCATCACCAAAAACACAGAGCAGCTCAACTTGCATGTTTGAGCGGCACCTGGAGGCTGTCATCAAGAAGATCCATAAAAAAATGCAATAATCAATGTTGACAAAAGTACTGATAAAAGAGATGTTGATGGCTGATGTGTCATGTTTCACCACCTTAGTTCTTGTGTGTTCAGTTTTGATCTGTTCCTTGGTTTATTACATTTTGATCTGGGTTTATAGTTCTGGGTTTTGTCATGTTTAAGTTTTCCCTTATGTGCTGTGTTTTCTGTCCCTGGCCCATTAGTTCA
>JBAMHW010000009.1:4376136-4388570 GCA_037177495.1 Rhadinocentrus ornatus | reverse complement strand
GTCCCTGGCCCATTAGTTCACCTGGTTTGATTTAGATTGACTTCACCTGTTCCCAATTAGTTTCCCTGTGTATATATATATATGTCCCTTGGTTTCAGTTTCGGTTGTCAGGTCCTTGTGTGGGTAAACTTGTATGTATGTATGTGCATGTGTGTTTGGTTCTTCCCTGTCCTGAATTATTTAGAAATAAACCTTGTCACGCACACTATTTTGCCTCCTGCCTGATACTGCATGCATTAGTTCCTCACCACCTCCCACACATGACAGAAGGATTTGACCAAGAATGGACCCAGCAGACGGTATGATAACACTTTTTGAATTCCTTCCCAGAGAGGCAGCTAAGAACTCCCAGACCAATGTGGATCCAGATTCTGCACCCCCCGAGCTTCCTCCCACCAGATCCCGGAAGAAAAAACCATCCAGGCGCGAGGAGCGGAGGCCCGCCATGAGCAAAACCTCTGGTCAACTGGTGGGAAGGCTGCTTGGGTTAGACACAGAGCCAAATCTACTGGAATATCCAGAGCCACTGCAGTATCCAGAGCGGTCAACATTCTGTGGGTCCAAACTGGCGATAAGCCCAAAACCGCTTGGGCTGGCCAAATCATGGGTGTCGCCACCAGCTCCACGGTCCACATCTCGGGTGTCGTCACCAGCTCCTGATTTCGAAAGGTCTCTCTGGTACCTGGGCTCGTCCTGTTGTGGTGTCTAGTGAGCCCTCCGGATAGACAGTTTCTGGAGGGGGTCCCCAAGCAAGACGTCTCTCCACTGGTTCCTGTTCCCGAGGGGGTCTGCTGTCGAGACGCCCCACCTCTGGTTCCTGTCACCGAGTGGGTCTGCTGTCGAGACGCCCCACCTCTGGTTCCTGTCACCGAGTGGGTCTGCGGTCGAGATGCACCGCCTCTGGTTCCTGTCTCCGAGGGGGTCTGCGGTCGTGACGCTCCTCTGAGACAACTTTGTTGTGATATAGGGCTATACAAATAAGCTTGATTTGATTTGATTCTTGTTCCTAGTTTTGATGGGGTCTCTGGTCGTGACCCTCCTCACCCGCTTGTGGACCACGCCACCGAGGAGATGACTCCTTCGCGGCCGCCTGCGGTTCACGCCGTTGAGGAGGATGTCCAGCCCCCGGAGCCCCTGCCTGCCCAGCCTAAACTGTCCCTGTGGTCTGCCCGGCCCCCGAGCAGGTACCCTAAACCAAGTCTGCTGTCTACACGACCACCGGTGCTCCGTCTCCAGCCCATGCAGCCCTCTGGCCGTCCGCCAGAGTCCCGGCCTGTGGTCCGTCCTCCGGGTCGACCTCCTGAACTGTCCCTATGGTGTGCTCGGCCCCCGAGCCGGCCCCTTGAACTAAGTCTGCTGTCTGCGTGGCCTCCGGGCCGTCCCCCTGAACTTGGTCACCTAGCTTATACCGTTTGGGCCTGGTTGTCAGATCCGTGTGTGTGTGTGTGTGTGTGTGTGTGTGTGTATGGTTTTTCCCTGTCCTGAGTTATTTATAAATAAAGCTTGTCTTTTGCCTTCTGCCTGATACTGCCTGCATTTGGGTCCTCACCATCTCCCACACATGACATGATGGAGCCAAAGAGGAGTAGTCTTTCACATATTTCACTCTAAACAAAAATAATTATCATGTAAAAGATTAAACGTAAAGCCTCATGATCCATTTCCATGAAACCATCATTACCCACGTATGATTATGGATAATGATGTAAAAAAAAAAAAATCTTGAAAATGTAATAAAATCTAGTGCTGAGCACAACCCTGTGCACTTTTCTTTGCTGGTGCACCCAAATGAAAACATTTGCAGCCATCAGTACAACCCATGCAAAAAGTTAGTCTGGAGCCATGCCAGCATGTTTGAGCCATTATAGAATAAACACTACAGATACAAAGAGCATCAAACTTACCCATTAACCAAGGTCAGTTACCTAATATTTTTTTTTATAAATTCATTAATCATTGTGTAAAACTTGACACCAAAGTGTGTAAATGTAGTTGATCTTGTGTCTAATAGTGTTTTTATGTACTCATCCCTCAGCTCTCGCAGCAACATGGTGGTTGAACTTATCCAGAAGTAGCTCACCGAGGAAAGCTCTGAAATAATAATGGACCTACTGGCAGCTGAGCACAGTAGTTCAATGAGTCTCACAACTTTAGAAATACACTGCAGTCTGCAACATGGTGCTGCTCTGTCGAACCAACTCCTGCAGGCTCTCCAGTGAGCATGCAGTCTCAATCTAAGATTGATCATAAAGCTATCACAATATAGACAAAAATGCTGCATTTCCCAGCCTTGATCAATGATTTTTATACCTGCTTATGTACCTTTCCTGTTTTTTTTTATGTGGGATGTGTCCTACGGATGCACTAAAACTAGACTTAAATCTGCAGAGCGCGGCGGTTAATCCAGAGTACCAGGTTTGCAATTGTTTCCAAACTACCACCAGATACTCAGATAGATCATGACCATGTAATCTCTTTACCACCATGCTACATGATACAACACACACCTAACCAGAAAGAAATAACCGCTGTTGAAAATTATTTTATTACTCTAATTCCTTTTGCGTGTCACCGGTGCCTACATCAGTACCAGAGTCTGTGTGATGCTCTACTACAGCTGGTGCAAAAAGTTGTGTGTATTTTCTGAGAAATTAACATAAAATTATACTTTGTTGATGTTTCCAAATCAACCAGTACACTTGGAGAATTAAAAAATAATACCTGGAGCATACAGCTCCAATATACACTTTGATGTTCCCGGGCTCCTTTGTGAGTCCGGAAGTAAAATCTGTTTCACAAATCATGAAAAATACATGCAAGGTGAGCAAATACATGCTTGTTAAGAAATATATACACTCTTCTATAGTAAAGATGCAATACATACACATAGTATCTATTACTGTTGCTCTTAAATTTGATTGATAGAATTATGGTAGCTTTATAGAGTAACTGTGATTACAATACCATTTCTGTAGCACAACAATGTTTGTATCGATCATTTAAAATATGTTATACCTCCTATTTTAAAGATGTTATATTTTGAAAATGATGTTAAATCTTCGGACAGAACCTAGAATTTGAACAACAGCAACTGTTACACTCACCACTGTGTTGGCTGAATTGAATTCTGCATTGCTTCTGTTTGCAATGGTGGCTTCTGAATCAGAATCAGAGGATTGAGCTGTAAAATACAACATATAATTTAAACTAAGATGCTATTTTACCAATAGCATATCAATTGAAGACTGCTCTGCTTGTTTATTTTGTTATTCATTTCAAAATTACTTAAAATATTTAAAGAAATCTGTAGCAGCACAAATGTACAGCTTGATGCATCGGTACGTCTTTCCCAAAGCGTACCTGTAACACTTCAGGGTGAAGGGTGTTTCTGTTCCTGGTATGTTAATTATTCTTGTACCGTCAGGGTAGAGCAAGTAGTAAAGCTCACCGAGCAAATCGTAGTTGAAGTCTTTCAATTTGTGTATACCAGCTTTACGTAAGTGCTCAGCATCTGATTCTGGATTCAATAAAAGGGGGACGTCTGTTCCTCTTATAGGTTTTAATGCTCCACCATTCAGTTCCATAAGGGCTACAGAGAAACAGAGAAGGCTACTGTAATCAGGTTTGCTAACACAATAATATGCACAGGAAAAATCATTAGAAGTTACTGTCACATTGCTCTCTTTCTGTAGTGTTTTCTTTTTTAAACGGGACTGTCTCTCCTTCTCTTTTAAAGTCCTCAACTTGTAGAATGACACCTTTCCACTTTGTTTACTGCTCCCTGGTTCAAAGTGTAAGCAAATTTCATTAAGAGAGTACATGGATCACTGATAATCCTGTTGTTCAGACATAGTTTATGCAAATTTATCATCATTCTATTTGGTACAGTCTCGCTGAAAATGCTTCTAAACGCTACCTTTAGTTGTGTTTGTTGTGTTATCATTATGGCTCAAGAATTTGATGTCCTTGCCACATGAACTGCAAAATGGAGTTAGAAAAGGCAGGCAGACTCCACAAAAAGGACAAAACATTCTTTTTTTATTCCCTGTAATAAAACAAATTAAGTATTATTAGGCAATTACCCAGAATGATGGACATTTCTATGAGATGTGTTTTTTCCTCACCTGCTTAGCATGACTGATACACTGTGCAAAACTTTATTTGGAAAACATAATAGAGAAAAATGAACAAAATTACCAGCAGTCTACTGGACATTACTTGGACGTAAAAGGCTAATTAAAAACCACTATTATAACAGACAGTCAGAGCTTTGCATTATGGCCACTTTACCACTTTGGGTACCTAACAGTAACGCAGTCACTATCAGTCATAAGAACCGTTTTGTCTTACTTTTCCAGTTAAAAAAAAAACAACAAAACACCGATTTGGCTGCCAGGTTTTCGTTATTAATGATAAGTGGATTTAAATCACTCCATATTCTCATGTTACCAAATAGTATTAACCTAATAGTCTCGCTTTATTACTTATATTAATAACAGAAGAAAATGTGAGTGTGTCTCAAACTTACATGAGTGCACTGGAAGGTAGTGCGCAGTGCGCACTAAGCACTACCCTCCAAACAGGGCTAAAATAGGGATGCAGAAAACTTTTTATTGAAACTTTTAATTAAAACATTTCTCTCTTGACGCCTCTTCTTCTCCACAGCAGCGTCTGAGCCCAGGTGGTAAATACCTCAGTGCCACTGCTGGTAGTTTGATGCCACAGTGACCTACAGTACAGTGGCAGTTTATATAAAAAGCAAACATTATTTATATACTTTATGGGTACTTTGCAAACTCTTATCTAAAGTGATGTACAATCAGCTATGGCTCAGTCAGCGGTACCATGGAAACGGGCCGGTTGTCTAACCAGCAATGTTTCCTAATCAGTTTTCAGATCAAGGAGAGTTTCATTTATGCCACAGACACCGCAGTGCTTAATCTGGAGGTTCAACAACGATGAATAAAACATACAGAACTTTACTACTTACTTTACTACTACTACTTACTTTACTAAACAGCCTCCGCCTGCATCGGTACCGCTCAGTCGCTGGCCGCCATTATTCAGCTCTGGAAAACGTTTTGAAAGTCCCTTCCCTTCCGCTACATCAGGAAGATGGCGTCCGTTGAGTGCGCATTTGTCCATCGTTTTGCACTAGATTTTTGGCAAAGTTTAGGGCAGCATCCGGGTACTTCCAGTGCACTGAGTTTTTTATGAAGTTTCTGTGTCAGCGCACTAAGCACTTAAATGTAGTGTTCGAAGTATAGAAGTGCGCGATTAGGGACACACCCTGGGTTCACAGCATATGCTTTCAACACTAAGTCAAAGATGACTGCAGCCCTGTTAACAAGCACCCAGCAGATGTTGCATTTTTAATGTTATCAACCACTTCAAAGCTCTGATGTCGATGGCGTGTCACTGAAGTGGATTATTTGATTAACAAGGCTTCAGTTTCACCATCCCTAACATAATTTAGTATTGCAGTTACACTTACTTCACACCTCTCCCACTCTTTTCTATCCCACCGCCCGGACCGCAACACTGCTTGCTTCTGCTGTGACGTAACTTCTGCTGTTGCGTAACTTCCGTTGCGGTTTCTATTTTTTTTTTTAATGATCTTTTAATTTTTTTTTAATTTTTTGGGCACTTTTATTTTTGTATTGTTATTTATTTAGTTAAATATTGTTTTGAACCTTCTAGGCCACTACATAAATATCTGTATCATTCTGTATTCTATCACACTTTTCAAGCACTGTCATATTTTTCTAGGGCGTATCACTTTGATAAGAAATCTGCCAAGTGAGCTGAATTTGGAACGAAAATGACAATCGCAACATCTAACATGGATCTGTGTAGATAAAAACAGGTAATTCTCCCACATTTCAAATATGTGAATTCTGCCACAACTAAGGCTTTTAAAGGCTGTTGGAGAGTTAGCAAGTAGCTTGTTAAAATTTGATGATGTCATTTTAATACAGCAGTATAAAATAATAAGTTTGTAACATTGTATGCCCGAACAGATAAATGGGGGACATGTCACATGTGTGTGTGTGTGTGTGTATGTGTATTATATGTAGTAAAGCTTTCTTCAGCTCTGTGGAGAGCATCATCACGGTGACAAGCAGTTTGGAGCTCTCTGCCAGCTTTGATTGATCTCTCCAATACTGACTCAAGGTGATCTACGAGAAAAGAGATTTAATATTCCCCTTAATCTTCTTCGCTTTCTGAATATTTTTGAAGCATCATGCGTAGCATTTGATCTACGGAATGTGCTATGTTAAATATTGATTTGGTTAGCTGACATTTTGGCTGGCCTGCAGAGTGAATATTAAAAGAAGAGAGAAATATTGAGAGAGAACTGGATGGAGCTGATCATTTCAAATGCAATCAGTGTGAATATCTGTGAATCTGAGTTGCCTGTCAAGTGATAAAGCTCTGCATGGAGTCTTTAACCGACCGGATAAGGAAGCAACATTACAAGTGGATATTTAGTTTTCTCTCTTGTGCATAATGAATTGCTGTTTTTACATTTATTTTCCCAAATACGTTTGTTCTTGTTCTTTGAGTCCTACATGGAGCATATAAAAATTTGACAGAGTTGAAGAAGTGAGTTCAGGGCTTCGCCAAAATATCTACTGTACAAAAGTTTAAGTCTCCTTTCTATATTAAAAATATATTGCCAAGTGCTTCTTGAAGGGCATTCCAAAGCTCTTCCTTGGACGTTGCTGCCGTTTGTTCCATTCTCTGTCAACACTGCTTCAATAATGTTGAAGTCTGGACTCTGGGGAAGATTCATCACTCCATAAGACCTGTTTCCACTGATTTTAACTCCAGTTCTTTTGTAATTTGGCATATCTCAGCCTTTTCTCTCTGTTTCTATTCCTTAAAAATGGCTTCTTGACAGCCACCTTTCCATAGGGACCATTTCTAATTAAGCTTCTGCAACTAGTAGATGGAACAAATGAAATGGGCATATGAATATCACAGGTCTTGTGTAGATGAAAAGATTACTTTTGGGCCGGTGTCCCGGCATAAGTGGAAAAGCGTTGCGACGCAGCAGCACGGTTTACTTGCTGCCCATAGATCAGCCTGACACACAGTGATGAGGGGAGATGTTTCAGCTTCACAAACGATGCGCAGTATATTTTTTTCTAGTTTTTTATTAATGCAATGGTACTAACTGGCAGTTTTGCCGGTTTTTCCTGTCTGAGCCCCATGTTTAATATTTTTTTTTATATATTTTTGAAGGGCAATTTTGTTTACAGAACAAAGACTTTATTATCCATCATACTTATTGTTTTTTGGTTGTATTTGGTTTTCATTCAGACTGAGAGTCCATTCTATTTATTGTTTTTGTTTCGTTATTTAAATCTTTTTCCATTTCCAGTGTTAAATGTTCTTTGGAAATTAAATCTTATTTATCTTTGAAAGGGTGTACTTGCATTATTATGGCATTATCATTATATCAGTTGAAAATGGTCTCAAAATGACAACATTGTCGCTTTGCACAACATTATCGCTTATCGAGATAATTTCTGAGAAAATTTATCGCACAGCAAAATGTGTTATCGTGACAGGCCTAAGGACGTGTTCATGTCTTGAGCCAGGCCTTTTTCAGCCTTTAGTGATTTGTATTTCAGGGATATTAAGTAGATTAACCAAATAAAAAAAAACAACAACAACAATAACAAAAAAGAAACGCTCTGGTAGAAGGACTGGATGGATTAAAAATAAGTGAAAATGCAGCCAATGTCCGAAGAAACACCTTAAAAGACCTTTAAAGCAACAGAGCTATTGTCCAAGATCAGTTAATAAGAGCACAAGAAAGTCTGGCTGATTGGAAGCAAAATATAAATAAATAAATAAAAATACTATTTTACAGCACTGTGTCCAAAATTGATTAATAAAATATGTTTTTTTTTTTTTTTCTTCTTCCATCATGTGTTATTTTGACAACAGAACTGGCCTGCTCAGGTTACCAACATACCAACTAGCAGCAAATAAAAGAGAAAAATTAAGCAGCATCTTTTCCACATCACCCCAGATATTCTCGTCATCTATTTATGACTGCAGAGAAAAATCCATCCTTTACACACATCTTATATAATAACAACGTGATTTGGACGTTTGAGTGAAAAAATAAAACCACATTGTCAAACACTTTGTAGAACCTAGAGAAAGTATAAAAGAGTCTACACTATGTGCAGATTATTGTACAGTTAGTGGGGGGGAGAAATATGCACAACAGGAGACTGAAAGGTGAGAGGAAGGTGAAATTTTCCGAGATGGGTTTGTGTCAAAGTGCATCTCTATCAATGTTCAGAGCCAGAGAATAAACAACCAATAACTGTCTAGCCCTCTGAGGTTCTCCTTACTCTAAATTTAAAAGCCAGTGTGTTTCCAAACATCCAGTTTTATTGAACTAGACATGTCCTACAAAGAGATACAAAACTCAGAGGCTGACAGGGGATTAACACTGGGAACAACTCTGCTTCCCTTCCCTCCTCATAGAAAAACATCACATGCCTCATCACACAAACACAAGCTTTAACCTATTGGCACCCGCAGCGCAATCTTACTCCACTACCTTTTCACCTTATCACTGCCACACCATCTCCCCATCTGTACAGGGGCTCTGCAGAGTGCCGTAAATCCTGGTGCATTACTGCCTCCTGTAGATCAGAAAAAACTTAAAAAAAAAGCAGGAAGAAAAGTGTATTTTGGTTTTAGTGTGAAATAAGAAGAAATGGAATAAAAGATGCAATGCTTGTGAAAAGTCTAATAAAAGAATCACTAACAGCCATGGTTAAGAAGCAACTCACAACAACATAAGTTTCTGGGGTGATGCAGTTGTCTATGATTTCAAAGGGAGCTGTACCATTATAATGTCAAAGAAGTCATTTAAATTGCGTAATGATCTTAGAATATGGATAACAAATCCAGAAATATATGCATTATTTTTTTTCTTCCCCCTCAGAAAGATTAAAGAGGCAAGAGGAGAGCAAGAGGCTAAAAGAGGCATCATCCACATGGACTGTTAGTTCTTCTTAAGTGATTAAAACCCACTCAATATGTCATTACTGTATAGATTTCCCTGACTCTCAAAGCCAAACAAATAAGTGAAATCCAGTTGTTCTTCTTCTATAATGAGCTATTCTTCTTACTTTAGCGTCTCTCTTCAACATCTTCTACAACAACTTTAAAAATTCCTCCGATCACTTTAATCCCCTCATTACAACCAAGTTTAAAGGCCTAACCACCAAAGCTTAGAAAGGGTCAGGTCTCACATTTTCGTGTAACAGATCAAAACATCTACTTGTACAGTTTTCCATTTATCCTAGAATAATGTCACATCCAAGATAATTGTGTTCCAGTTGCAAGTTCGAAAACCTGTAGGATTTGCTCATGACCAGGTGAGTTATTATTAGTGTTATAATCTGATATTGTGTATTTAAAAGAGGAAAACACCAGCACAATTTTGTTTACTAATATAGGGTACAATGAATGCAACTGAATTAATAAGACAACAAGTTAAAGAAATTATATTAACTACTACATAACTGCTATCAGTATCAGGACTTTTGTGTGGTGCAGCCATGTTGGATTTTGTGGTTCACATGGACAAATAGTGCTTTCCACTAGACAACTTCTGAATTAAAATGGAAAGCATCGTTTGTTCTGAGGACATCTGAGACATAATAAAGTATTTTATCTCTGCATTGTTTAAATTACTTCTAAAACTGAACAGTTTTAAAAACATTTTTTTTCTTTTTTCCCACTTTTTGTATTTTTTGACTTACTAGTGCAGGGTAATAGTTTTAGTTATTACTTTTAATTGACTTTGCAGCACTTTTTCTCAGCTTTGTTGCTTTTTTGGGTATAAAGTTGACATCAACTATCAATGAATAAATCAACAAAAAATATAAAGGGTTGTAAATTAAATGAACATATATAAGTATATGTTATGTAAGTGTATATAAGTAGTGTCAATCATGTCAAACTACCGTAATAAACCAACCCTGGGCGAGCTTAACCGACACTGTATTTACCATGTGGTTGCATTTACACAGCATCCGTCCACTAAAGCTGTATACATCTTTGCAAAAACACAGATACACATGTTCCTGGCATATTCAGAAAGATGTGAATAATTTGATGATGCTGGTGTAGTCCCAAAAGTCATATTCCCTTTCTGCCATGATCTGACAATCTAATTATTGCCTGATCAAAGAAGGGATGTTCAGTGATCACAATAAAAGTGGTCTGTAGTGCCATTACATAACAATCATCTACTTGTGTGTTCCTATGCAATCAGTGAATGACTGTTCAGCAAGCACACATCGATCACTGTAATCTATGGTATTGTACAAAATACATGAAGGTGTACACAGAGGTTATGTTGTACATGTTCTTTCAGCTAATCTAAGCTCCCATTGTGGAAACCAGAATAGGATGAATACATTGACCCAATGAGAATTGTGTATAAAGTATGAAAAACAATTATCACCATCATGGGGACAGTGACAACAACAGCTGAGTGAGGGGATGGACAATTAAAAATCTGTACATAACAGAAATCAGTGGAACCTTAGTGGAATATTAAAAGCTCATGTGCTTTCTAATAAAACCGGATTAGAAGTGAGGATGATGGACAGAGAAGAGAGGTGGAACTAGGAGCATATTCTGTTTTTCTTTTTTTAACATAGGAAATATTTATATAATATGAATATAGTTGAGATTTGCACTTCTGTATGAAGTATGAAGTAACTTGTGATTTATTTATATATTACCAGGAACTCAGGAAAAAGGTGCATTGATTTATTGAAATACACTTGAAAATTAATGTTTGGTATGGCCAGTTCTATTATTCAACAATCTGAACCCTCTTAGACAAGCTTTCTTCTAATTTCTTTTAGATGTTTTTAGTTCTCCTGACTTGAAGGACTTTCCAAAGATCTTCTTTGGATGTTGGCTACTTTTTGCTCATTCTCTGTCAAGATGATCCAACACTGCTGCTCCAGGAAAGATTCTCTTGATGAGACCTGCTACCACTGATTTTCAGTCCAGTTCTAAGTAACAAAAATGGGAAATGGAGTGTATAAATAGTGTAATAACACACACACACTCATAGAGCACTTTTTAGTCTTGGGTCGTGGTGAGTGCCTTGCATGGTAGCTTCCGCCATCAGCGCGTGAATGTGTGTGTGAATGGGTGAGTGTGATGTCTACTGTAAAGCACTTTGGATAAAAGCGCTATATAAGTACGGACAATTTACCATTTAGTCTACATACGCTTTTATAGGCTATGCACTGCTTTTAAAATAATCTATTATCTATACATTCAAATGTTGATGGAAACATTACATTTAGTATCTTGACCAAGGGCACTTCAACACACCAGTCAAAAGTTTGGATGCACTTTCCCATTAGATCTGGGAAATGAGTACAAACTTTTGACAGGTACTGTATGTTGTTGGGAAGCTAGGTATTCAACCACAAACCGTCTGATTGGCAGATGACCTTGTACTCCAAAACGTTGCACATACCTCAGAAGGACGTCTTGACAACCACCCACGCAAAGAGAACATTTCTGATGTTCCTCTGTCACATCTTAGCCAGATCTTTTTCCCCATGTATTTAGGACATTACTTTAAGATACTTTTTTATCTAATGAGGCAGTTATATACTGTTTATGTGACAGGCTGCCATAAACAAGTTGCCCAAGAGCACTTTGTTTACAGAAAATTCTTTACTTAGTTGACTGTTAATCAGTATGTCAACACAACACTGGCTCATTTCTTGATTTGGCTGCCTTTTTTGTGTTTGAACGTCACATTAATTGGCTTCACAACTGAAAGACAAACTTTAAAAGACCTTTAAAAACCCTGAAGAAGTGTCGCTCAAGACCACTTAAAAAGATTAAAACAAAGTCTGGCTCCTTGCAAGCAAAATATACAGAAATAAAAGGTGGCTGCACACTTTTGGGCAGTACTGTAGCATCAAATATATTCTCAAGTGGTCTGATTTAATTCTATTCTATTCTATTCTGTTCTTTTCTTTTCTATTCTATTCTTCTATTCTATTCTATTCTATTCTATTCTATTCTATTCTATAGTCATTTGGCAGATGCTTTATCCAAAGTGACTTACATCTCAGAGTAAGAGCAACACAAGCAAGAATTCAAACAGGGTGCAACATTATAATTAAGTAGTAGTCAGACTGCTGTGAGTTCGGTTGGACCCAGTGCTGTCATGTAGTGCTAGAAGCAGTGTTTTTTTTTTTGTTTTTGTTTTTTTTAAATACAAGATCGCGATTAGGGCTGCACAATATAGAGAAAATTTACCTTCATCGCAATACTAGCCTTTGCAATATACATATCGTAACAACTGTCTAAACTGCAATAAGTCGTAGTAGCTATTTGCATATTTTAAGGAA
>JBAMHW010000009.1:4320829-4331106 GCA_037177495.1 Rhadinocentrus ornatus | reverse complement strand
TTGTTTATTACTGACTCTGTTTATTTACACCTCTTTCTGTAAAGTCCTCTGAGACAACTTTGTTGTGATATAGGGCTTTACAACTAAACTTGATTTGATTTGATTCCTACAAGGAGAGCACCACATCCCTGAGTACAGAAACCAAATGTGGACAACAAAAAAGTTTGTTGCATCCAAGTTAAAATGTAAAGGCAGAAAAGCCAGAAACTTGGTAGTCATAACAATTTAATCTAAAACCCATTAACAGATTGAGAGGAAGTGGAGTGCATTTTCTTTGGCTTCAATGATGGATACATTTCCCTTCCATTTAGTCAACCATGAAGTACTTTGCTGCTAAGAAAAACTGTTTGTATGATTCCACTGTCAGGAATAGACACTGCTGAACTACAAATACATCACTAACACTGATCACCAACACCAAACCTTTGGAAGAGAAGCTTTGGGTCACGTTTTAAAGAAAATTTAGCATATAAGAGAGTTTAAAAGAACTGAATTAGCTCATTTTCTGATTTTGTGCAGAACCATGATTAATCTCAACAAATTCCCCAAATGCTTTATGCTTTTCATTGACTAACTATAACTTTGTTACTGAGGCAATCAGACTGCTATGAGTCTTGTTTGCTAACACACTAGCCATCTTCTTTAACCAAACCAAAGTCGAAACCAATCGGAATCTCTGCTGTGAGACCGACATTACTGCTCTTCTTAGAGGAAACACTGGCTCATCCAGTAATTTTTACTGTAGCTCATGTGCACTGAAAAATCACAACAGCCATTAAGATTGATGGGAGATGTGACACAGTAAATACATTAAAATAGGTCAAGAAAGTAAGAGGGTGAAGTTAGAGAGGACTGAAAAGACTTAACAACCCACTAAGAATGGCTTTAGCATTAGAGGCAGTGAAGGGAATCTTAACGTTAGATCTTTTACACAACTTTATCAAATTCCCTCTAATCCCTAACAGCTTACTTATCCCAGCAGGGAATAGAAAAGCGGCTATTTTATACTACCTTATTCGAAAAATGTTAATAGTCAAGAGTTCAATCAGAATTTAAATAAAAGATCCCTGAAATGGTTCAGTTTCTGATAAACAAGACCAAGAATCTCTTAGTGTCAACTTTAAATATTTTAACATATTAACTATGCTTAATGCAAAACATTTATTTTCGCTAACTGACACAAGAAGCTGTTAATGGCAGAAAAAAATCTTATTAAACTCTAGGGATGCTATTTTGCAAAACACTTTAGTATTTCTCTTTTAAATTTGGTAGACTTAAAATAATTAGGGTTTTGCAAATGGCAAAACAATAAGGAGGCTATAAGATAGACAATAAAGGTAAAGTTCAGAATGATGCCAGCCATAAAATGGTAAAATTATTAAGAGACCCCACCACAACTTTCTGAATCAGAAAAAATGAACACCTAGAGAAGACTGATGGATTCTGTTAAACAGACTAATTCACTTAAAGGGAAACTTTCTGACCACATAAAAGAGTGTATTTATTTAAATGCAAAAACAAATATTTGAAAGAATCTGCACTTATCTATTCCAGTATCGCTACAGAAAAAGATGGTTCAATCAGGATATTGATCCTAAAAACACCTCAAAGGCCAAAAGAATGCCACTTTGAGAGCTGCAAACAAAAGGTTTTTCCACGGTCACCAGCATGATCAAAAATCTATGAATGATGACAGATGACCAGAAGTCCTTGTCAAAGGCACCAGAGGTTTGAGTCCAAGGTCCAAGGTTTGTGGCCCTTTTCTGCATTTCATCCAGTGTCCACTACAGCCAAAAATACATAAAGAAGAAAACAAAACAAAAAAAACAAAACACTACTTTTGCTGAAATAACAGGAATAAAGAAAGAAACAAATAAGTATTGTTTAAAAGTTATATGTGCCAAAAATGTGCTACTCTGTCACCTTAAATGGGGCTTAAAATATTTGCTTAAATCATTTTGACTCTCTTAGTTTTGAAGTTGAAGAAGATATAAACAAAACAACCAAATTCATCCATTCAATTAGCTAAAAATATCAAGCAACTGATCATTTTTCTTATTAAATCTTTTGGAAGCCACATCCTCTTTTATTGGATCAACCATTCAAAAAATAATATTTAATATTAATATTAAAAACTTGCTGCACTTTTAAAGCCTCCAGAGAAAAGTTGTTTCATAGTAAAACGAGAGTACTGGATTAATAAAAGAAGAGAGAAATGTCCAGCAGTAAGAAAATACAAGATAAACATGTTGGATTTCGCAATCTAGTTAATCATGAAATCCCTGTTCTCACCTGTTTTCTTACATTTATCACATATCAGAGCAAGGCAGCTTTTACTGAGCTTTTATTTTCACTGGGGGATGGGGGGGGGGGAAACATAGCTCAGAAACCTCTGGGGAGGAGTCATCTTCATACTTTGGGTCAGCATCAGAATGACGGAGAGACGCTATGTCAAGCATCAACCCACTAAGTTATACTCCTCTCAATTTCGGCGTTTCCTCATAGGAAACGTTAGTACATGAAAGTAAAAAATAAATAAATAAAACGGGTCCCTTGCCTTGAAATCCAAGCAGGAAAGCGACGCCGGTGATCCACGCGGTGTGTATCCAGAAGTAACGCATGGTGGTCCCGTCCTCAGGTTGCAAAAGCTCCGCGCGTTTCCAGACCAAGCTCCGTGTCCAGCCGTAAGTTTCCAGAAGACAGAGCGCTGCAGATGAAGCCGAGCGGAGGAAGAAATCCCAGTCTGAGGGGGGGCTGATGAGACTCTCCGCTGCTTCTGCAGCTTTCACACGGACAGTAGCGATCCCTACCGACAACCTTAACGACAGATGTGATGCGAATATTTTTGTAGGCAACCTGTTGCTATGTAATCTATGCGTATTGGAAAAAACAACAAGAAAAAGAGCTTTAATATGTGGGCAAAATGTATATCTGTTCACCATATGTAAAATAACTTAAAAGAAATTACTTTCGTGCAAAGACACATGCTAATTGTTTCCAAATTCTTGCTCATTTTCAGTTTAGACCCAAAGGCTATAGTGCAGGGTTACTGAATTCCGTCCTACAAGGGCCACAATCCAGCAGGCTTTTTATGTATCCCTGCTTCAACACACCTGCAACAAATCAAATGGATCTAACAGCCAATCAAGTTCTGCACAATGAAAAAGTAATTTGAGTCCGGTGTGTGTTAAAGCAGGAATACATGGGAAACCTGCTGGATTGCGACCCTCGTAGGACCAAATTCAGTAACCCTGATATAGAGCAATCACCTATGATCTTGGGAGCCACAATTAAACTGATTGTAAAACCATTAATAGGTTTCAAAGTCCTCAAAATAGGTAGATGCCTTTAGGATGTGACTCAACAAGTCTGGCATGATTTCTGTGGATTGTGGGAGCAACACATTAAAAGAGCTTCAGGCTTACCTGTAGCAATGTGGAGTCCGAGTTTCAGCTCATACCACATGCTGCCTTGAAATAATTGAATCTGTTTACTTAAAGGTGATGAAAATAAGCCCTCTATGGAAACAACATCCTCGCTACAGTAAAACATGGTGAGGTTTTGCTCACGTTACAAAAGTCCAAGCTGGAGGCAACAACTGTATCAGTGGGTAATGAAATCGAAAGATTACAGAAGGATTTTAGAGTAAATCCCTGAAAAAGAAGGCAAGCTTTGATGCAGAGGTCTTGGATATCTCAGAAGGACAACCACCCAAGCTCACATACAAAGAAAATGGATAGGAGCTAGAATCTGTCATTGGAAAACAGATTTCTGTAAACTGAAAGGAGCTTTTATGCATTATGATGGTAGAAAGGAAGAGTCTAGTGTCAGGCTTCACATTACAGTCAGAATCAAAACCTTTGTGCAGTACATCACACTTTTAAACCTCTTCTTCACAAAGCTTGTTTTTTCTCCTCCTGTCCAAAATTATATACCCAAAATAAAGTATATCTTTGCAACTACAAGGGTTGTATGTATGATCTTGGTCTCCAAAGAATCAATATATGTTTTTCAGTGTCCGAGTAATTTCACATTGAATGCAGTAGAAAATCTAAATGGTTTTATCCTCTTCAAAGAAAACCACATTACTTTCAATGAAAACCAGAAGATAGTAGTCCAATTTATCTAAGAATTAGTTATGTTTGAAGAGTAACTGTGCAAAAGTAGAATTTAAAAACGTAAACCTGAGCAGTTTTATTTATATTTTAATAGAAATTTGATGCAGGTAAAAATCTCAGGAAACTTTCAGAAAGTCAGAAACTATCAAAGCTGATGATGGACACCTCTGATGAGTCAGGAGAATCGAGGGATAGCCCCCAAATTTCCTTTATTTATTTATTTTTTTTAACCTGTCCTGTCCAGCATCTTAGCAAGCCGGATGATACTCTGGCTGCTGTGTTGTGCAACTACAAATTACCCTAGAAACAGTGTGAGAATCCAGAATGACGTGAACCCCAAGATAGTCATAACAAGTGAACGCTTCACTAAAACCACCTTCATCTAGCACTTTTTCAAAGTGGAAGAAAACATTTGACCACAAAACAACAAAAGTAAGACATGACTTAGCTTTTTTTTTTGCAACTGGCTGCTAGCTGGCAGATATTGGCTCTCACAGTGATGAGACAGACACCTTTGTAATTGTCTCTGCTTTCATATGAATTTTTGTTTGTGTGGCGAAATTAGCAGAAGCTCTAAAGTGGACAGTAACGTTCTCATGTCTTGTTACATGTCTATATAATTTCTTGCTGTTTGAATTGTGTTTTATTTGGATGCCAATGGTAAAATCTTTTAGCCGAGTTTCTCCCAGGGATTTCGGTTTGCTACATGTTAGGTTTGGTGATTACTAGTGTGTTCAAAGATCTTCTGTGCTGCATGTCCCTGTGAAGAAGAAGCTAATCTAGATGCAGAAAGGCAAAAAAGCTTTTCATAATATCTGAAAACTGATTGATTGTATGTCAGTTTTATGTTTCAGGATATCCCGTTTGAATTTCTTCCTTGAAGCACATTTGCCTTGTATCTTCTTTGTGCCATGCCTACGTTAAGTAGCTTTGAGATTTTTTTTTATGTCTGAGCTCAAAAAAATTAGCATCTTTTGTTTGTTTCTTCTGTTTAGTTTCCTTCTGTGAAGATCTAACCATGAGGTCTCATTGCAATGGTGGACTCTAGAGAGTTCATTTGTGTTCCCTTACTTCTTCTATTACACTTCCCATTTGTATTTAAGGCCAAAAAGAGAGCACTGTATTTATGATAACATGCCAGCACCAAGAGAAGCAAAGCAAATGTTGGACTGAATCCCACTAAACATTTTAAAAGATACTATTTGCTGTCAAAGCCAGAGAAGTTTTTATTTGTCAGAGACTAGTCAACTATTGCTTCATGTTGCAGTTAAACAACAAAAACTTCAGCTTAGCACATGAAATGCAAATGGTGTCTGCATATAAGCTGCATGCAGTCATACATTATTTACAGCCATATGAAATCTCTCTGTGTTGGCTTGCTTTTTAAAATCAGATTCAAACTTGTCTTTATATTTTCTTGGGTTCTCTAACTTTTGGTAACAGACAATAAATGCAAGTCTCCAAAATGGGCCAAATCAGTTTGCACCCATCTGGATCATGGACCCTCTCAGAGTCCATTATCTGTCTTAAATACAAAGTAAAAATGGTGCAAGAAACACTTGTAGGAGTTCAGTTAAAACTTGGGTGTCAGACAATATCTTCTACTTTAACAGTTGCACAATCCAGACTAGTCCATTCCTCCATCCTGTAGACTCACGTTATTCTGTTCAGAAACCCCACAGACACTGAGAATATACAAACTCCATGAAGAAATATGCTAACTGAAGTTTTATAAAAGGAATGTTGCACCACAACCCCATTACTTAAAGTAAGTCCTCTGCATTACTTTAAATTATTGACTAATAAAATGTCAAAATCCATTGAACAGATGGCATTCCACTCTTATGTGTCTTAATGGATAGTTCATTTCTATCCCAAATTAATTCTCCAAACCATTGAAAAACCCTGAAGTTAATGATGGATTTCACTGAATGCCCCAGAGATAATCAGAGAATAAACAGGTATGCTGGGTGATGAAAGGGACAGTGTATGTATGTGACAGAGAAATTAGTTTTTTATTATCCATCATACACTTGAAGCAGGTGACATGTTGGAAATACTAAAGCTTTTTGGTGGAAAAGATTCAAAAGAAACAAAAAAAAAAATCAAGGAATTTTCATCTAAGGACAGCATTTTGGTTCTAAGGTTTAGTGTCAGGACAATGAAAAATGATCTGGCTCTTGGTAGATCTTGAAACTAAGTAATTCACATTAACCACTCAGCATTCAAAAGAGTTATAAAAATGTCATTTATACAGGAAAGATTGAACACAGGAGCTTTGTGTCCACTACAGTAACCTCGTTTATCAAATGTTTTAGCAAATGCTTCTGAATCTTTTCAGTCTGACTGCTGTGGGGATAAAATAACAGCTCAAAAATACGTGAATATAATTTATTGTGGTTTACTGGAAAACTGGAAAAGTGTGTATGCGGTTTCTGCATCTATTTACAGAAAACTCATTTAAACTTAAAAAGAACTCCAGATTAAAACTACATGATAAAGAGCTGAGCTGTTGTTTGGTTTATTCATTTTCCACCACATGGAAGAAGAAAAAAGGGGAAAGAAGTGGGTGGTGTTGATCATGAAACTCTGGGCCCACTCAAGCTCCGTCTGTGACTCTGCATCACTTTCCTCCCACCTTAGACTTGATGATTGGTGAATCCATAATAATGGGTTTAAGTGCTGCTGCATCTTATTTCATTACCCCTCCCAAGCTGCGAAGAGGTGTTTCTACTGATTTAGTTGAAGCTTGCATCTATGATTTTCACACAAACACAAATACCAAATCTTATTTGGTATTACTGCACGTTGGCAGAATATAAACTGCTGAACTACAGAAATAAACACTGCAGATTCAGCCATGCTAGTCAGGAAAAAATTTGATTTGACCTTGATTATGTCTTAAATGGCATTGACAATTTGTGTGTGCGTTATATTGCTGGTAAAATCCCATTGGAAGGTACATAAAATGACCTCAGCTAGCAATGAAGATTAAACACACAGAAGATGTTCATCATGAGGGCTTCCTGTTGACACCAAAACACATCTCTTAGACCAACAAGTTACTTCAAAGCAGACCAGGGGTTGACTGGTTAATAAACATCTTTCCATCACTTTTATATTAGTTTACTTAGTTGTCCATAAAAGATCTGCATTGATTTATCTTTTAAATATGACACCCCATTAAAGTCTGCTGTGCTACAGCGGTGGATTATTTACAGCTTTTGTGCAGTGCTTGCACGCTTATGCTAATGACTCTTAGAGCTCC
The DNA here is from genome assembly GCA_037177495.1 of Rhadinocentrus ornatus. NCBI lineage: Eukaryota > Metazoa > Chordata > Actinopteri > Atheriniformes > Melanotaeniidae > Rhadinocentrus > Rhadinocentrus ornatus. The sequence goes on along the minus strand of JBAMHW010000009.1, from coordinate 4,323,720 downwards.
AGTTTCCAGTTTCCTCTGCTGTTGGTCTCTGTCCTGAATAAAAAGCTCCTCTATCTATTTCTGGTGACTCCATCCCAGTGGTTTCCATCACAGCAGACCCACAGCTGATTACCAACGACTCTACTGAGAGTGTTTGATTTATGGTTGTTTTGCTCTTATTATACTTGAGACCTCTGCTGCAATGGGCTTGTAAATCTCTGGGCTTGTAAATCTATGAGGGCTTCCCTTAAGACATTGGTTGGATAACGCTTTGTCTTCTACATAGGCCCAAATGAAAACAACACTTTTTGATTCAGATACTCTTGGACAACATCATTGCATCTCTGGAACTAAAGAAGCCTGCTCATTACTAACAGTTAGTCCTAAATGTCCAAGGAAAGAGATTAGATGCACAAGGTTTAGTTTCCACCTCACTTCCTTGCCATTACAACAGTTTCAGCATCAGCTCCTCCAGATGTGGCGTGTCTTCCTAAGTAAGCTACAGACACACTTTAAAGATTCCTCTGATTTTTATGGGAATTCTTCAGTATTTAAAGACTAAATAATTAGGAATTTTTCAGTAAAAAAAATTTAAAATGTTCTCATTTGCTTGGAGGAATAAAAAGAAGCTTTCCTATAAACAATCTGTCCTCTCCATGAACAATGTCTTTGTCAAGCTTTTCTCCTTTCAAAATAAAAGTTACGTTATGGAACAACTTCGGTGCACTGTGTATCTCTTTACTACTTCCTGGTTCCTTAACCAATCATATGCGACTCCCCAAGGTTGCCAAACAACAGTGCAGTGTTTGGTTTTTCATGTCAGCAAAAGAGCAGCAGCAGCAAGTATGGAAGCTAGTAAAACAAGCGGACCAGAAATCATTTCAGAAAAACCTAAAAAGCCTCGGCATCCTGCTAAAAAAGTCAACAACGAAAAACGGAATAAAACGAGGATTAATATTTGAGAATCCTTTAAAAGGTGGAGAAGTCTGAGAGACTAAATTAATTTGAAGACGGATGGCAAACTGGCAAAGTTTATTTTGATTTGCAAAGATTTTAATCTTATTTATTTTTCGGCACTTAAATTTATTTGTGTGACTGCATGGATATATTAGGGGAGTAATTTGGTGGCCAATTGGTTTACAACAACAAATGTAATAATGATGTTTTGGCCAATTAAATAGTGTGTTTGTTCTTAAAAACTTATGAAATTACCATCAAATTCATTTATGCATTTGTTGACTAATGTAGCTTTTGTTTACACTCTATTTTATGCTAACGTAAATTAGCGTGTGAAATCAGCGCTAGTATTCGGTTTCTCTTATACCAACTATTAAGCAGAAATTAAAATTTGCCACCCTGACAACAAAGCAAATGCAGATCTTGTGTGAGTATAAATATAGTGCGGTTGGTAAAAAGTATTATTTTCTGTTTCACTGCTACGACAGACTGTTGATTTCTGTTAACAGTTGCTGAAACATGGATATTTGTTCATCCACTGAACCGCCTATCTTTACCAATACATAAGAGGTTTTCCCTGAGGACGACTTTATTGGAAAACGGGTGTCAATCACCGTTGAGGACTGTCTGAAACAACTAGCAACATTCCTCAGTCTACCGATTCAAAGATGCCCATATAGGTGTAAGGTTACTGAAGTGGAGTGCCAATGCCTTCATCCATTTGAGGTCTCCATAACTTTGATGGGTACAGCAAGCATCTTGGAATGGGTAAGTTGCAGGAATAATATTGTAAAATATTCCCACATTTTTTTTCATATGCACTCATAAAGTAAAGCAGGCCCGGTTATACACCTGTACAAAAACATGAAAATACCATATGGAGTTTTTTTTTTGTCAATCTTGATGTAACCTTTTGTTGTTTCTTCTCAGATCTGCCCATTTGGCCATGTTGTGTGGAAGTGGACGTCACAATCCACTGTTAAATATGGGATGTTAGCAGGGGATTTCGTGCTTGCAACAAACATCTTGTTGTCGGGTAGTAATTATGCCAAAGTTGCTCTCTTATTCAAATTTATGAATATGGGGATGGTTTGCCGCACCGCATTTTATACCATCCAGGACACCTGCTGTGTGGACACAATAAAGGAGTACTGGAATGAAAAATGAGCAAAAACAGTCCAACAACTACAACTAGGGAGAGAGGTGGTGATTGTTGGTAGGGAATAGTGTTTAATTTAAATCCCTTTTTAAAAGCAGAAAAATAATATTTCAATGTGAACATGCACAGTTTTTGGTAATGGCTTCAGAAATTATTTATTTATTTATTTATTTCAATAGCTGATGGAAGAATGGACACTGTGCTCAATACTGCACCGACCCTGCCATGGAGAATGAGTTTCGGGAAATAGCCTCTGTCGTCAATATTGATAAAAGGAAAACCCATTGAAATTCTGTAGTAATGGAGAAAGAGGCTTTCATCAGAACAGTAGACAGACTTTTGACAGAAGTGAAGCTTGTTTAAGTCGGTACTGATGCCCATGTCCTGATATCTGCTCTCATGAGTGAGTTTGCATTGAATGTTAAGATATTACAGAAATAGTGTATCTGTTTATGTTGGAAGGGTAACAGCAAAATTATTTCTGTTAAACTTGTTTTACCCAGACAAAGCAAAGTACAAAGACTTGGGACTACGACACACCCTGGACATGTGGCACGGAGCTAAGAACTTGGCCAAAAAGATTCATTCTGCAAGTGTTTTTTCTTAAATAATTATTACAATAAGCAGTTGATTTTTATATTTTTTGCTTTTTTAAAAAAAATCTGTAGTGAATACATTTTCCCCGATAATCATCATATATTCATATTTTGCAGGCAGCACAGATCAAGGGCCAGTCCAGCCGCATCCACTGGCTGAAGTATATTGTGAATCACTTTTGGTGGCGCTGCAAAACTGC
>JBAMHW010000009.1:4296259-4320729 GCA_037177495.1 Rhadinocentrus ornatus | reverse complement strand
AATTAGCATATATTCTAAATATTTAGGTAAAACATTTAGATTTAGATATAAGATTTAGCATTTAGATATAAGATTTATATTTTAGATTTAAGAATCAAGATTAAGATATATTATTAAAGATTTAAATATAAGATTTAACATTTAGATTTAACATATAAAATTTAGATTTAAACATTTAGTTTTAGATTTAACATTTAGATTTAGATGTTCTGTTTGACCCTTATATATGTGGTTAACAGTTATGTTAAATGTAGGAAAATGTAAGAAAAATGTGCTAAATGTGAGGAAAGTGAGATAAATATTGAAAATGTGTCAGCTACAACCTTTATACTAAATTTTTACACTTGGCACCCCATAGACATCGCGTGTCATTTTCTTGAAGAGACATTGACATTGAGGCACAATTACTTAGCAGATATCTATGTCGGGAAAGGTTGATCAGACCCCGTTTGGATGTTTTATCATTCCCGCATGATTTTTTTTTGGGGGGGGGGAGTTTTATCGTTTTTTCTGCACAATCGCAAATTTGTATTTTTACTAAATATATGGTCATATTCTGCATATGCATTCATTAATATTTCTAACTCCACTGGAGCAAAATGGGAGGAGCAACTCTTTTTTTTACCTGTTGCCATGGTGAATCGTTTTATCTGTGTTCCATTGATAAGGGCTTTTTATCAGCCCATGCACGCATTGGACTCCGGGATAAGTTAACTCAGAGTTGATTGAGCTAATAGTTATCACCTGTTCTGAAAAGGAAAACTCTGAGTTTGAAAACTTAGAGTTGGACAACCCAGAGTGGCACTTTTAGCTCAGAGTTTGTTGAACCTGCTTTCTGAAACAGGGCCCTGCTTTCTGATATGGGGCCCTGGTTTCAAGCCTCGCATTGAGCCTGGTACACACATAAGGATTTTTTTAAATACCATATCTGGTCTAGACCTTACACGTGAAGAGAAAAAATCTGACATTTAACAGTTTTCATCATACTGTGTGTGGTGTGCTCCAATTTTCAAATCACAGAACAACACACACATAAAGATGCAGTATCACAACTGATCTCAAATCTAGTCCTCCAATCTGGACTTCTCGTGTGACCAAACGTGATCTAACAAAAACGTAGAAGAACAACCATAGCAACAACCAGCAAAAAACGAAGAAGGAGAAACATAGTAAGAACTGGAAAACACAACACCCAGCATGGAAGGGGATATATAGGACAAGGAAATGATGGTGGACTTCGGACTATTAACAGAAAAAGCCAGAACTTAAAAAAAATGACAGACTGGAACCAGTTCGCTCTCTGATTGGCTACATTCCGTCCCACAACACCATTCACATAGTCATAATTCAGGAGTCGTCGGCTTTCCTCACACATGAAGATATTAGGTCGTAAATATTGAAAATGTTTAATATTTCTAACTGTTGGCCACGACCTGTTTCGGAGCCGATAATTGGGAGAAATTCATTCGTAACACACCTCGGACCAAATGATAATTGAACAGGAAACTCTTATAAGACTCAAGATAATTGGGCGTTTGCTGTCCTTGGTCAAAAGAAGAAGCAAAATCCGGACAAAAACAGCCCAAAAATCTTTGTGTCTACCAGGCATTACAGTGTGAACTGACCAAGAAACAAGCAGAGCAAGCATCATATCCTTCCTCTTATCATTCACTAAGGGCGTAAGTTACAAGGTGAAATCAGTTCCAAGCAGATTCCAGAAAGTTTTATTTTACTTCATAAACACATACATGGCTATATCCATTATGGAGAAAATTATTTCTAATCAAGACTTTAATGAAGGTCCTTGCTGTGGCTACCTGCATTTCCATGATTCTTAATCACAGCTACAACTTATTGCTTTCCAGGGTTGTTTTTGCCTCCTTGCCCTTTCACCTTTATTTTATGTCGAAATGTGGTCATCTGGGAAGCACTTCCAGAGACAGATGCCTTTAGTTACTTATCTCCAATTTCTGATTCAGGCTAACACTGAGGCTTAGTATAAACCCTTAAAACAGGTTTGTGCTTTAGCTCATAAGCACTAAGCAGTGCTGAAAAATGTTGAAGCGGTGGTGAAATCTTATGGAGCTGCACAAACAAACAGCCAAAGACAACCTTCCACAAGGTGATAAGACGAACAACCTGACCCTGCAACAAAGCACTATGGTTTTAGACTCTACCAAGTTTACATAAAGCTAATTTTAGCTTTATTTATCAAACTGTTCTGCAGACAGAGCAAAATAATAATTATATCATCAAACTCTGAGAAAAGGGCATTTTTGTTTAAGAGCGTTTTGACATTAAACAATTACAGGGTCAGTCTCTGTTGCTCTTACTCCCAACCCACTGCCAAGCTGCTTCTCTCTTATCTGAGTGTTTGGCCAGAAAGATCACTTGTCCATCTAGGTAACCTCAAAAAGGTTTCAAATGAAATAAAATGAATGCTATAAAAATATTAGAGCAGATGTATTTTCAAAGAAAAAACAAACAACAAAAAGAAACTTGAAGGTGACTAAATTGCTGACAATCCCCTCTGTGCTGTGAAAGACAACAACCTGATACCCAATTCTCATCACTCCCCAGCTCTTTAAAGACAATGTCACAGAGCTTCTCTCTTCCAACCAGACTCTGACAAGGAATAAATATGGCACACAAAGCTAAAAAAAAAAACAAGGTCTTTCCACATTTCAAAGACATGAATTGTTTTTATCCTCCAAATAAACCTGAATATGAAACCTGATGTCCTTGAACAACAAAAAACATCTGAATATTCAACTTCTTTGACCACATCAGTTCAGCGAATCAAAGCATCTGACTCATCATTAGCCCAATTACTGCCAGACCTGCAGTGTCAGGAGCCTCCTAACCTCTCCTTCTTTCCATCCACAGCCACTGTGAGAATGCAACCTCTGCCTTTCTACAATAATATGCAGCGAGTTTCTCAGCTGGTATGTCTAAATATTGAATATATGATAAAGAAGGAGGCGTTATTCTACAGGGTGGAATTGAAGTGTAAATACTCATCGAGCGGCTCTAAATACATGTCATCCAAGAGAACCCTGGGGTGGCAGCATTACAGAGATGAAAAAGACCCTGAAAGAAGGGTCTGCAGAAGACTAACCACAAAGGGTGGCATGACTGTGGACGGCATTATTTTTTAAGACTAATTATAATTCCAACAATTGTACGGAAATGGCCCTGCGATGGACTGTCAACCCATCCAGGATGTACCTTGCCTCTTACTGTCATGCCTGCTACACCTATACTAGTCCGCTCATCTTCACCAGCCTACTGATCACCGGTTCTAGACTGCACTACCCAGGATTCCTCTGTTCTCATCTCATCAGACTTCACCTGTCCATTCTCCTCATCAGCCTAATGAGTCACACCTGGTCTCCTCTCTTTTTAAGCCTCCAGTATACATCAGATCATTGGATGGTATTATTCCTACTCCACTGTATAAGCTGATTAAAAAGACTGTTATCACATTTATGTCTGCGTTTGTGTCCAACTTTCAGTCGAGCCTTCCTCACACTTACCTAATAGCAGCTGCTGGGATAGACTCCAGCACCCCATATCCCTCCATTGGAATAAGTAGAAATAGAAAATGGATGAATGTACAGGGATGTGTTTTTATGCTACAAATGAATAATGACAAGTGCTGATACTGGGTCTGGAAAACATAAAACTGCTGTTTTTGTCCACACTTCCAAGACAGAAGTGTCAAAATTCATGGTTAGAAATTGTGAGATGGTAACTTATTCTAAAACTCCTGCACTTCATGTAAGGCAGAGTTCATGTGAAATAATAGTAACATTGACTTGTGAAGAATAAAATTAAACCATGCAAACTTTCCTTTTCATACTCATGCATTTTTAACTGTTAAGACTCATATGTGAAAGGTAAGTATAGAAGTAAAAGTGTAGAAGAAAACTACAGGAAATGCACGCGTCGTAAAAAAGCTCTCGTGAATGGTAGTTGACAAGCTTGACAACCTTTGGCTAGCCTTTGTTCCTCTGTGCAAGTATTTGTGGTTGAATCAACACTACACATTCCCTCATATCGCAAATCAAAATCCTCAGCGAGATGTGACCTAACGAGACGTAAGCTGTGCAAATGTTGTCTAGTTCTTAGACATAGTGAGATAGCATTGTTTTACACCATGTGTCTGTTACACAATGGAACGGGAGATGTGTTACGTGTCTATGGAAAGGCTTTTCTGAAAGTATCTTTCAGGTGTGGAGATTGGATAGCACACTAATGGTGTACAATTTAAATAGGCTCAAATCAATGTTGGCATTTGGCCTTACTTCCTTCTGGGGTCAAAGCAAGACAATGTGAATGTGTAGCTACGTTGTGAGTTGATTATAAGTGAAAAACCTGTCATTTTTTCTTAAGGAGAGAAAACCTTTCCTATTAGATATTAAATATTATGCTGCTGGCATGTGACTTGGTGCTAAAGCAAAACACAGCTGTCATGTAATGCTCTGAGCTAGATAAAAAAGTTTAGTGTGGTTTCATAGCCTCAGGATGCTGCAGGGCAGCAAAAGCTCCAGAAATATGCATAACAAATGTGATTGTGCAATCAGAAGCACAAAGTTGTAAGGTCAGAAATCTATGTAGTATTTCTTTTATTAAATTAATGTCATAATTCCAGGTCTAGGTCCTGGTTTTTGGTGTTTTTGGCTTTTGTCTGTTTTGGTTTGTGTTACATTTTGATCTCGGTTTATAGTTTGTGGTTTTCAGGTTTTACATCTGTGTTGATCATGGTCTGGGGTTTTGGTTGGTCATGTTTAGTTCTGGTTAGATCTTGATTTCTAGTTCTGGTTTTTTGTCTTTAGTTTTCTGTTAAGATCATCGTTTGTGTCATGTTTTAGTTTTTGTCTTGATTTTTGGTTATAGTTCTGGGTTTTGTCACGTTTAGTTCAGTCTGTTTTCCCTCTTGTGCTCCTGTGGTTTCTGTTTCTGGCTCATTAGTTCATCTGGTCTAATAACTCATTCACTTCACCTGTTCCTTATAACTCCCTCTGTGCATATATACCCATGGTTTTCAGTTTGACCTTATCAGATCCTTATGGTTTACTCCATGTTGTGTGTGGTTCCCTGTCCTTAAACCTTTGTCACCTGCACAGTTCTGCCACCTGCCTTGACTGCCTGCATTTGGGTCCTGACCACCTCTGCCATTCCTGACAATTAATGGCTCCTTTCCAGGCCTCTGTGGAGCTAAAAGACATGCAGATGAAGAAAATCAGCCATTTCATTTAGGTGTGTTAAAGAAGAGTTGCATCTTATAGTCGCAGGAAGATCTTGAGGACCGAACCTGGGCACCCCTGCTTTACTGTAAGCCATGTTCTGTACCTAGCCTTAACCATCTCTATTTTAAAATCTAACCTTACAGGTTGTTGGCAATGTGCAAAACAGCCATGAAATAGCAACTAAAAGCAAAAGTAAACACTGAGTATAAAAGTAGTGTGCAAAGTTCTGGAGGCAGGCCAGCCATTTTCTGGCTTCAAGCCACCATAGTTGTGATCGTGTGTGTGTGTGTGTGTGTGTGTGTGTGTGTGTGTGTGTGTGTGTGTGTGTGTGTGAAAGAATTAATTGAAAGCAGAATAAAGCAACTGTGGAACTTATTCAAGGTTGAAAGGCTTTAGATGGGTGCAGATAATTTACCATTTGAGAAGAATTCATTTAATTTTCTATAAGCCAAAAAAGGTTAATGAGCTAATTATTGATTTTTTTTTTGTTTGTTTTGCTGAAGGAGGAAACAAATGAGTTGTCATTAAACTGTTTTTCCTCTACTGGCTTTCTTTTTATGTCATCGTCTCACTGGTTTTCTTTGTTTTACATCTAAATAGCTATGTTGCTTGATCTTTATCTTACTACCCTTTCCAGCATTTTCCCATTTATTCTCTTATCAAATACAAATATTACAACCACTATTAGCATTTTTCTTCTTGACAGCTTTATTAACAATAAAAACATTGCCAAAAATCAGTGTCCATTTTTACAACTTTTTATTCTTTGTTCATTTTTGTCTTGTGCCCCGATTTTTCTTTCCAAGTCTGGGCCATAAGGATGTTTAACTCATAAATGACAGTAACTAACAATGTATAACAAACCTGACGAGCCTGAAAAGACAAAAGTTGCTTTAGTATCTGGTTCCTGACTAAAAAATAAGGATAATTGTTCAAGTGGATTGAATCCTCATTAATCTCCTTTTACATATCTGTCTTCGAAGTTGTCACCATGATAACGAGAGGAACGCTTTTGTGGCTGCTATCTGAGTGAATCTCACATTCTTCCTACACAATATCCCCCTTTTCCCCTCATGATGGTCTCTAAACTGCAACACAGCGTGAAATTATTCAGAGTGGAGCCACTGATTCAGTCTATTTTCCAGAATTATTGCTTGAGAGGCTGGTAACAGCTGTGTACAAGGAAAAGAGAAAAATAAACACAGCTGGTGGTAGTGATCCACAAATGAATATTCCAACATATATTAAGACAAATGATCTGTATTTATTTCTTTATGTCTTTCTGAGTGCTGCATTAGGACATCAACCTCCTTTCAAGCTCTTGGTTTTTTTTTCTAACCTTTTGCTATGGCTGGAGGCTGTAAATGCCACTCAGCGGGTTTGGAAGAAGGAAGTTTTATGTCAAACAATTCAGTAGTTTCAGCTAAAAACAGAGATGATAAAGGCAAGTTTGGTAAAAGCACAACAGAACATAAAAGTATCATGTTCATCCGCAGAACAATGGAAATAACAATTTTTATGCCATTAGTGTAGATAATTTACCTTGCTCTCAGATATTTACAGTCAGATATTTGCAGTCAGCATTATGTACGTATGTTTAATAAACATATTCTTCGTTTGTATGTTTCTGTCTGTTTAATATGGGAAACATACGTTTTTCTTCCCTAATAAGTTGCCAACATGATTTTGTTTTTCATAAATAACTTTAAGTGTCTAATTTCCAACTAAGGGAATTAACAATAAAAGCAACGTGCTCACACCGGCCACTTTATTGGTTCCACCTGTTCAATTTGCTTGACAACCCAAATAACTAAGAAACTAATTAAACTGCAGCAACTCCATGAATTTAGTCATGTAATCGTGGTCAAGAAAACTTGCTAAAGTTAAAAGCAAGTCTTTGAATGTGGCATGGTTGACAGTACCAGACAGGCTGGTCTCAGTATGGATTGACTGGGATTTTCATATGCAACCATAGGGTTTAAAACAGTGGTGGACAATTAATTTTGTACAAGGGGCCACATGAGAAACCTGAATAGGGCCAAACCAACAACTTGAACTTAATTCTGCTCAACTTTCTTCCCTTGGAAAATTCACTAAATTATATATTATGAATAACTGGTACTGGTAATCAGAAGAATAAAACTATTATGTAAATATTTATATTAGGCTATGTGAATGTGCGGTGCATAGGTAAAATAAGAAAAGAACAATCACTGAACAATGCGATTTCATTTTCACTTGTTAATCTTCACAGACAAGAAAAAACAACAAACATCTTTAGAAATTACAGAAATCCAACAATACAACGACTTGTAATGTTTCCCTCCTCTTTTTTACCTTTTTAGTGAGAATAATCCAGTCTCTTCTGGGCTTGAAAAGGGTATTTAAATCTGGCTGAATGTCTGAGGTGGCTATGCAAAGAACAGCTGAGAGGTGGTCGTCAGTAATAGATGATCAGTGTTTGGATTTGTTTAACTTAATCCCTAAGAATGTCTGCTTTTCTTCGTGCATATGAGTGCAACAGAGTCCAATAAGCACTTCTTAATAAACTCTGTCAGAAAATGCTTTACTTTTTCTGCCGATTTAGTGAGAAATGACATGGTGGTCATCTCTGGTGGTGTAAAGTTTGATAAAAAGTCCTTGTTGGGTTTGCAGTTTTGCTAGCAACTCACCAGACAGATTTTTGTATTTATTCTCGTGTTTGGTCGTGTAGTGGCGATTCAAAATATTATCTATTAACACAGCGACCTGTGTACCACAAATCAAGCACACAGCTTTACCTTTGATTTCTGTAAAAAAGTACTTGTCAATGTCTTGTTAAAAACACGACTTTCGTTTTCAACTTTTCTTTTCTTAGCGTGAGTTGAAATATTCAGGGTAACCTGGCTAGCATCACTTGTCACTGTTCACCTTCACTCAAAGCTCGCATCTTGCACATATACGTCAACACGGAAGTAGAGTAACGCTTTTCAAAATAAAGGCAGCACAGTTGTTTTGCACACACAACATAGATATTGTTATAATCTATCCATATTGTAATTTATGATTGACCGCACCCGTAATATGCCCAGGTCTGGTTTAAAGAGAACGGTGTACAAAAGAGAAATCCAGTGAACAGCTGTTTGGACATAAAAGCAGAGGTCAGAGGAGAAAGGGAAGACTAGTTGGATGTGATAGAAAAGTAAAAGTAACTTAAATAAGCACTGGTTACAACAAATGTCTCTGAACCATCTCTGAATGCAGTGTGTCGAACCTTAAAGCAGATGGATTTTCCTCAGCCTGACATTTTGGTAAAAGAAATGCTTCCATAGTAGGTCAATACAATAACGAAAAGGCAAGTGTTGGATTTCCTGTCTCATTTTATTTGAAATCAGAAGTGATATTCCTTCCATAATGCAGTTCATCTCTCCTCCAGGGTAAAGAAGGGAGATTTCAATGGAACTGAATCTGCCAAACTAGAGCGTTTTGTGGAGTTTCATTGAGCTACAGTGCCAGGTTTAGCTTCTTGGAGTTTGACGTTTGTGAAAGATACAGATGAATTGATGACTACTGTCTTGAGGGCACCATTACTGTGGTGAGAAACATTATTGGACAAAAAGATTGTTTCATCATCTGACATGGGGAACAGATGAGCAGTGATTTTATCAACTTGCACTGTAGGAAGGTAAGACCATTGCAATTTCTCACACTTCAAATAATTCATTATTTATTTATTTATTTTTGTTATAAAACACCATAGAGGCAGTAGAAAATGAAGCTCAGATTAAAAAGAGTGAAACATGTTTTTTACAGTGTTACTGACTGCTATAAAATTCTAATTAACTAAAATCTAAAAATAAAAAGAACTGATAAATAGATTTAGCTGAGAATCTCTTCACTGGAATGCCCAGTCCACATGTACTGGTGGCTTGTGTCTGCAAAAAAGAATTTCACAAATGCACAAACACACACAGGAAACAGGAGTGTGTGTGGGATATCAATTGTGGAATGAGATGTGCTGAATGAGTGAAATGCAGTGAAAATACTTGTTCCGCATGAATTATCAAACCTCATTTGCAAAATTACACTAAAAGGTGATCAGGGTCCAGTTTGGAATCAGAAATCATTCTACCCAGCTGTGCAAGCTGATCAGGGCAGGATCCTGGATGTAAGGGTCAGCATGGTAATAAGGTATAATACACAGTCAAAGCTTGGAAGATTGTAGAAACATCTGGTGCATGTGCATGCAACACAGGAAAAATGTGTTATTTACAGAATGCAATCGTGCTCTGAAAGTTTGAATTATGTCACAACTTTAAAAAACTTTTTCAGAAGATGTGGCTGATTGTTTCAAAGGTGCTTCAAGATGATATTTTGGAGCTCCATATTAAATGATGATTGTATGTTACTTGAGAAAAAGTCATACATGCTAAAGTCCTCATATTTGGAACACAGAAAAATAGAAAAAACATTTAAAGTTTCTCCATCCATCTGTTCCGAATAGAGATGATTCAACTCTCACTGTATTTTAATAAAATTTTCCATCCATTCATCCATTTTCTGCCGCTTATCCAGAGTCGGGTCGCGGGGGCAACTGCCTAAGCAGGGAAACCCAGACTTCCCTCTCCCCGGCCACATTCACCAGCTCATCCAAAGGGATCCCAAGGCGTTCCCAGGCCAGCCGAGAGATGTAGTCTGTCCAGGGTGTCCTGGGTCTTCCCGGCCTTCCCGGATCACCGAGCTTCACACCCTATCTCTAAGGGAGAGCCCGGCCACCCTGCAGAGAAAACTCATTTCAGCCGCTTGTATTCGCGGTCTTGTTCTTTCAGTCACTACCCACAGCTCGTGACCATAGGTGAGGGTAGGAACGTAGATCAACCAGTAAATCGCGAGCTTTGTCTTTTGGCTCAGCTCCCTCTTCACTAGAATTATCTAATCTAGTATTTTATCTTCTAATATGTCTCAGTCATTTTTGGTTAGCAACACGTTTGGTAGAACTCAAATTATGTACAAAAATAGCCACTTCTCTTATTAGGCAGATTTTTGCTTCATAATTTAGAGTGTGAGTTAAAAAGTCAATATTTTGCTTGAATTTTTCAAACCCTGCCTTTGCTGGGTGATACAGAAATGGAAATTAACTGTATTTCAGAATTTTCCTGAATTATTTTGCTTGTTTTAGCTTTAGTGCATAAGGGTTTCTTTTTAAAAACAATCTTTATTAAGAAGTACAATGGAGTAGATATAAGGATGTGGACATAAGTTTTTAGGCATATTTTAATAACTAATTTTGAATATAAATAATTAAATGCATTTCAATACAACTTTCTCTAGTCACATCAAAATCTACTTTTTGCCTGTTATAAGGCAAACATTGACAGGCAGATTAATCAAGTGAGGACAATTTTCAGCCTACTTTCTACAAGAAACTATTAAATAAAGGAAGTCTTTTCACAATGCGAAGGATAAAGCTGCCCTTTGTGTACAAGGAACTGCATTTTATCCCTCTTAGCACAGTGGTGCCTCATTCTGCCATATTTCATCATAGCGCTGAGGCACTCATTTTTGGCTCCTTTCTAAAACTCTCTTGGGGTTAAACTCTTGGGGATGGCTGTATTTCAGGACCTTTAAAATCTAACTTCCTGCTCTGTGCCTTTGTTGGGTAGCAGTGTGAAACAAATCTGCACTGCTGTCACTTTATTTTTATATTCCAAACTGACTCAAAATCAGAACACGAGGCTGTAGGAAACAATTTAAGTTCTTTGTCATAAAAAAATAAAAAACAACTGGGCCAACTGGAAAGTGAAGCCTGGCAGGTGGTTCAAGTTCATTTCAATGTGCATTTCAGATTGGGAAGCAAGGCCGGCCAAGAAAGCAATGAGATGAGCAGAGGAACCTGGTAAAGAAGATTTAATTCAGTTTCTTATTTATTTTGTGAAATGCCATCTGATGCAAATATTGTCCTGTCAAAGTGTCACAGTAGAGGATGTATAGTAATCACACCCCCAAAGCAGCAGGCAGCCTTTCTTATGCTTGTGTTGACCTTCCTGCTGTCATTAATAACCCTCCCAGCTTTCCTTACTTCCACACTTGCTGCTCACTGATGCAGAAATATGCAATCATCATTAAGGGAAACTCTGCTACATCACGTCCTCCAGCATAGATGAAAAAATTGTCTGGAGTATTCTGTTTGGACACACTAACTCTACACCTAGCACAGGCCCTCTTCATCAAACAGCTCTACAATGGCATTGAGCCTGAATTTCTGCCAGAACTTCTCATATGCTCCCACTTCCTCTCATTTTATCTAACTCATTATCCAGATATAAATAATCAGTTCAACTTTGGGAGGAGGAAAAATCTCTTGCACTTTGACAGCACACAACTGCAAACACACTGGAAGTACATAAAAAGGATTCAAATCAAGGCCATTCATCTTTGACACCTGAGAAGCTGAAGAATATTTACTCTTTAATTCTTATTGCACCTTTTAATAAACTCCTGGGCACACAGCTTCACTTTCTTTTAATCAAATAAGAAATCAGTCAACTGTGTCATTGTGCAGGAAAGCTAACCGACATCAGAAGTCCAAATCTCTGGAGTCGTCAACCTCTAAGCGCCCACACTAAAAACCGCAGGTGTTAGTTTCTTCTGCGCCAGCCTGCTGACATTCTCTGGTGGTGGTATACTCCGCACAGACACCTGCTGGTAGTGGTATTAAGTTAGATGTCACCCTCTGACGTAGCGGTAGCCGCTGTTCTGAGCCACTGATAGTCGCTGGGGGTCGCCGGCTAGCACTGGCTATAAAGAGAGCTCCTGAGTGGCTGTTGTGGTGGTCCAACACTGCATGGTACCATAGCGGTACCTAGCGGCATCATTGCCTCAGGGTTTAGTTTCCTTAAACCTAAAGCAGCATCACCACAAAGCAACAGTCTAATGCAATCTGATGTTGTAGAATTACTTTGCTGTTTTCGTTGTTGTTGAATGGCCATTTTCCAAATAACAAGAAAACAAGAGATGTTGACTTTTGGCAACTGGATAACATGTTGTTTCTCCGGTTTTAGACAGCAAATGAATACAAACAAATGATAACACAGTATTAAAAAGGTGGACTATGTCAATCCTTGTGACAAAACGAAGCAGAATTTTTAAAACAATGTTGAGTTGTTGTTGCTAAGGTTAGAAATGCCTAGCCTTAGCTTGGGAACATGCTCTTGCTGCCAGTGATAGTCCTACAGCAGCCATCTTGGATCAAGATCTACAGATGAAAATTTACAGGACAAATTTTAAATGCTGACAAAGTGTCTTAGTTCTTGTTCACAATGTTTAAAATTTTTCTTTTTGCCTGTGTCAGCTTCAGTGCACAGTCTCAGAGGCAACCATTAATTAGAAAAGCACATGGGAGGCAAACAGCTGAATGTGACGTTATGTTCTTTATTCTTGAAATTTTCACCATGATACCCTACACCCCAAAGACCAAAAACGTCTACAATTAGGGATGTTATGCTCGAGCATTCTGCTCGATCACATGTCAAGCATGTGACACGAAAGTGTTGCGAGCAGTGTCTCGGAGCATTGATTCAGCATGCCAAAAGTCACATGATAGACCAAACTAGATGATGACACAGAAGATGATAGCACAGAAAATAAATTAAAATGAGAAACTATTATACTGCATATTAATCACTGAAGGGCCTTTCCAATGATTTTACTCATTTGCCCAGAATTTTGGTCAAATCCTGTATTATTTGGTAATTCGACCATACAACAATTCTTTCTATTTTTGTTTTTGTTTTTTTAACCACTAAAGCACTTTTACACTCTTGTGCCATATAATACACCAAACACAATAAAGAGGGTAACTTTTGGGTGAAAATGTAAAGTGGATGCATCACTGATATGAAATCATGAATGTATAGCATTTAAGCAGAATCATGCAACAGTAATTCCTTAATCTCAAACATTTTATTAAAACAAAAGCTAACAACAATGAGGGGTGTACCAGAACAGAGATTGCCATGTTATTTGACACCTAATCAAGTGTTAGGTGTTTTAGTGAACAGTTGTGCAATGTACATTCAAAATGTTAGAGAAGGTCAGATTTAGTCCACCTGCATAGGTTTTTCTAGCATAATACAAAAAGATGAACATCTCTAACTTCTGTGAGTAATATACTGTATAATGAAATCAGGAGAGAGAGCAGAGACAGGATAATCCATCCATCCAGGTTCTTCTAATCTGAGGGCAGTTCACAGTGCAGCTACAAGCTAAGCAGAGTATTATATCTTCTACCTAGCTACACTTTCCAGGCCTTACAGTGGCATTCCCAGGTCAGATTAGAAATGCAATCCCTCTAGTGGATTTTAGGTTTTTCCTTTAGGAATGCATCCAGAGAGTCTCCTTATCACCCAATTTAAACCGAGTCCTGATGTAAAGGGACAGTGGCTCAACTCCAAGCTCTCCCTGGATGTCAGTGCACCTTACTCTATGTTTAAGGCTCGGCCCAGCAAACATTTTGGAAAAAAATAATTTAATTTTGTCTCTGCAGAACCTGTCTGACACCAGGGGGCGAGTCAACAGCCCTGCTCACAAAGGAGCCCATCCTCCAAACATATTGTAATTACTTAAAAGTTCTTCAAACTTTCAGTAATTTTAAAATAAACAAAAGAAATGTAAAACTTCTGTGAGAAGCAAAGTAAAGCAATGAATCATATAAAATGAACGTAAGTTGTAAGTTACTAAACATGTACACACCTCCACACAACTACACACAAGTCTGCTGAACACAAGTCTGCCTTAAATGTAAAGATGACAGTACATGATTAAATAATGTAGCTGAACAAAGCGCAAAGAAAAATTATTTGAACAGAAAATATCTACAAGTGAAAAATGGAAGGAAAAATAATCAAGGAGAAATAATGGCTGGCATCTTTCCTCTGCCAGATTATAAATCACTGTGGGAGACTTTTTTTATAAAAATAAATTTTTCTGCTCTAGATTTCACTTACATGACAATGAAAGCAGAAATGCATAGAGGCCGTGTTTATTTAGGGGACACCGAAAACAAAATACTCATGATTACACACACCCATAATCATAATCAAGGCCTATCTGAAGTTACAAATTGTCCAGCCTTCTGAAGGGCAAAGTGTGATCCAGTGTCCTTGATCATTATAAACAGGAAGACAGAGGCTGCCAATAACAAACAAAAAAGCTCAGCTGTTAACCGCTAAAAGCAGTAACATCAGCTATACCGACTCACTCCGCTTTCTCTTTACAAACACACAACTGGAAAATGTGAAGAGTACCGTCCCCCTTACATCCAGGCAATCAGACATTTGTAATGAAATGCGTCATTATTCACTTTATTGATGGAGTTTCTGACATGTTCAATGACAATCTGTAAAATGTACTGATTTTGTGAGCACGGTAACAATCTTAAAATGAAAGTTACATGTAATATGTCACAGTCTGTCAGGACATTCAGGTGCAGGTGATTCCTGCTGGTCCACTCTACAATCTTGTCCACCAGCACTCTGTACTCCTCCCCTCCCTCTCCTGTACACCCAACACCAGCTGAGTCATTAGAAAATTCCTGAAGGCAGCAGGACTCAGTGTTGTACTGAAAATCTGGTGTAAGTGCTGTAAATATGGGACAGAGAAGTTTTATTCCCATCCCCAACTTCATTTAATGCATTGTGTAAAATACAATTGTTTTTACCGAGGAACATAGATCATTAGAGCCTGTATAATGTAACAATCCTTTTGTGGTCAGGTGTGCTTAGTACTTCATCAAACTAAAGTTTAGCAAACAAAGGTGCTCAGTCAATGCTTTTCTTTTTCTTTTTGTTTTAATATGGTTAAAGTTATTTCTTTATATTGTATCTATTTAATTGCTGGCATAGTTAATATAAAAGTAACTTTATTAGTAAGGTTTTATCTTCTCACCTTACAGTTCTATATTGTGACTTTGTGATGCTGGTGCTACTGGTCTTTGGCTACATCTGGATGTCTAAGAGCACTGGAAAAACATAAAAATATAAATCACTGTGTATGTTTTTGTCCATTCAGGCAAATTTTCCTCTAAATCTGGCTGTTATTTTGGCTGTTAGTGCATGTGTCACAATTCTTTTGTAAGAAAATCTGCAAAATTTTGTAATAACTATTAGATAAAACAACAAAGCAGTTGTGCTTACGGCACCCAAATGGCTAGCAGCGGCCCTGTTTACCATTTATACTTCAATAATTTCCCTTTAAGATTCACCAGTGGCATCGCCTGGCCTAGGCATATTCGGCTCTAGCCCCGAACATTTCACATCAAGCCCGAATGTTTTTTCAACCCAGAAGGAACAAGTTTAAATAAACTGAGCCGCCTTATAACATTAAAGAAGATGGTAGTTTTGTAATAACCTGGCTTCTCTGAACGCAACACAGGTAGAACAATATGACCAATCACAGAGGAATTTTATGGAAGCGGGAAATCCTCCGTGTTTTATTAGCTGACAGCCCGCGGTTTTATCCCTAATCTGAACTGTTATTTTGAACAGTCAAAAATGGAGAAAATTGAATGAACATTAGGCAGATCATTCTTAACAGTACTTGACGCTTCAAAGGTTAAGCTAGCTACACTAAACCGTTAGCCTTGCCCTTTTCTGTTATACACATTGCATTAAATCTGTAAAGCGGTGAAGTCTACGTGATTCACTGGCCTAACCGCTGGAAAAGGTCCTGATTTTCCCAAAACCCCTAAGAAGGAGGTGCTGCTGTTAGTGTGTGTGTGCGGGCCCGCGTGTATGCGTTTGTGTTGTAGTAGATGAAAACGGCTTTTCTATTAGTGTTGGATATTTGGTTTCTAGATGCTGCTAGTTCAGAAGAGCTTTATTGTTATTTACTGATGTTTTTATTTACCTCCAGGTCACTGGCTGGTCAACAGTTAAAGTCCAGCTGTTAAAGACCGTTTTACATCTCATGTTGCTCACATTTATATGTGGAATACAAAACCTTCTCTTCGTCTTTCATGATCTCACCTTTGTGTGGGTGTATACTTCATGTATTAATGAGGCTGGTGGTTTTTGTATGTGTGCTTTGCTCCAGGACAGGGGTGTTGGTTGGAGTATACCACTAAACTAAACTAGGCTGTACTACTGATTAAATCTACAGTTTTACTTTTGTTCTGACTGAGTGCAAAGACCGCTGTGTTTCATGTTTGCAGTTATTCATGTAGATTGTGTCAACGTGATTATACGACTACTACTGTTATTTAGCAGACGCTTTTTTACAAAGCAACTTACATCTGAGAGAACAACAGGAGGGGACATCATGGATAGGTGCTGCTCGGACTGCTGTGAATCCAGTTGGACACAGGTGCTGCCTTGCAGTGCTAGAGGATTTATTTTTTGTTTATTGATTTAGATGAGACTACTTATATAAATTTTGCGACATTTGATTTAATAATTTGATTTACTTTGAATGCTTAGCTACCATATAATTGAATAACCTGTCCTGTCTCCGCATTTCCATGGATTTACTCAGAAAAATAAAATGTTTTTATTATGTTTGTTTTATAAATTTATCATAAACACAAATATTTGCATACAGGCATAATTTCAAACTATCCAGATAGGATAAATTTAATACATTTAAACCTTGAGTAGCATATTTCATAATTAAAACTATATAATTGAGCCAATTTTCCCCCAATAAATGACATTTCCATAGGAAATGAATGGAGAAGGAACGACGTCGCCTCCCGTGTGTCTTGCCCATAAGTTTGAAAATAAATACATATTGAAGCACATATTGCAGTATTTGGCTTTAAACAAGGTACCACAATGCTCAAGAAAGCTTAAATAAAAGCTTGTTTTTTACTGCGCTGGTTCACCAAGATTCCTCTACAAGGGTGTGGGCTCAGCCCGCAATGTTCCCAGGTCCAGGAAATGCCTCTGAGATTCACTAAATACATTTTAATATAAATTGTATCAAATTATGACCAATTCCTGCTTTAAATAATGCTTGAAAATGTATGACTAATTCAAGTACTGATGAATAAACATTTTTAAAAATATTAAATATGATTGTTGAAGCATTTTGTGTCTCCGTGAATGTCTATAAAAAGCAAGATAAATGCCCTGTTTGCTTACATTTGGGTGTAAGAGTTTTTGTGTGTCTGTGAAGAAAGTGGATTAGCATAATGATGATATGTAAATAGCGCTTTGCAAAAGTAAATCCCAAATATTTGCTGCAGGGACGGGATTTACATCCATCTGCAGCCAGAAAACTCCACCAACATTTACACTGACATGGACATATGAATATGTGAGCTTTTCGCAGCATATGAAAACAAAGGCACACTGAACCAACTTTAAAGCTGATTAAGGCTGATAAACACTAAACAGACTGAGCAAGAGATCTATTGCTTCCTGTGTGGATGGGATTTTTTTTACAAAACCACAAATCAGCTTGCATGCTTCTATTTTTTATGCAGTCACTGTACCATTAAGAAGTTATGTCCATCATATTCAATGATGACAGACTTGCACTAATACATCATCTCCACCCATAGACACTTTATCTTCACGGCACTGTATACCTATTTAAATGTAAATTCTTTGCATCAGAGGCAAGGATTTATTGCAGTGCTGCCCTGCAACACTTTTTTAACAGGAAGCAGGGAAACAAGGTTTAGCTTTTATTTTAATTTAGACATGATGTAACATGTTTTAACCTTTCAAGCCTGAAGAGACAAGTGTCGTGCCATCATTTTTAGAACACATAAGAGATGATGAAACAAAAAGAAAAAATTTATACATAAATTCAAAGGGGAAGCCAATAATGTACTGTAAGGAAAAATCCAGATCTGTCTTTTTTGTGTGTCTGCTGCTAGGTTTACTCCTTTTCTTCTTTTTGAAAGTAGATTTAATGAGTGCTTTTTAAAGTTCCCAATAAATATATCGAAAGAATGAAGCAGCTTTTAGAAGGAACTTAGGAATAGAAGCAGCCAATGTGAAACCAGCCTCCTCAAATGCTGAAATTCTGTGGTGCTTTGTAAAGGGTAAAGATTTATCATGAGAGATAATAGCTGTAAACACCATGGCTGAGTACTCGGAACATTAAAAGCATGGAAGCAGATTACCAGAGCTAACAGTTCTAAGAAACTTATTTTGTCAACTTGCTGGGTGAGTGTAAGTTTTTAGGGCTAGCTTTCAAGAACACGATTTAGCTACTATTACCACTATTAGCATTTGACAACACATTATTGGCCTTGAGCTAAAATTACAAAGAGGGCCTGCACAAGTGTATTTAACCCTAAAAGTCAAGAGCTGTAACCACAAAAGAAAGTTGCCAGGCTTGTGTCAATCAGTCAACAAAACCCCTATAAACATGTGGTTCCATTAACAGTCAGGTTTTCCACAGAAGCAGCAATGCTTCTGCTAAATCAATGGTCACGTTTACTTGAGACTTTTAATCCCTCTTTAATTCAGAATAAAAAGTTATCCTCTTTAAAAATGTTAAAAATGACATTTTGCACACCTAATCCTGAATGGAAATGACCATTCCAAATTAATCTTAAATCCAAAGTTTTTGGGTGGTTTGTTCAATCATGTATACGTTTATTCCGCTTTAAATTAGTTATGGTCATTCTACACATGTGAAGTGAAGTAGTTTGCTGGTGCTGCTTCAAAACTAGAATCAAAATCAAAGCAAAAATTGTTCTTATTATATGGTTTTACATGTTGTAGAAAAAAAGAAAAGAATCAGGAACTGGAGTTTGTTTACTTCCAGTAGACTTAAATATGTCATGTCCTCCCCCTGTCCAATCACAACCCTTCCCAACCCCCAGACTTTAATCGGAATTGAATAAAGGCACAAAAAAAAAGAAGGTATTTTCCATGTAAAACTCAATTCGGAATTACTTTTTCCATGTAAACTCAAAATAGAGTACTTTCATAATTCCAGATTATTTCAATCTGAATTAATTTTAAATAAATAAAACATATTTCCGTGGTCACTGTTACAAAAAACAGTAAAAAATTCAGGCTGTCTCACTGCTCAACAGGCACAATACCAAACCAATCTAAAGCCCTATATTAAGTTTTGACATGTGTGCAGAAGCACGCAAATGAAAAAAAAGAAGAAAAAAACAAATGTGCAAGGCAAGACAAGGAAAATTTATTCTTGAAAACAGCTAAGCTAACAGGCTAACAGAGTTTTGCCTTGCTGACAGCGCGGCACGCGCCGGTGTGTCCGCCTACAGTCGGCGCGTGTGAAGCGAGCGGACAGGGCAGTGAAGCAGACAGAAGGCACCGCTATATCCAAACCATCACTTTTTACTGAACTTCCTGGTTGGGGCTGTAAGCCCTGCTGATTTATCCAGCTGGCCAGCTCCTGCTAAACATCTCCACATATTTACCCTACTTAGTTAGCCTGAGCTAAACGGTAAACAGAACTGAAATAATGCTAGCGTGTTCTCGTGTCACGTGTGAGTGTTTGCGTCGGTGTATGTTTGTGTACATGCGCGTCGTTCATACATGCAGACAGCAGAGGAACATGAAGAAGAAATCCACCTAAAGGAAGACTGAAAAAACATGACTAGTTTGGTACAAACATTTACTCGCCACTTGGCGGATAGCCCTCTGAGACTTATTCGCCTAACGAAAAATTTACTCGCATTTGGCGCCTGGCGAGTGTTAATTTTGGTCCCTGCATACAAGCCAAGGGCTGTAACAATAGCACATTTCACACATAAAGCATTCTAATGTGCTTTAAGGTCATACAGGGACGTCATGTATATAGACATAGACATGCACTGTCAAGCTACATTATGAAGAACCCAAGAGGAGACCCACAGGAAGCAGGTGGATCAGGACTGAAAGAATTTAATAAAACCTACAAATAAAAACCACTACAGGGCAGGAAGTCCAATAATAATAAAAAAAGGTGACTTTAGTGCAGAGAACAAGACATACTGGCATCGGACTGGGGTGCGTAAGCAATACCAATTTACATAGGACCCTCTGCAGGGTAGGGGCGCTTGAAAATCCTGGAATGAAAAGTTAGTTTTTTTGATAATATGATAATCAAAGTCAGTTTGCCTGAATGAATATGCAGAGAGAAAGAATTTTGCTTTAAATTTTTTAAAGTTGAAGACCCACCTGTTGGTTCTACCACTGCTATGAAATTAATTATCGCCATTAACTATCGCTATAAACGAGTTACACACGTTGAGGACAGCCAGACAGCCAGAAGAGAAAGTAATATATTTCCCAAAGAAAGAGAAGTCTGGACACCAGAAAAGGGAAGGGAAAAAACAAATAAATAAATAAATAAGGTAAGAAAATGGAGTGAGGGGCAGCAGCTTCTTTTTAATTTTTTTTAGAGAAGCTGAGCACGCCTGAACTAACTTACAGTCTGAGCTGATATCAGCAGCAGCTGTCTGTAGGCAACATGTTAGGGTTCATTTAGGGACAACAAGCTTTTACCGCAAGCATTTACTTTTTATGGACCTCGCAATAAAAAACTATTAAACTGTATCGATATTTTAGCCCTTTCCCAGTGATTAATCATGCCATATATGGTATCAATTGATTTCTTGTAATTTCAGGATTTTGAAGATGCCACTGACATGTTATCTAAAAAAACTGAATCTATCAGACCCTGAAGTCTGTAATATTGAGTCAGTCTGATAATTATATTACCTACTGTTGGTACGTTTATAAAAACGAAGGGGCTGTCCAGACTGCATGTTATAACAAAAGGAGTAGAATAAATTCACAGTAAGACAGGAGGTACAATACAATGACTAGTGTGTTTGTTGGTGTAGCCTAGCAAATGGTTTATTGCATTATATATATATATATATATGGTCATGATTATTTGTCCTATATATATTGCCTATTGAGTTAATAATTTAAATCAGACATTGGCCCTTGAGGACCGGAGTTGGGGACAGTTTTTTTAATATTAGTATTAGCAAAGTTTAATATCATGAGCCACTTGGTCATCAGTTTCAGAACAGCAGCAGGTCCATCATCAAGTCCAGATGATCACTGAGGATTTGGGCCAAGGTGAGCTCATGTATTCAGTTTACAATCAATCATCTGTAGCTGGTTCAAATGACATAATCTGATTAACACATCTGGATTTATTCTATTGTTTGTTGTGATATAAGCAGTTTAAAAAAATCTTGTATCAGTCTAGCTTGTAAGGGGTCTGTCCTACTAGCAGAGTGACATCTCGAAAATTCAAGTAAAGCAAAGGGAAGTGAAGGTTGCTCTAAAAGTAGTGAGGAGGTTGAGGAAAGGAAAGAAGAGGAACAAGAAGACATTGAGAGGCTGAGCGAAGAGTGTCTGCCGGATGAACCAGGAAAATGGCTAGAGAAGTTATTATGCCATTTAGAGGTTAAACTAAGATATTTAATACCTTTCCTCTGGGCTCCACCATGGATAATGTATGCGTAAGAACTATCGATCAAAACCACATGTGGTTTGTACATAAGGCCCAGTATTCTGTGCTATGCCCCTGCACATACACCTATAACACTGACAAGGATCTGGTAAGTGTGAACGAGAGCAAGATGTACATACCACTGAGGATGACAAGGCAACTGAAAACAGAGACCTGGTGTCGAAGGGCAAAAAGGGGACAAGAGGTTTACTGAGGACAGAACAAATCAGCAACAGAAGAAACCCACAATCAAAAAGACAAATCAGACCCGACTTCTTATGTAAACATTCAGTGCTCACATAAACACAACAAAAAGTAGACCAACCAATGCCAAGTACGAAGCAGGTCTTGCAAGAACCACCTGTGGAGGTGGAAACAGGAGTCATTTTCCTGTTCCTGTTCTGAGTTCTTAAAATAAAAGAGCAAATTACCTTGAGTCATTATAGCCATAAAGGAAGTAATTTCATGGGGGTAAATACATAAATAAATGAATATGTAGATTCAATTGACCTTAATTTTCAAGACTATAGACAAATCCTAGAGGAAAACCTGAACCTATCTGTAATGATAAAAATCCTCCTTAAGCAAATATGGAGATAAATATATGTTGTATGTACTGACGCTCTCTAACACTTGACAATTAGCCAAACGAGTACGCCCATCTTTCTGTTTTGTTTGCAGATGCTGTGCTGATGAGATAAAATATTTTTCTTATACACCTCTAATCTAAGAATATGTTTGCTGCTGCATAAGCAAAAAGACAACTGTTCTGGCTTAAGCTTTAAAGTCTGCTCAGTACAAAGCAGGTGTTTTAGAACAAAAGCAGTCAGCAGATGTTCTTAGTGATCAGAAAACGCAGAAAAATGTGAATTTCTGCAACTCGAAATGGGTTAACAAAAAAACAAAAACTGAAAACACAAACTACTACACTGAACAGGATTTGAGGAGGTGCAGTTTAAAAATGAAAACACTGTAAAGCTTTAAACTGCACCAATCTCAGGGTTGAAGTGTGAAGAATATATATGTATTTTATACTACAATACCTGCGTAAGGATTTTATGTCTGCCTCATTTGCCAAGTTAATTTGCACTTTAATTCAAATTGTCTCTGCTTATAATAAAGCACTGTGTCTTTGTCCTAGTAATATAGAAATAACACAGGCCTGGATTTAACATATTTCTTCCTTCGGTGCAAAGGTAAAATTATTTTAATTTAATAGCCTGTAGTGTGTTAACAGACAGCCACTACATTATAAACTGAAAGTGTAAGTTATAGTAAAACCTCAAATAAATTGGCATAATTAATACCTATATAAAAAATACGTAATTAAAATAGTTTTAAAATGATCAAAAGTCATGATGTTATTAAACTTTTTTTTGCCAAAAGCTATAAGTAATTTTGAGGGAAAATAAATTGAATAAATAATTGCACTTAATCTGATGATCTATGTAAAAATGAATGAGTGTGCAAAACTCTTGTTTGTGGTGGAGATGAGGTGGGATCAGTGCATGCATTGTCGCTAAAAACACATGTGATGTCACTTCCAATTATTTCTACCCGCAGCTCAAGCCTGCACATGCGAGGAAAGTGGCTCTTATCAAAAAAGACTAGAAAACTAATTTTTAGTCACCATATGTTGCGTTTCCATTAAGCGGTTCAGTTTGGGCCGGTATAATCTGGTACGCTATTAAATGGTCCAGCCAATTCAGGTGAGCGTTTTCACTGCAAGTCGGACCGCCACTGGGTGGCAGTGTTTACACCAAATGACCATAAATCACCTTTACTGTAGTTTCACTATGTAGGCAACATGATTAAGACATTAGAAAGTACAGCTCACCTGTTATGATGATAAACCTTTTCTGCCGGGTCCGCACTTTAATCCACTATGAAAATGTCATCTACCACATCCACCCCAATGCTTACAATAAAACGTGTAAAAATCGTGAAATAGTATTGCTTGGCAGAGAAAGTCTTTAGTTCATTACTCATGCCATATTAAAAATTTTAATTTGGTATTATCTTAATGAGAGAAGCTTAGTTTGAGCACATAGATTTTTATTAAGTTTCTCATACTTCTTCATTTTTTTACATTTAAAACTTTTATCACTGGGTGTCCAAAACAAAATAAATGAATTTGACATTATGTTATCAAAGCATGTTAGCAAACAGGTTCTGACAGTAAACATACCATAAGAATCCGTGTCTAATTAATTTAGGAAATGTGAATTTAGAAATATCCCTTACATTGAAAATGCAAATATTTTTTTAAAAATTTTTCAAATTTTAATTGATAGGAAGAATAAGTCATTTATGTTCTGCAAATTTAAATGCTCATTTTTCTCATTTGTAAATTTGTTTTTAAACAAGTCTTAAGTTTTTTAGCTTTGTTGGTATGTATTTTCTGTTTTTTATGGATCCTTAAATATGTGTTTTTATTTTGTGAGCTGTATTTTGTGAAAGACCGCCCTACAATGGACAACAAAGTCTAAGTCTAATAATTCTCAAATTTCAAACAAATTAAAGAAATTCCTTCTCCAAGTCCACAAAGCACATGTAGATTGGTTGACCAAACTCCCATGCCCCCTTAAAGACCCTGAAGAAAGTGTAGAGCTGGTCCACTGTTTCACGACCAGGACGAAAACCACACTGCTCCTCCTCAAACCAAGGTTTGGCTATCAGACGGACCTTCCTCTCCAGCACCCCTGAATAGACCTTACCAGGCAAGCTGAGGAGTGTGATCCCCCTGTAGTTGGAGCACACCCTCCGGTCCCCCTTTTTGAAGAGGGGAACCACCACCCC
>JBAMHW010000009.1:4282167-4294434 GCA_037177495.1 Rhadinocentrus ornatus | reverse complement strand
AGCCCCCGACAACATAGCCACTAGGATCGTCAGGACGCACAAACTCCTCCACCACGGTAAGGTGGCGGCTCAGGGAGACCGTACAGAATGACAATAATATAAATTCATTATAAATTAAAGTTTTTTATCATCATTTTTCACTCATTTTTCTCTCATTATTCTTTTTTATTTGTGTCATTGCAGGAAACTGGGCCACAACGAATTAGAATTAGGGTTTTCTAATTTTTAAAAATGCCAAGTTCATTTTAGTTGGACAGTGGGGCATAATCACTGAATATTCTGCACCTTCTTTTAAATGAAGCAACAGTGAAACCTTTCACACAGAGGCTGATTGAATAAAAATAAATAGCTGAGACAGTACTTCATCAACAATAACAAAGTGCTGTGATATGTTGCGTGGGTTCTCTGTAATCCACTCTGCCTCACCGGCTATGCTCCGTTTTTATTGGCCCTGTTTGATGTTTTTAAAACACAGTTTGTGCATGAACACATCCAAGGTAAACACGATGATGGATAGTTTTGAAAACCGCCTCTCGGACTGGCCGCAACTGAGGACATCTGTATGATTTTTTTTTTCTTCCCCGTTGCACAGTGATAAACTCTCGTGCCTTAACAGTTGGCAGCAAATTGGAAGCGTTTTGGGAGTTGATGACTTAAAATACAATATGACCGGTAGATTGACCTTCACACTATTTCAAAGTCCAAGTGCTGTGTACTCACCCTTGCACTAACCTCCAGTATTGAGCGTTTTTGCCACGGCGTCCGTCCGACATTTGCAGCAAGTACTGTATATACACAAATGCAGCGAAACATTGACACATACGCTTGCGTTTACAGCAAGTATATCCCAGCCCTAAGGCATGCTTTGCTTTGTACAGTAGTAAGAAATGTGGTTATAAAACAAGTGAATAATACAATAACTAGTAGCTGTATGGATTCAGCTTGGAGTGATGTGCATCCCTGGGATAAGCTCATATCAATTCAACAAGCCTGGATATAGTGGGTAAGTATCATGCCTGCTACTTCCTCTCGGGTGTGCTGCACCTCACCTGAGTACTAACAATCTTGGATCACACCTGTTCTCCATCATCATCATCAGCCTCAGTATCTTCACCTGGTCAACTAACTACATATACCCATTCCACACACTACTCCGTTGTGTAATATTCTTAAGCTGGTTTCAGACTCATTCCAGTCCGTGTTACTGAATCCTTTGATTAAACCTTTTTGAATTTGAATTTTTTTATCAAAACCGACCTGACAGTAAGCATGCACGCATTTGCAGAGGCTGGGTGTCATTAAATATTCAGTAAAACAGCCACTGTGGTTTAAAAATTAAAAAAATTAGGAAATATTTAATAGATGGGGCAGATATATAACACCAATCATTGTCATCACATACATATGAAAAAAAAAAACTTTTAGTCTAAACAAATGACAAACATGCAATTATTTTGACATTGATTTATTTATTAATGCATTTTACTGGTAAAGTTTGGTAATTTGAGTCACAAGTATTCTATAAAAAATATAAAGTATCAGTTTGCTGCTTTGAAAGTGTTTTTCCAAACACATTAAGTTTTTGTACAAAGACACAGATCAGACAGAAAATAAGTGGTATTGCACATCAGTAGTGTTGGTGTCTCCTTATTTTCGCAGGAGAATTTAAAACCTTATTTCACCTGCTGTGCATCTTCATTGTTGGCTTTCAAATCCATTCATTCTTTAATTTAGAAGAAACTGGACTAATCTTGTGAATAAAGAGACAGTGAAGATCTCTTGATGGCAATTTCTAAGCATGTATTTGTTGAAATCCCAGCCAGATAAATATAAAATACACTTGGAGAATGTGTCATTTCTATTTGAGCTATTCATAATTTCTGCTCGCGCTCTGTGACCATCTACAGCAGTAGGTTTGTATGCAGTTAATTAATTTTTGAATGCCTAAAAAAATCAGCTTAGTTTTGCTTTTTTTTTTTTTTATCAAATCAAATCTTTATTTGTATGGCACTGATTCACAATAAAGTTATCTAAAGGGACTTGTAGGGATTCATTCCAATCTAGTTTGAATCCAATTAAATCCCATTCACCTTAATCCACTTACAATTAAAATAAACAGAATTGGTTATATAATTTACATCACTCCAACTGACACAGGCGTTGTCAGACTTTTTATACCGGGGCACCGAGGTTTTATCGAGTTAATGAGGGATAAGGTAATAGAATAGTAAAAGGGACACAAAATAATCTTAATCAAAATCTTAGACAAAAGTGTAAAATGAAATAACGCAGTTTCATGGAAATATCACACACACATTGGTGTGAATTTACTGCCATGTTTCCATCAGTCTGCCCCGGGATAGCTTTTGCTACACCATCACCAAGTTTATATGACTAATGGATTCACCGTAAAGTACTTTGAGTGCCTTTAAGAGTTCTGTAAAAACCAAATTCATCATTATTAATTAAATTACCATAACACTGATGCTTTAGTCATCTACCACACACACTTTGACACAATCAGACTGTAATGTATCCAAAGCTCTTTATCCACTGTCTTTCAGATATTTAATTAAGATCAAATACAAAGAGAAAGCATAGCATAAGTAAGGCCTAACACTGATGAAGATGACACAGCAACTTACGACTAGCAAGCCTGCAAATATTGCTTCATTTTTATCTTAAAAAATGCAAAATTATACCACAACATATAGCTTTTGTTTCAGGCACAAGTATGGCTGTCAACAGTTAAGTATCAAAATGTAAAAGTGAATATCAAGGCTAAATTGTGCTTTGTTCTGTTAAAAGTAGAAGTCAGCAAGATATAAACTTATACCTTGTGAAGATTAATTCATTTTGAAGTGATGTTTGAAGCAGGGCCCTGCAAAAAATTGGATACCTGTGGTCAGAGTTTCAGCAATTAGCTTTGATTAAAAATGACTAAAAATACATTTTAACTTGGGAAGAAATGTGTTTTATATAGATATAAGATTAAAAGTATCTGTTTTTGCATCTTAAGCAAAAGTGTTTGCAATTTACAGTGTCTACTAAGTCTAATTGAGGAAGAACATTTCTGCTTTATTTTGGGTCAAACCTACAGCCCAACAATCTGTAGTAGAAATGGATGGCCGAACTGACCTGCATGTCTCTGCTTGACCTGCGCCAGTGAAGTCGAATCCCTCACAGCTAAAATATGTCTCATTCCGGCACATCCCTCACACCACTTCCCTTGTTTAAACACTGCAGGCAGCAAAGAAATAAAAGGACACCTTCATCCTCTTAGGATATGCAAACCAAATGTCCATTTGTTCCTTGCCTCTGCAGCTGCGACGTCTCTCCAGTGTTAGGCCATGTGTGCAGAACACACAATGTTATGAGTTTAAGGGATCCGGGCTCTCACAGTTAGGTTAACCTGCTTTGTACTGTTTACTAGTTGTCACTGGGTAGGTAAATCATAGAAATGATGTGTCCTCTCAAACATCATAAATCACATCAAATCAATTATCTTTTATAAAGCACTTTTCCTACCAAAGGCAACACAAAATGTTTTACATGATATAAACAATTTATGCATATTAAATAAAACAAGCCTTTACACACAAACACAAAAAAATCTTTCACTCACACAATCACACAGACATCAACAGAGCAGTTTGTCCAACCCCCTCCCCCCACTCTACACAAACATGAACTCCCTAAATTCCGTCTCTTAGAAAATAATAAATATTAAAAGTAATAAATTAAAAATAATTAATATCTGGCTCGACGCTGCTGTGAGGAAACGATGCACCTACAACTCAATGCAGGCTGAGAGAAGGGCAGGAAAATTGGAGGATAATTTATCTTATTGTTGTTCCAGTTGTCTACATTAGAGATCGCCAACTCCAGTCCTCAAGGCCCACTGTCCTGCAGGTCTTAGATGTTTCCCTACTGCAACATTTGATTTTCAGCGAAGTAAAGAAAATGTTCTCATGATGATAATTAATGACAGTGCTTTTTATTCACACATGAATACTACCCTCTGCTGAATGGCAATGTATACGTGCTTTAATGTTTTGTTGTGTTGAGCATAATATTCTACGTCATCTAAAGTTTGTTAGGATTTACAGTTGAGAGAAATTTGTGTTATCAGATGCAATACTTAATTCAAATTAACTACAAAGACATACTGTTAGGGAAGTTCCTCCCACAAGCACGACAAAGCTAAACCTTTCAACACAAGAAAGAACACAAAGCATTATTTTATGTATACAATTTTACTTGAAAAGGAGTGAATGCACCATACGAGTGTGTTTTTCACACATTACAAGACATTTATAGGGGGGTTCACAAAGTCCTTCCCATGTACATTACATACTTCAGAATTACACAAGTATCAGGTTTCAGTATTTTACCACTGAAGATAAGATGAGAAGAATAAGAAGCATGGGTCGGTTAGTGTCCAATCTCCTCCTGGTACAATCACGTCTGTTGCGGCTTCCTTAACGTCCCTTTTAGCCGCCGAGAGGTATAAGGTTGGGTCCTCGTGTTTGCAACTTTTGTGACGCTCCAGGAGACTTCAATACCAGATGCGCTGAGATCTAGATGCGTTTTAGTGCATTTATTAAGAGCAGCACAGAGCTATAACAGCGCAAAGAGGATGGATAAATGGAATAATGAAAACCGGCGATTCAAACACAGTGAGAATGATGAATGTGTAGCGAATAGCTAATAGTGAGTAGTGAATAGCGTATAGCGGTCAACAAAAAATATGGCTGCTGCCCAACCCTAAGTCTCTCCATCTGTGTCAGAGGTGGGTGCGCACCTTTACACACTTCCAGAAATTCTAGAATATTTAATATGCCTTTTGGAACCTTTCATTATGAAAATGTGATGTTTTCCTATGCCACAAATTGTAGTTTAGGTAGGTCTAGGTTAGGTAATTTAGGTATTGGATTGTTGTGTCTGCAGTTATGTTTTATGTGACACCAGTTGAGAATAAAAATTATTACCACAAAACTTCTCAACATAAAGTAGGATTCAGCACTGTGGAGCTGTTGTGTGACTCAAACAAAATGAGTACAAACATATTACATACTGTATATGTAATCTTGATGGCAGGTAGAGCTTATAAAAACATATTTTGTTAATGCACAACCCATAAATACAGTTTGTAATGTTTAGTACCATCCCATAATATTGCTTATAAGGATGCTTATGCTTTAGTGTCATTCTTGGTGTTTAAATAAAAGCCCAACATGATATTATACATTTAAGTTAAACTATCTTTGTTAAGTTACAGAAAAATATGCCACATTTGAAAAAGAGGAAACGCCTGTTGCCAAGTTTTAATGTGCCAACTCTTGGCGACTCACAGATACATACTATGACACTTTGCATCACTTTATGGTAAAAAAATTTGCTTTAAATCCTGTTGAACACAATTTGACACTTGTCTTCTGCTCCTTAACAGATACCAGAAAGCAGAAAACTACACTATAATAATTTCATATCACATGATCACATGGTAACAAATGATTAATTTCCCCCATAATTTCCTGTGTTAATTTTCTTTTTGTTACATTTTGTTAAAGGGCCAAATAAAGACCTCATATTGAAAAATTTGACTTTTTTGTACCACTTTTTCCTGCGAAAGGCCTTAAAGGGTTAACTTTAAAATTCATTGAATTTGCCTCTTAAAGGAAATAAATAAATATCCCTGCCCAAAATTAAACAAAACTTTCTTTCTTCCTTTCCTTTTATAATCCACATTAGCATAAGCAAAAAGCTGCAGCTACTCTTCCTAGGGTATGTCATATATAATAACCATTTTTATACAATGAGAAAAATCATTAAAAAACAACAAGTGATATGAAGACTTATGATGATACGAAGGCTCCAGCTCCCCCGCGCCCCCTAATTGGACTAGGCAGTACAGAGAATGAAAGAATGAATGAATGTTTGATAATACAAGAACAATGAATTTAGGTTCTATATTAATAAACAGGTATGCATGCAGAGTATCAATATATATTAAAAATATAATAATGCTAGTAATTACAACAACAACCATCATCATTGTCTCGATAAAGACAACAGCAGCTTTGAAAATATTTTGGCAGCATGCATGAAACTAGCATTAGTACACTAACCTACAAAACAATTATGTTTACAATAAAAATATGACAATAATAACAACAAAAGAACAAGACAATTTAGTGTGTAATAGCAAATTATTTTAAAATACTACTTTGTAATATTATTGTGACATGATATGATTATAGTGACATATAATATATGTCTTGTTTTTGTCTTTTTCGTTGCTTTCACACGGTAAGATAGCACAAGACATGTTAATAATGTCACTTGGAACATTATTCTCTATTCCTTTGACATTGCACAACTAAGCCTCATTACCCACTGACTCAGGTAAAATGCTCAGGGGGAAGATACTCCAAAAGATTAAGACAACCAACTTCACAGATCAGTCAAGACAATAAAGTGAGTTTCAGTGCTGATCTTGTTGAAATGTATTGTCCTGCTGGGAAAACCTGTATCTTTGCATTGACACAGATGTTACTTTGACATTTGTGAGCTATCAAAACATTTTTGCTAATCAGTCACTCCTGCTTCGTATGGAAATGGTACTTCAAATGCTGAACAGCACAGGTCTGGCAAAAACTGCTGGGCACAAGGTGTCATGATATGTGATCATGTGTTATGTAAATATGTTATGACAGCAGAGGGCACTACTGAGCTGATCTGCTGCTGAGGCTATATAAGACACAAGGCATGAAGAAGTACAGAACACTGACACAGTATGTCTTGATATGTGAATGAGACTACAAAAAAGTTTGGAGCGCAAGCTCATTTGCTTTGGAATGACGCCTCCTCATTTACAGAACAAAACACAAGGTAAAGAATGTCAGGGGTTCATTCAGCCTCAAGATTTCTAAGACACTGATCTGCTCAAATATATGGGTAGAAAACCCAGAGGCCCCATCCCTAATACACAGGGCCCAACAGACCATGATAACATCCTTGCACCAGGTACTCCTTGGCATTGCCCTGACTGGTTTGTACTTTTTATTTTATTTCTTTATGTGTCGGGAGGATTTTATTCAACATACGATGCTCATTATATGTCATGGCTGACTGACTGTTGTATTAGATTTCACAGATTAATGGATACAGTACTATGTCAGAGGGAAAGGAGACTGAGTAAAATGCCTGTAGACCAGTGAGAATTGAAATTGTAATGCCACAGATTTGAGAACAGGAAAATGTTAAATTCTGCAGCATTTAAAATCCACAAAAGCACAGCTGCCTTCACAAGTCGGTAAGTGGGTTTGGAACCTGTGACAAAAAAGGCTGACTTTACTGGAGAGGGTGCTGCAGCAGATATGTGTCTGTTCATGCAGAAGGTCGGGTTTGGATTTGGCAACGCAGATTTCAAATAACCTTTAAACCATTTCATCTCAGCAATCAACAGAGTGCAACACAAAGAGCTGTTTCTCCCTGTAATGAAGTAACATTGTGGATCCTTTCAATGACCTTCCAGCATTCTCTGGATATAGATTTCAAGGGGACAGTAAAGGAGTTTCATTTTTCACCTGACACAATAGCTGATTGTTTTATTCAAGGACTGGGATATCTTTAAACACAAACAAAAAAATATACAGGAAAAAAATGCACATTCAAGGACACCCATACACTCTGGTTACTTGAACTACATTTCCTTTGAATGTTTTCCGATTGTAGATTTCACTGTCATTGTCTACTATATATAAGTATCTTTGTATATCTTCTTTAATTTGTGTATAAGCAAAGTAATTATTTTTGCTTCCTTTGTGGCTCTAGGACTTCTTCTTGGACATGGTGGTAGCGATTGTAGATTTAACTCACCTACTGCAGATCATCTACCTGTACATACCTGTGCTCCAATAACATTACCAGATCACTGCCTTACCTGAATGCTACAACTTCGGTCAAATCGAAATTTTTGTGTTGTTTGTGTGAAGTATTTATATTTGTGAATTTTTTTATAGAAGGCCCTGCCAAGTCTGGAGGAAACTGTACATGCACCAGACTACACTGAGCCTGTTTTACCACCTCACCACCCCAGCCTTCGCCTCAGTCACAATCTGTCTGTTTTGGAGGGACTGGTACTGAATATGGAAGTTATATTCAAGTTTTTGTTTAGCCACAATCAGTCATGTCATAAATTCACTTGGTTCCTTGGATTTTCTGAATTTCCTGTCATGTTTAATATCAACTGTTCATTCTCAGATAAGGATTGTTTTGAGCTTGGTTTTGTTAAAAGAATCTTGACAAAGTTTTTTTTTTTAATATTTTCTCTTGTCTCTGCCCCTGCCTAGGTCCAACCTTCCCTACAGCTAGTTATAACACATATATGCTCTCAGGCACAACATTTTTTATGTATTCTTAATTTTAATGTTCTTTTTTAAATATTAAATCAGAACGGTTACTAATACTGCTAGTCAGGCAATTTTGACAATTTTTACTTTCAAGTATTGATTGATAGTCACATGACTCCCTATCGTTATATTCATAAGAAACACAGGCTGAATACCTTTTGAAAAAAGAAAGGTAAAAAAATAATTTCTGCAAGCAGCTGTCAGTCCTTACTGGGAAAAAATCTATGACTTCAAACTGATGCTGAATAATATATCTCAATCAAAATCCTTTGATTTTTATATGAATTGACTTTTTACCAGTTTGTCATTAATCACCTTATAGTTCAAACTTGGACCTTTACTTTCATTAAGTTTTATTGTGGTGTACTATCCACATTTAAGGGTCAAACTTTTTGCACAATTAGCCTACATTGTGCTTTTATCCAAAGCGCTTTACAGTGTACATCACATTTACCCATTCACACACACAGATGGTGGAAGCTACCATGCAAGGCACTCACCATTAGGGGTTCGGTGTCTTGCCCAAGGACACCTCGACATGAACTCGACTTGGCTGAGGATCGAACCGGTAACCCGAGGGTTACCGGGCGGTTGCCGAGCCACGCCGCCCATTCATTCATTGATTCATTCTCTTCATTCTGCATAGAGAAACTGTTGTTTTAGCAAAATTCTTTCAAACACAAGAGACACTTCATCTTCACTTCCTGGTCGCAAGACAAGATAAGGTGAACAACATTATCAGCAATATTTAAAAAAATAATAAAATACAGCAAACATAGGCCTTGTAATGGAGCAGTTGGAGTGAAAGTGTTAAGCGGGGCTCAGGCAGATGACCCAAATGCAGGACCCAAAACAACAGGTGGAGTTCAAAAACCCTTTATTCCCGGTGAATCCGGTAACTAAATTCCACACAGTTCTCACTGTGGTTCACAAATAACATAGGTAGCTTGGAATGACGATCCAACATGAGACAATGGGAAATGCAGACAATATATACACAGCAGGTAATGGGTGACAGGTGGAATCAATCGGGGCGGGACAGACAATGACTGACAGGAGACATGATGGCAGGAAGTAAAGACACCTGAAGCTACAGCAAAATTAGAACTTTTAAAAGAAAACAGAACCAAAACATGACAGGCAGTTCAACAAACCCGTCGAGACAACAGAAAGTGCATACCTTGCTGGGAGAAATCAAATCTAAATACTCCGAAACAGGGGAAATCCTCCTTTTTCTCGCTGGCCCCATGATCTCAGAGGAGAGATATAAATGACAATCCACAAAACAAAGTTTCACTAGATCACTGGTTCCAAAACTAGGAGGAGACCCCCCAGGGGGGCGCATCTGAAGGCTGAATAAAATTTATAGTTTCTGCTTTGCTAGCAAAACATGGACAAACAGTGTGTTGTTTGTCTCTAAGTATCAGCATCTGTATGAAGCCAACATCGTACATTCCGCCGGTGAGGCTTTCCACGTAATCATCTACATCATCAAATCACGCTCCAACAGATGCTTCACAAGAAATTCCTGGGATTACTCAGCGAGCAAAGTGCCTTTGCACTAAAAGATAAATCACTACTGATTCGATGAATTTATCATTCAAAAGCTCCTAATCGATCCATCGCAAAATATCTGATTATCTTGTCTGTTATTTCTTTGATGGCTGGATACTGTGGTTGTAAAATGTGGCATAAAAATGTATTGATCTGGGTTTTTCTTCACAATTATATTCATCATTGGACTGAGTTTCTCTGAGAATAAGGTGGATCTTGTTAACATGGAGCAGCAACACAGTTTCAGCCAACCTGTATTGACCTAGCCCTATTGCTAGCTCTCTGGACCACAGCGTCAGATCAAGTGACACGCGGACTGCTGGCAGACATACAGATAGAGTTGGTGAAATTGCCAGGATGCTGCTTCACTGTGGCTAAGGAAATTCTGACCAGCACCATCTGCAATAAATCTGACCAAACTACACTCCATTCATAAAAAAAAAAAAATGGACATAATGTATGTTAGTGACCTACACAATTTTCTCTTTTTAATTCCAAGAGACTGCCCTTATGTGTTTTGTGGATTTGTTGCTTCATTGTGCTGCATATAACCCTCATTAATATTACTGAAGAAGTACCATAAGCAAATGGTATCATTTTGACTGTTAAATATTTTGGTGTCGCCCATTCCTAATAGGAACACCCCGGGGGTAGGGGGTCTTTAAATTTAAATGATTACTGATAACGACTCCAACAAACGTGTAACTATGAGAGGTGGAGCATTGTTCCAGTCTGTTCAGTTAATTTAAAACTAGGTTGAACAGGTGACTTAAACATTATACATTTAATTTGCTCTTATTTACATAACATTAATGCAGGTTGTAAAAAACAGAGGTGAAATGTTCTTGCTACGGAATGTTTGCATGCCTGCAGACTATATATGAAGATGGACGTTTTTACAGTGAAGACAATACAGAAGTGCTTTAGAGAAGAAACCCGTTCAAGGCCATTATGCACGAATCCAAAACATTGCTGGTTTCATTCAAAAACAACTTCTTCTAAAGAAAGTTTAAGTCAAAATAACCCCTTTAGTCATAATGGTGTCAGATTAATCTCAAATCTGATTGATATGATGCTGATACTTTTAAATATTAGTACATATTAGATGTAGTATTCCTTTTCAGCTCCATGGCGTTGGCCAAAAACCACCTCTAGATTTTAAAATGGCTGTTCACGAACCACAGTAACTATGCCAACATCTTATAAAAAGTCTATGAATTCAACACAGCTAAAAAGTGGATCATTTTACGCTGTTGCTTCCTGACACCTCTGTCTACCCTTGATGGTATTTCCTAAGTCTGAAAATATATAATAATATAATATGCTCCCTCTTTTTTGCTCTTGTGTGTCTGTCGAAGGTATTGGAAACTTTGTCACAGAAAACCTCAAACTATTAAAAAAATGTGTGGGATTCTGAAGACTGAGCTCAGTTCACTTCTGCTATACATCTTTCCTTTCCTGCAACGTCTGTCTCCTCTCTCATCTCCATCCCTTTTCCTAAGTTTTTTCTCCTCCCTGGTGCATTTTCCCAGGTTGGTGAGATCCTCAAGGGCTTCTGACATGCTGTGACTCATTTGTCATGGCTTTTCTGATGCAATCAGCCCAACGTGTCTTTTGTAAGCAACAGCGAAAGAAAACACAAGGGATTTAACTGACACAGCTTATGGGCTTGTGAAAGGTGACTGAATGCTGTGATGGAACATTTTAGTCTGTGCAATAAAAAAATTCACAATGATTTCAATATTGTTTTTGCAACCAAATAATGAATTTATGATTGCTCTATTGTTTTAATAAGTTGCAACTAAGGACTGGAAAGCTGTGGTGATGTTGATATGTAGCTTTTGAGAGTCACTTTGTTAATCAAACTAAAGTTCTTCAGACCTGGATTTGCACTCCAAAGTCAAAGACATTAACACCTGCCAGGTATGACAATATGGAGGATCAAACGTAAACAGAGTTTACTGACAATTAGTATTGTCAGGGCTCTCTCTGTCTTTGCATCTGTCATCATGAACTCAAGAAGCAGAAAAATCACTCAATAAAAAAATACAGTTATATTTGTCCTAATTAGCTGGTGATGTAGCGATTACCTCTGGCAAAGCATTAATGAACCTTTGTTTAATCTCCTGACTGGATTTAGACATTAAGAAATTGTTCTCCTCACAGACACTTGAATCTCTCCAGAGAGGAGTGGGGGTCTGACTAGGAAAGACCCCATACTCAAATTTATGACTTGGCCACAGGTTAACAAAGGTCGACTTGCCAACCAAGACTGGGGGAGTAATCTTCAAGGCCT
>JBAMHW010000009.1:4255508-4270328 GCA_037177495.1 Rhadinocentrus ornatus | reverse complement strand
ATATACACACCATTCATAAGAACAGAGTGTGTGCATATGTATATATGTTTGCTTTGTACCATCAGTGCACATAGACAAGATAAATCCTATTTAAATATTGTAACTAAATTAAAATTTGTGTAATTGATTACCTGTTCATGTCTGCTTTTATTAGAAACAGCCAACACTAATCCGGCATGCGCTAAGGTGAGCTCTTCGGCACCTCTAGGGGTGACATTGGTGGGGCCTGGCAGGACCAATATGGCGAGATTTGTGTATTTTATGGGATGGCCTGGGCTGTTGATCCAGCCTTTGCCTCTCTTGGCTTCTGACTTATTAAAAAGGTTTGGAAATAGCCTTTAAAAATATAGGGAGAATTATTGGTTTGAGACCAAACACCAAAGATTCAAGTAAAGCCCCAATAAAATGGCCAAATGCCAACATAATTCTGAAACATTACACTAAAATCGCATGAAATGCACACTTACCAGCAGCCTTCTTAATATTTAGTGAAAAATATTAAATCTTACCTTTTCAATGCTTGGTTTACTCTCGAACTGTTTGTTGTGGCCTACAGATGGACTTGGATATAGTAGTCTGATGTCTAAAATGGTGATTCAGTTGTTTCTGCCTTTATTGACTGTGTTAGAAGTCTAACTTTATTCACTGCATACTTAGAGACACTTATAGCATAAATAAATATCAAGCGTCAAAACCAGAGCAGATTATAATCAGTGACTTATTACAGTGTGCAAAAATAGTAAAACTAAAACAAGCGAATCTTCAGGATTTTGTTCAACCTGTTTGCTATCCTAAAAAAATTGTGTTAATAGGAGCTAATTACCAACGAGGGTTCATCTAGCTTGATGCATAGGCATCATAAAAATAGGTTAGTGTGGATACAATCCACTTGGATGGAGAAAGTATGGCCTAAAACTAACATTAAATAAAACAATTTAGCCACCAACTACTGTGATAGCTTAGCTCAGGTACGCACATTAGCTCATACTAACAGAGCAATGTCGGGATGACAGTACATCAAACTATCAGACAAAAAAACATTGTCCAATGTAATCGGATATACTGACTGTCTTATTAGAATCGGATTGTAAAGTGTACAGTTGAATGGGTTGCCCCGCCATTACCGTCTCTTGCATTGACAAACTGCTTTTCCCAGCCAAAGAACCACTACTCCACCTAGCGGTCATTTCTTTAATCCGTCTAATTACATTTGTATGCCTGATAAATGCCTATTTGTCTACATAAGACATTTAAAATACAGAAAAATAAATGTAGGTCTATGTGTTATAATCAATGGGTGTTGAGCTACTCTGTTTTTCCTACAGAAAAACGTCTTTCCCATTTCGGAAAAAGTGGAGAAAACACTAGATTCTCATGAAAATCCAAATCACCCAGCTTTCCACCAGCTTTTAAACGCACCGTGTACGCAGGAAGCTGTGAGGCTCCCGGAAACGTTAAAAGAGTCTCAGAACCTCTTGAGCACAAGTTAACTGATCTGTGCCTAAATGCACATTTGTCATGCGTATCAGGTGATTCGTGCACACGTATTCAACGATCCGTATGCGAAAGACCATTTTAAAATATTTAAAATTATTTTTTTAACTTATCCTGCATTTTGCACCATCGTGTCTGCTCTAGTGGCTTTCTGATCATCTCCGTGTTTATGCAGCAGCTGTTTCCTCCCTGTCCTCCTCCTCTAAGGTTGTTCCATGAATCATGACGGCTTTCAGTGATCACCTGATCAGCTTTTCTGTCTTGTTGCGTTTGTTAATGGTTCAGCTGAGAAGAAGGAAACTAGCGGTTCACAGTTCACGCCATCAGAAATTTACCTCAAAGTATTGTTTTGGCAGGACCCTTCTCAAATACAGTAATCAACTGGTGGTAGACAGGATTTTTCCTTCAGCTTTGCAGAGGCGGGTCAAGAAAAGTTTTGATAAGGTGCCAAGCAGGGACACTGACCAGGAAAAAGAGGCACAATTAAGACCTTTTAAAGGTCTAGATTTTATAAAATATTGAACTAATTATTGCAACTAACTGATCATCTAATGTAAAAAAGTGAAGAAAAACACGTAATAATCTATTGTATCAACAGTTATTTACTTTGGTTGATGCTGCGGTGGGACTTTTATCACTGCTGCACAAACACTTCAATGATAAAACGTGTTTTTATCCAGGTCATCAGTTTTATTAAACTTTCCTAATTAATGTTGGCTGTGAATCTTTAACATGGAGACAGTTGGTGAGATGATGATATATAAATTCTATATTATGATCTAGAACATAGTAAAGATGATTTAGAACAACAAATAGAAGTATATTACATGCTGCATTTACTGACCCTTGGACATCTGATGTTTACCCAAGGGAAGGTCAGTTAACAGTAAATATTTGTAAGCACTGACTCGTTCTTTTGATACAATACAGTAAAAAAAATGGCAAATTTCAGGCACTGTAGCGAATGGTGATTAATCATGATTATTAATTTGAAAACTAATTAATCTGATTAAAAATAGTTATTTCTGTTTTAAGATCACGACTCCTTCTTAGACTGTAAGCTAAGGTACAGTAATTAGATTCAAAGGGAGCTGGTTAGACGGAATTTTCAGCAGCATCTTCTCAGCTCATAGCTTATTTATCAACATCTCTGGAGACGACATATCAGCTCCAGCCAAAAGAGTACTTGACCTTTTATTGAATTTAGAAAATGTGAGCATAACTCTCTATCCATTTCTGCAGGTTAAAAAATATTAAATCAAATGTTTCTGTATTCTGTTTAACTGTGGATTGATAAAATCATGATTGCACTTTATCTGAACTTTATATCAATGAACTAAATATTCAAACCCGATATGGAAGGATTTAGTTTTAAAGGCATTGTTTTTATTCAATATTATTCTTCCACCTAAATATCATTCTGTTTGAAACTGCAAGGGACAATGAAGTATTGGAACTTTTTTTTCTTTTCTGTTTGATGTAAGCATATTTGTTCTGTTGCATGAAATTCTTTTTTTAGTCCTCAATCACGATGGTCTGTAGTGGACAAAAAAGGAAGGTCACTTCAGTTCCCTGTTTCATTCTTACACCCTCCTTCCTGCTGTCACCTACCAGCTGGTATATTTTCTTTTGTCTTCTGAAGAAAGAACTGCAGTGGATTAATCCACATGGTGCAACAGTGTGTTACCGTGTCATGAAGTTCTTTACAACTAAGTGGATTCCCAAATTATCTTTTTTTACATTGAAATATTACCTGAGATTATTCAATCCCTTGTAGCTGTCAGCCTTGTTGCTTTTCAGTTAGTCTGACATTTGCATTATTTGATTGCATATTTGTATAATAATTTATTTGTATTTGTATACTGTATACTGCCTGACTCCTAGGAATGAAAAAATATGTATATTATGCATTTTGAGGACAATATCAATGCTTATACTGCAGTGATCTCAAATAGCTACATTATTATAAAGACAATCAAAAGACTTACACAAGTTGTAACAAGTGGAAAGTGGACCCAAATGCAAATGTGCAACTCTGACTATTTATTTAAAAGATTCAAAAGTTGCTGTCCAGGGGCCTATTTCAGAAAGAAAGTTAAACAAATTGGGTTGGAATCTCAACTTTGAGTTGATTAACTCTGGGCAGTTAAACCACAAGATGTCGGTTTCAGGACAGGTTGTAAGAATACGTTCAAACAACTCTAAGGTTACTTAACTCTGAGAAGAGTGCATTCAGGAGTAGATAAAAAAACAAACACTTTTCTGTTCTTGTCGAAACTGAGCAAAAGGTACATGCATACAGTGGAAAACTGTTAATAACTGCATATAGTAAATCTGGACAAATTCTGACAAAATGTTAAATAGCATATCTACTTACAGGAAATCAAATTTTTGTTTTTGACACTGATTAATTAGAAGTTATTATTGCATATGAATAAGTTCTTGACAGCTCATCCATTCGCTGTGACCACACAAGAGTAACATTTCTTGTGCACTAACAAACTGCTGGAAATGTGCTGAGCATCACCAATATTGTACAGAAAACTGCCACTTGCAGAAAACCGAAGTGCAAGACAAAGAATTGTGTTGTGTTTTTGCAAGATAAATGAGGACTAACAAAATTTAGATAATAGATGGGCTGTGAGATAAAACCAAAGCGCTCAAACAGAAAATTATTGGGAAATGATGAAATAACCAAACAGGGTCTGATCATCTACTCCCAGCGGAGATTCCTGCAAATGATTTGTGTGCCATGATGTCGACCGGTCTTTCCAGAAAGGGACACACAATGTCTGATCGACAATTTAGTTCAATCTGCATATACAGCTGAAGAGGATAAACTGGACGTTAGTGGGTCTAAACCTGTCAGTGAGCAGGTTAGAATCAGAGAGTATGTTACCATGGTAACGGACTCGGATTTCAGCTTAACTGTAAAACATTTCCATTAACTCTTTGTAAACTAACTCAGGCATTTGGCTGTTGTTCCATGATGAAAACAGGGGGGTCAGCAGCAGGGCAGACTGACAGGCAGGAAAAAACTGGAGCTCTCCGGAACAGCAGGTCTGCAGCTGTGATTAAACACAAGTGAGAGCAATGATCTGGCAGAGACTGGT
Source organism: Rhadinocentrus ornatus (assembly GCA_037177495.1). NCBI lineage: Eukaryota > Metazoa > Chordata > Actinopteri > Atheriniformes > Melanotaeniidae > Rhadinocentrus > Rhadinocentrus ornatus. Next base: position 4,265,721 of record JBAMHW010000009.1, on the reverse strand, counting down.
GATCAGACCCATGCATACTTCCCACACACACACATACCTGCCTGTCAGGCTCTGCAGATTCATGACAGCAAAACGTCCATACACATTTAGTTCTAGAAGAAGGCCCAGAGCCAGACCTAGCCATAGAGTTGCTTCATCAATGTTGACTGTTTAACTTCAATATATCTGTTGACAGAGAACGATTTTGAAGGAAAATAACAGCAGTTCGTACTGATGAAACTGCTGTTATGGCATGAGTTATTAAAAAAAACACTCATATCTGATAGGCCTGCAACGTACAGTCATTGTCTAACACCAGCTGCTAGTGATGCAGCCAGCTCTGTACCACAGGTGAAGAAGTTTCAGCAGGATTTGAGATAATTATTTGCACTCTTCTGTAACTCTGCTGTCAGAAGCAACAAGCTGCATGAACTGCAGAAACAGCTGGATGAACCCCAACTGAAGTTCACCCAACCACATGAAATCCCTGAGACATGGCTTCCTCTAGTGCTCAAGATGCTGACAAAGCTAAAGGTCTACTGCTAGCTGTCAGGCAGTTCAACGTCGTGGCTCACTGTCACATGATCAAGGATATATTAGCGCATGTGATCTTCTCTCAAAACATTTTCAAAAAAAAGATCTGGGCTTCCCCACATCCCAGCCACTGGTTGAAAGTCCGAAGACCGAAGAGGCTCTGAGAGAGCTAATAGTCAACCTGTTCCTGCAGAAGAGGAATCCTTTAGCTCTCTTCAAGGTACCATGTTTAAAGTAGAAGAGTTTTTGGCTGCCACACTCAAAAAATAGCCCTTGGTGACATAAGAAGCAGGTATGTTGGATCCTTGATAAGAGAAATTGACTGAAGATTCCACTTGGACACACTGGAGTTTCACAATTTTGTAGCCCATAAAAGCCATTGTGTCAAAACAGAATTTTTCTCACTATGGTGCAGAGAAGCTTGACAACTTACTGACACAATTATCAAGCAATTTAAGTGCAGATGATGCACTGAACTTTAGTTTGTGATGCTGAAGCAAATTATGATTTACACCGACTTGTATGCCTCGTTTTTCTTTCAACCAGTTTGCAGAAGCTGTTTTGAGTAAGCAAAATGGTGTGTTTACTGAAATAGAGAAGCTGATTAAAATAGCTTTGGTAAAACCAATTGCAAGTGTGTCATGTAAGCGTGGATTAAGCACACAAAACAGGATTAAAACAAGATTCAGAAATTCACTGACCATCACAAACGTCACTAACCTGAGGCTCATCTCGAAGCTTGGCCCTCCTCAAGAGCAGATTAATTTTAACAGAGCTCTAATTAAGTGGAGAGAGATGCAGCAGAGAATACAGAGGAACAAACAGATTATAATTGAGCCATCAGAAAGACTGATGGAGCTTAAAGAAAAAATGACAACAATGTATAATGTTGATTCAAAGTAGGCAAAGTCTGTGTAAAACAGTTAGATTTTTGTTTTTTTAATTATTGTTCTCATTTAAACTGTTATTCTGGACAGAAATGAAGCAGAGACAGAGAACATGGAAGGAAGAGAGGATGGAGACCAGAAAGAAGGAATCACCAAAAGGTTTAATCATTGATACAGCTCAAAGAGATGGAGAAAGTGATTACAAATTACATGTAAATAGTTTAGTTAATCTGTGAGCAATCTTTTTAATTTCATTCCCACAAAGTTGTTACTATGGGGAGAGAAGCAGAGGAAGAAGCCAAGAACAAGGAAAGAGAAAAGCATGGAGAACCAAGAGAGAACCACTGATGCAGCTCAGATAACTCCTAGCGAGGAGATTAAAAAAGGACAGCAACTAAGGTAGTAGTCTGAGGTAAGAATAGGAAAATATGTTTATTTCAAAAGTGGTAGAATTTCTTCCTAGACAGGTTTCCAGCTAGTAAGCTTTGCTGACAAATCTTTGAAATTCTTCCTTCATACCATGTGTTAAGTGGAAGTAGATGAAGCAGAAGGATGGAGAAGACAAGAAAGAACAACCTAAGATGACAACTATTAAAGGAAAACAACTTGGCAAATTAAAGCTACATATAAATTTGATGAATGAATAGGGCAACATAAGACCTGTAGTCAAGCTCACACATAATATCCCTCCCCACCCCTCCCAAAAAAAGAGTATAAATCCCTCCTATGTGAAGCATGTAAAGGGGGAATTATCCCCATTTTAAAAAATGATTTTCTGGCCCTGGGGGAGATCTACTCTCAGCCAATCCCAGCGGATGTTGTCTCCTTACTATCCTCTTCATCCTCCTGTAATGAAGGAGATCATTCTGCTTCAGTATATTTTAAACTACCATATGTGGCAATTGGTATTGAGTACCTACAACAGCAGGGTTTTCTACGGTGGTTGGAGGCTTAGTTAGATACAGGACGCTATCTCGGAGGGGGGATGCTAAGAAACATAAATATGAGTTTATTAGGTGAGAGGACATGTACTGAATGAGTTAAAACAGCATTTGTTGGGAGTTTAAAGATGTACTAGATGTAGCGATAGCCCCTGAATATTTTATTTGTATATTAACCAGTGTGAAATAAAAATAAAAGATGTCCAGTCAGGGTCTAGTACAATACATTACCTTTCTACATATAAATGAAATCAAGTGTGTTCTACCCAGCCATATTTTAACCCACATGTTACAATTTTAATGAAGTTAAATATTTAGTCATTAGACCAGTGTATTCAAATTTCCACATTGACTCAGGCAGCAGTTTTCTTCTGTCATGCTTCTCTCTCCTTAGCAGCAGCAGCCTTCCGTCTTTATGAGATACCTCTTCTTATTGCCTGTATACCTGAATAAAAATCTCCAGTTGGGTATAATAACTAACTTTTTGTCAGCTGTTGCCATGGTGAATCCAGGTATTGGTGCTCTATTGATATTGTCTTTTTGTTGGGGTTCCCAATTGTGAGTAAAGATACTCAGAGTCCATTGAACCAACTCACAGCAGATGTTCTGGAACCAAAAACTCAAAGTTGCTCAGTTCAGAGTGAGTTCACCCCAAATTTAATTTTAGACTTAAAGTTAGTTGAACCTTCTTTCTGGAACAGGCCACAGAAAAGGGTGAGCTACATGTGTGTCTGAGATCAATATTGTGACTGAGTGATGAATAAGAACCAGTAATGAGTCTGGATTATGTCATATTGACATTAGAAACAAGACTGTTGCTGACACACAGAAAATTCTCACTATTACACCACTACATTCAGTCTTCTTTTGCATTCTGCATCATATAAAGTACCTGTCGTACAAATAAACTTTAATTTAACTCTGACCTACATTTACTGTAATTAATCTGCTGAACTGTAACAATCAGTAATCATTTTATAAATTTAATGACTCATAACAATATTAATGATGATAAAAAATTAGGGGTGACGTCAGAGACTACAAATAACTGTCTAAAGTGAGTAGAGAAGATATGAGTAAAGTTTCCCCTGCAGCAGCTTCTGGAAGCTTCTGCAGGATTTCATCAGTAAATCTGAACGGATGTAAAGTAGATTTACCTGTTACTGTGCAGTATAAGCAAAACATAGAGCAGCAACAAACTGAATGTCACTGAATTATAAGGCTGCTCTACAGTTTTATAGTTTCCCAGCATCTACCGAATTATGTGGAAATTTCCCCCCTCTCTCTCTCGCCACACAGGAGTAGTATAGTAGTATAGTTCTGGCCAGATAATTCAAATAATAAAAAACAGACAGGTGGGTTGTTAATATTTTTATGTATCTGTTCACCTTTTATTTTTAATACAGAGCACAAGAATGCCATTCATAATGCATCTTAATGTATTCCAATAATTTTAATTGAACTAACTAATCACCATTGTTGTTTTAATACATTTTAGCAAAAAGATTTTATATGACAATCACCAAAATCAACTTATAAACCAAAGTTCCTATTATATAAAATATCCTATATAATAAAAGTACCATCAAAAGAGTATTTACTAATTTATTATAAACAAACCACATTTTAAAAAGTACTATAATATTCTGTGTTTTTTACTTTTCTGACCATCGTAGTAAAAAATAAAAAAACAAATAGAAATAGAGATGTCAGAATTACTTTATTTCACAGTTAATCCCAGCATTAAATGCTATGATAAATAAATTGTAAAGATTTCTAATACATGGAATATGTTTCTGCATTTGTGGGATAATCATCCAGCATTCAGAGTTTGTAGAGCTTGGATCTACACAGCTTTTCCACAGGTTGTAAGACTCACAGCACACAGCTGCTCGTTTTAGATCAGCCATTGCAGCTCAGTGCTTGTTAGACTGTTACAAGGTACTTGGTGTGTCACCCTTTGATGATTCATCCAGGACCAAATGTTGTAGATTGATTCCATCAGGTATATTGTATATCGGTTTTCTAGGCAAGGCAAGGCAAATTTATTTGTATAGCACATTTCATGTGAAAGACAATTCAGAGTGCTTTACACAAAAACATTACAGCAAGGTGCAGAAAAAAAATACAAGTGTATTAGAAAAACAAAGATTAAAAACAATAAAATTTATTCCATAAAAAAAAATAGATAAAGAAATAAGTTAAGATTTCAGCGTAAAAGAACCAGCTGCAGATCTAGACTCCTAGTAAGAACTATTGAAATGTAGCTGAGAACAGGTAGGTCTTTAATCTTGATTTGTGTTTCAGCTGATCTGACGCTTTCTGGGAGTTTGTTCCAGACATGTGGGACATAGAAGCTGAATGCAACTTCTCCATGTCTCGTTCTGACTCTGGGAACTGATAGGTCATCTGGATCATGGTTCCTGAGGATTTTGGTAGGATCATACTGGGTCAAGAGGTCACTGATGTATTTTGGTCCTAAACCATTCAGAGCTTTATAAACCAGCAGCAGAACTTTAAAGTCTATTCTCTGGCGAACAGGCATGTAAAGACCTTAGAGCTGGACTGATGTGGTCCACTTTCTTGGTTTTAGTGAGGACCCAAGCAGCTGAGTTCTGAATCAGCTGCAGGTGCCTATTTGATTTTTTTGGGTAGACCTGTGAAGACACTGACAATAATCAAGGCGACTAAAGATGAAAGCATGGACTAGTTTTTCCAAGTCTTGCTGAGACATCAGATCTTTTACCCTTAGTATATTCTTAAGGTGATAGTAGGCTGATTTTGTAATTCCCTTAATGTGTTTCTCAAAGTTAAGCTCTGAGTCCATCAATAAACCCAGATTTCTGGCCAGGTTGTTGGTTTTCAGTTGTATAGACTGAAGCTCTGTGGTGACACTTAATCATTTCTCTTTGGCTTCAAAGAGCATAACCTCGGTTTTGTTTTTTGTTTAACTGGAGAAAGTTCATGCACATCCAGTCGTTAATCTCTTCATGCATTAACCAAGAGCCTCTACAGGGCCTCGATCTTCTGGTGATATTGTAATATATATCTGTGTGTCATCTGCGTTGCTATGGTAACTAGTTTTATTGTTATTTATCATCTGTGCCAGAGGGAGCATGTAGATGTTAAACAGAAGAGGCCCCAGGTTCTAGTGGTGACTGCCACTCTTTCATAAACTCAAGTTTGACTTGACACCCAGGTTGTAATAAAGAAGAAAATATACACAGGGATACCACCTGTACCATACAACAGACAATGCTATACTCATCTTCCTCCTTCTTGCTCGTCCATCATATCAACTTCACTTATTTGATTAATTTTACATTTATCTACAGTCTGAGTGAATATTTGTTGAGGTTGTGTGAAATTTTATTTAAAACTTTGAATAAAGCCGCAGTGTGTAAGAATTACTCCCATTTGGTGGTGCGCTAATATATTACAAGCAACCGAGTAGTGCTCTACTGCAGCCTCACCGTTAAAGAGCCTTATTACGACTACGGAAGCCGCAGAGATTCATAAATGTGAAGCTCGTGTGTCCCATCAGGTGATGAGAAACAGAACGATACATATCCATTATTTTTTTATGCCAATAAGTTACAAGCGTGCCCTCCATGTATTTAGTACCAAGCTACTGCAAATAGCTAATGTTATCGTATGAAATCGTTTTTTGTGACTTGCAGACTCAGAGATCGTCTGATGAAGGGAGAGATACTAGGAGAAAAAGGAGGGGCAGTGGACTGCAAGAGGAAGATCCCGTGCTGTAATGTTACTGTGTTTATTAACATGTATTTTAGCTGATTTATCCAGGGAGGTGGGCAACGTATTGATAGAAAATAATTATCTGAGAGATATTTATGCGTTAGAATGCTACGGTTTTGGTGATTAAATCATGCCGAGAAACTGGTTTTACTTTGGTATATTTTGTCTGACTAGAAGTAGGACAACTACCCCCATCCCGTTGACAAATCAGCTGAAATAAAATATGAAACACGAGGGAAAGCTCTCGGTAAATACGTCTGAAAGAAGCACACGGTCGCCTGCTGGTATGACTTCTGTGAAGAGTAACAACTGAAAACTGTAGCCACGTAGCTTTTCTACTGTAGGCTTACTAACACATTAGCCGTTTCTGCCATTTTATATAGCAAGTAACTGTAAATGATCTGACTTAATCTGGAGGATAAAGTAGTTGCTGGACCACCCTGCCCTGTTTCTAACACAAAGCCAAAATAAACTTCACTGTTAGATTGCATTAACTCACCTTTCTAGCAGAAAGCTGCAACATCCACGTTAGCTTCGAAGTTCGTCTCCTTATCAGCTGCCTCAATCTGGTAAAAACTCCACTAATGTACACACTTATTTTCTCCTGGTTATTATTTCTTTTTCTTTTCTTGGCTATTTTTTTCCTCCGTCTTGCGTACAAATAGTATTGTAACGCATGAAAACTCCTTGGAGGATATGGTTAACAGAAATGGTTTAATAACAAACACAAAAATAACAGGTCTTACTGAGCCAGACGGGTATTGTGGAACCAGCAGTAGGGAGTGAGTGGGTCCAGGAGGGTGCGTAGGTCAAGGTACGACCAGGAGTGAATTTGGAACTGGAGTATATATGGAAGGACGGTGAATGGGAAACAGGTGTGAGCAATTGGGCTTGACTGGAGTGAGGATCAGGGACAGGTGCGGAGGATCAATGAAGTGATGACTGTGGTAGGGAAGGACAGGATGTGACAAGTATAGATGGTCCTCCATTTCAATGTAAGCTGGCAAGCTGAATTATCCACACTTGTGTTGGCTTGTTTACACCACCCCCGCGCCCTCCCCCTTCTCCTCCCCCCGAAACAGCAGGTACTCGCAGGTAAAACGCAGAAGGCTAACAAGTTTGTCCCCTTTTGGCTACTGTATTCAAAGATGTGGATGCAACATGGCAGCCTCCAGTAGGGTGCGCCGCCACCTATGTATTTATAAACATCTAATTCTAAGCTATGAGAACGCTTTCATTTGGATGCGATTGTGATTAGACTTTAGTAAAATATGTATTCATGAAAGCAATTCTTGATTTTTGCTTACAAAATACCAAAAAAACTACACACTACCTTTGAAAAAAATTCTCTCAGAAGAAATGTGCAGTACCGGAGTCCAACAGATTGGCAGCAGCTACATTAAATAGCCTGCATACAGCCTGCCTGCATACAGTACCGTGACATAATCACAACAGCACCAGCTGTGATGAAACGGGTGACGATTCAGGTTTGTAAGTCTTATTTGAGCGTGTTTGGTGTTACTCTGCTGGTTTGCCAAATGTTAGCTTACCATCAGTAAAGTTGAGGGACAAAGAAAGTGAATGATAGCAAGAAAATGTTACGTACTTGGTCACATGGGAAGAATGCAAACAAGCTTGGATAACAATCATTTTGTTGAACAACCCCTTTGAGGCAATCACTGCAATCCAGTGTTTTCTGTAACTCTCAATCAGACTTCTCCACCTATTGACAGGTCTTTTGTCCCAACGCTCATCAACAAAGTGCTCTAATTTGTTTTAGACCGTTTTTTTTCTTTTTAACCACAATTCAAGAGCAATGTCTTATTTCACTAAATTATGATTTAGACAATTTTTTACTTATTATTTCTTTCAGTTTGTAGCTTTTTGACTGACTACTGTGAATTTAGCCTTTTCTTTAATGGAGGGTATGAATAAATCTGAGGCAGACTGTAAATACATAAAAAACATGGCTAAAAACCATCTTAATGTCCCAGAGAGGATTTGTTTTCACAGTACTGTATATAAGCTAACAATATATTATATTATCTTATTACACTCAACAGAAATGAAGTATAAAACCTCTGCACTTAAGAGAAATATAAATGATGACGACTGATGGTGCTGCCCAGTACAGCTGCATCAGCCTGTCCTCCAGGTTGGGATGTTTCAGGTTTGTGAATCCACAGCTGAATATTCTATATGATAGATATCAAGAGATAACGTGACTTAGCTGTGATTGGTCAAGTGATGGTCAGCTAATCAGTTGATTTGACTGTTTGGCTTGAGGACTTTGTTTTTGTTACACAGATGAGTCAGCTACATGTAGGAAAAAGCAGCAAGAAACAGCAAGTGAATTGTTAAGTATTGATTTAGGACAAAATAAAGTGGCCCAAAGCAGGTGTGCCTCCCCCATTACCCCTTCAGCCAATTTGGTACCCAGCAGAGAGCTTTTAATAAGAGCTGGTTTGAGCAACTTAAATGGCTAGAGTACACTGTAACTGCATTTTGCTTTCCATGTGGGCACTTTGGAAGGAAGAACATTTGCACAAATAAAAAATGTTCTCCTCATTAAATCTGGATTTTTAACTGGAAATGGGCTTTGGATTTCTTCCTTGAGCATGAGAAAAGTGACCCCCACAAGTCAAGCATGACATCTTGGCAGAGCTTTAAAAGCATGAGGACTCATGGGGATGTTGTTGAGCAGCTGCATAATGAACCACAGAAGAAATATCAGAGAAGCACCAATACCTACAGCGCATTGTGGGTGTAACCACATTCCTTTATTGGGCATAATGAGCAGGAGACTAGCCAGAATCAAGGCAACTTCCTTGAATGTGTGAAACTCCGGAAACAATTTGACCTATTTCTCTAAAATTACAGACCTCCTAAAATGCCACCTACCTATCCCAAAATGAATGACTGCCAGCATTACACCAGAATCAACTGAAGCTATCACAAAACAAATTAGATTCTCCATAATGCACTCTGTGACGGCAGATGAAGCCAGAGATAATCAAACATAGCAGCTGGCAGTATGTGTTACCTATGCCACAATGGAAGGTTCCCCAAGAGAGGCTTTACTCGGGCTTCACAAGCTAGACAAATTTGATGCAAAATCATTTGCAGATGGAATAGAGGCAGTGCTGCAGTCTCACAATCTAGAGGATCTCAAGTGATGAGTGGAGCCGTGGGGTGTGTGTGTGTGTCCAGGGCTACTTCAGAGAACAACACCCTGAAGCAGTGTATGTACTGTTTTGCACATGAGCTTACCCTTGTCCTGTTCCAAACATGCAAAGCCATACCTTCAGCGGCTGCATTATTTTACCTGCTTGAAAATATGTACACATTTTTCAGCAACTCACTCATTATCCATAACTAGTTCATGGAAATGCAGAACCAACCTAGGTTAAAGCCATCTGAACTAATCCATAACAACATGGACAAGCCAGGTGAGGTCTGTGAAAGCTGACATGAACAACCTTCCTGCCATTTTTGCATATCTCAGGACCATGAAAACAACCACAGCCCAAGGGATTCGGTCAAATCTCTGCAAGCCCAAAACAATCTACATGTTTGTGATGTTTGCCAAGCTCTTCAGGATAACTGAGGGTTTTACTGGTACCTGCAGGGGGAAAGTTTGGACTTGGGAAGTGCAGAGCAGTACAAAACAGTAATCATTGAAATCTTGACAGATCTCCGCACAGACCCAGGGGTTGAAGATCTTTTCAAGAGTGCCATGACCATTTGTGAGGAAAATCACATTTAGCTCCCGGTTGGTCCCAGGAAAAGACACAAAATATTGGATGATATTGTGGTAGACTCAGCCTGTGAGTCAACGTCTAATCTGACCACCCCAGATTAGTTCAGATGCCAGCTTTTTTTAATCCATGCTTGGACAGGATGATACAGGAGCTCACCTATTGGTTTTTGGATGTGGGATAAGAACTTTTGTCAGGCATTCAAGTCTGCAATGTACGCGGCTGTGATGATCACGACGCTCAGCTCTCTCGGCAGGAAAAAAGGCCGACATCTTACAGACAAAAACTCCAAGTCCGGGCAACAGTGTTGGTTTATTATTGTCCCGTTGTTACACCAGTTGTCGTGCACATAAAT
>JBAMHW010000009.1:4138937-4153514 GCA_037177495.1 Rhadinocentrus ornatus | reverse complement strand
GCTGGGATAGGCTCCAGCTCACCCCGCGACCCCTAATGGGAACAAGCGGTACAGAAAATGGATGGATGGATGGATAGCTCTTTGGGCATTGCTTTGTCACTAAATATATGATATCTATTGTATTTTTATGATAGACTGCTACTAATAAATTGCCCAAGCATACTACTTAAATTTAGTTCTTTGCTAAATTGTCTGTTATGTGTAGACACAACAACGGTCAATCCCTTGTTAGTTGCCTTTTTTATGCTCATGGATTCATGGATCAGGGTTAAGCGACTTATTACATACACATATCAATGCGAATCAGCATAAGGACTAGAATGAAAGTAACTAATAAAAGCAGACAATGTCAAAAAACCTCCAGACAGCTTGGAGAACTGTTGCTAGAGATCCCTTTTTTTCTTTCTTTTCTAAGAAAGCCTGGCCCCTTGGAAACAAACTCTAAAGAAATAAGTGGTGGATCAAAACTTGCACACAGCAGATTCAGACAGTAAACTGTAACTTAAGAGATATGCTCAATCGTTTAGAAAAAACAAAATCATTATATTAAGTCTAAAGCCCACATTAAACTGGTTAAAACAAATTATAAAATTCTCAGCTGACTTTTGACTCTACAACAGTCTTGGCTTTGAATTGGCTCAGCATTTATGGAATCATAACTACTTGGTGTGCACAATATTGTCCCTCAGGATGCTGCTATCAGATCAATAAAAGGTTTTACTTCACAACTTTACTTGAAGAGTAAAAAATGGTGTCCAAGACAGTAATGTGACAGTGACATTGTGAAGAGAATCTGTTTTAGCCCAAACCGACCAAGTGGTGTTATAGCTGAAATGTCGTTGTAGCATATTGTAGCATATATATATATAAAGATTGTCAAAAAATTTGGACACACTTTCCAATTAAACAGAAACGTTTGTCCAAACTTTTCACTGAAGACAAAAAGCTACAGCAGGTGTTTTCTTTGTGATCACTGTTGCTGGAGATACTGTATGTTTATCCAGAACTTAATAAATTAATCGGTTTAATATAGGTGTTATGTGAAGCATGCAGCAGAAAAGTGTTGGCCAGACCACCACTGTCTCTAGATCACTGCAGTTGTACCTGTGAATCAGGGCACAAGTATACAGTAGAATAACTATTCTGTAAAAGGAATGATGAAGGGGAAGGATACTTATTATGAGCTGACCTAGAAAGGTGATGCAAATAAACACACCAAAAAAGAAAAATGTTCAAATGAGAGAAAAACTCCAACTTCCCTGATTTTGAGGAAATACTCCCTCCAGCAGCTTGAATAAATACACATTATTTTCTGCTCCTCTGCTACCTCCCAAGCTGCTTTTTTCTGCAGGAAATGTTGGATTTAGGGACAACCTGTGTGACAAATTGCTGTAGGCTAGCCTCTTTGTTGTTCAGTTCTAAAAATTGCAAATTAGGCTAGCAAGAGGAAACATTTCTGCCAGATAAATGATTACACAAGACCCTCTATGATATATCTATAATCACTAAAATGCCATATTTTAAACATATAGTTACTTGACAGGTATTATGCAGATAATGAAGAATATTTAGAAATATGACAACAGTTTGCAAGTTATTGGTCCGATGGATGGATGGATGGATGGATGAACAAATGAAGATGTTAGTTTAGCATGCAAGAACAAATCTGAAACATCAACTTTAATTTGACACATATTAGCCTCACTCCACATGAAGAAAATGCTAGCTTCACACTGTATATAATGAATCCACATGGAGCATGCTCACATTTCCCCAGAGACACCCACGCTCCCACATATTACCTCCAGCTTAAAGCCTGTTATTTCGCTGATACACGATTGAAGAAAATGTTGTTGTTTTGTCATTTTTTGATGAGAAATTCATCATGTCATCTTGCAGTGGTTTTCACATGCTCTGTTAATGGAATTATTTAAACTTAATGCATTGCATTAGCAGGATTTTGGATTCTTCCCTTTTTATAAATAAACTCCTTTTTTTAGGTTGGTCTTGATCTTGAGATGCTATAGTCATGGGAAAACAGTATTTTTATTTCTTACTGAAGTGAAAATCATTCTGTCCTTATATTTCCAGTGCAGAGCTCCCAATAGAATTAGGAATTTGTAAAACAGCAGGGGCGAACAAATAAATACCATCTTTCTTCAAGCCATCTGTTTTATATCTAAAGTTGCAGCCTTAGCTTGTTATTTTTTGTTTGTTTTATTACCTTTTACATAATATAACATTTTTCTTCAAAGACAATTTTAGATGAGAGTATGTTGCTTGTATTTTCCTGTTTGTTTTGTTTTGTTTTATTACTTCACACCTAGCAGTTTGCAGATCTGATAAAATACTCCCAACCCTCCTTTGAATTTAGTCTGAGATGTTGGTCCTTAAATGTTGCCAGGACCACGTTCTGCACATAAGTTTAAAACCAGTGTTTATTTATATTTATAATCAGGAGGCTATTGAATTAACTACGCCATATTCCTCTCATACAGGTTTAAATGGCACAACCAAATCAGGCCAGATCCTTGAAAAATGTATTACATTTATCCTTACAAATCTATTTGTACTAAACCATGATAATTAACTGACAGTAACCCAAATACATCAAGTTGAGCCAGCATATTCACATTTTGTCAGGTCTTTCTAGGTAAATTAAAGCAATTTCTTTAGGTGAAAATTTTTCCATTTTTGCCATTTACTTTAGAAGAAATAACTAATGCTTCAGTCAATATATAGTGAAAATCTAATTTTTTTGCATATAAATACCACATGCCAAAACACATGTTTAGCACATTTGGTGTTAATTAAAAGCTGTGAGCATTTGTGAGCTATTGGAGAATCCTTGAAAGAGTGCTGATTGTTTAAAAATAATCACTGCACCTTATAACTGCCCTCAGTTATCATTAAAAGACACAGAAGGTTTGGCTGACAGCTGTGAATTTTTTAATGTATATCAGTATTTTATAAAATAAGTTATTATTTCAACCAAAAATGTTTGATTTCACTACAGTTTTAATATAACTAGTAAAATTTAGGTCTGAATCCATGACAATTGCCAGATTTCTGACTTGGTTGTTAGTTTGAACTTAGCTGTTTGAAGATGAGTGCTGACTTATAACCTTTTTTTTTTCCTTGGCTACTAAAACTATTATTTTAGTTTTGTCTTAATTTAACTGAAGTAAGTTCCGGCACATCCAATCTTTGATCTGATTGATGCAGTTGATCTGAGTTTGGACTGGACTATAGTCTCCTGGTGAGATGTAGATTTGTGTGTCATCAGCATAATTATGGAACATATTTTGTTGTTTGTCATAATTTAAGTGAGTGGCAGCATGTAGACGTTGAACAGCAGCGGCCCCAGGATGGAGCCGTGAACTCCGCAGGTTATTTTGGTTCACTCAGATTTTTAATTACCTGTAGGCATGAAATTGTCCCTGTCTTTTTAAATAGGGCCAATTAATTTCAGTGCGATAATGTCCTACCAGTTTTTCAGCTGGTTTAGTAGATCCAGTGAGATCCAGTAGTTCCAGGACTGAAATGTTTCTGCTATCTGGGGTGAAGCAAATGTCGTTATAGACCTTGACTACAGCGGTCTCAATGCTGCCAGATGGCTGAAAACCTACTGGTAGACATCAAAACAGTTATTTCGTGTCAGGAAGTTGTGAAGCTGTTGAAATACAGCCTTTTCTATAATCTATAATAAAGGGGAGATTTGATTTTGGCCTGTAGCTGCTCATGAGTGACGAGTCTAGTATTTATTTATTTATTTTTTGTAGTGGCTTGATTAGGATGTTCTTAGGGTCAGTAAGAAGACACCTGAAAGCAGAGACGTGTTTACAGTTTGTAAGATATATAAGGCCATGCATCCCGAAACATTCTCAAAAAACACCCTGTTGGCAGGGTGGCAAGAAGTCATTGTTATGCCCATATTTACCACTAGATGTCAGCAATTCTTACACACTGTACCTTTAAGTTATTACAGTGTGCAGGAAAGGCCTGTTAATATGCTTGCATTTCTTGTTACCTGCAGTTCCAAATTGGGGGAAAGTTATTCTTTTTTTGTACTTGTTATTAGTACGAGTAATTTGTAGAAATTACTGGTATGAATAATACTTTTTCATTCGGATCTGAAATACCAAGATGTTACACGATTTAATATTAAAAAATAAGGAAAAAAGCTTCCGATAAAACCCAAACAATGTGTCAATTTGGCCGACGATCCCAACAATTTTTAAGAAGAGGCATGAGATCCTTGTCCATTTAAGCCATTATTGACAGTTTATTCAATGTCTTCACCACAGCTGTCATCACTTTCCAAAGAGCAACTAAGGGCTTTTATACCCTCCTGCTGCAGGTAATTAGCTGGAACATTCTACTGAGGTGGGACGAAACTACACAAGCTAAAATAATATACACCAAAATATCTTAACAACCCGTCAAACCCAACATCACGAATAAATATTTACATAAATACATACTTAGACATAAATCAATTACTGATTTTGCAACATAATTCAAATACACGTTTCAATTATTTAAACTACTTCCCACCCCTCCTCGTTAACATGGTTTGCTCCAGAGGTTCTTAAGCAGGAAATTAGGCCTAGGGATGGTGAAACCAAAGCCTCATGAATCATCGAGTCAACTTTTACCAAACGTATGAAAATGGCTTAGTGTTCTGATGCTGTGCATTAGGAATCTCCTTTCAGATGACATCAGTAATAAAACAGTGTCTGCTTCCTCTCTCCTCAAAACATTGGTTGGGTGATGTCACTTAGAGGGGGTGGCAGGATGTATTTCACTGCTCAAAGTGGTTGGGTTCCTGGTGGTCTCCTGGGGAGTGGTCGTGGGGATGTCTGGGTGTCTCCTGCCCCCTGGCCCCCGACCCTTGACTCTGGGCCGAGCAGCCAGGCTGCTCTGGCACGGGTTGGGTGCTGGAGCCTGGGGTCTGGGTACTGAACTAGAAAATTTAGTGGTCGAGTCATGGTTCAGTTAATCGACTTGACATCATACAAAAAGCAGAATTTTTCATTCAAATAACTGTCACCCACATAGTGCTGAAGAAAAAATAAAAAGCATGGTTCACCCCATACAATCACTAGCCCATCATACAGCTCTTTTACACTTTTATTGATAGACAATTTTATCAATTTCTTATAGAAGACTCTTTCATTGTTTCCACAGTGTGCATAAAAACTCCTATATATCTGTGTCCTGTGTTATGAGAAACAGTAATAGGACAGTAGTGTGTGACAGACACTTCAACAAATATCTAACAAGGCAGTCTGTGATTTATTAGAGGTCCACAAAAGTGTGATTTCTGAGGGACCAATTATTCTGCTCACTTTGACAGATGTACAGCAACATGTCAGCACTCTGGAGCCTCTCACACAGTGTGCATTAACACTATTATTACTGAGCTGTATCACTGGACGAGTGATGAAAACATGCAACTGAACTATTACTGTGTGTGCTTATTTTATACTGCACACTGTGTTTAAAATATAATACAAATATAATACAATCAAGTCACTAGTTGTTTTTTTTAAAGGATGATGTAAATAATTGAATTTTGTTGTTCTGATCAGAGTAATAACAAACATTAGTCACTGCTTGGTAACAGAGTGGGATAGAAATTATTTGTGAAAATTGATTATTAAAAATGGTTTTTGCATAGTATAGATTTAGAAGTCAGAATTTAAACTAACAGATAAAACAGATTGATCATTTTTAAAAGTAGATTCAAATTTCCATTTAAGGCAAGGCAACTTAATATGTATAGTACAAGTACAATTCAAAGTACTTTATATAAACCATTCAAAGCATTCAGACGTAGTAAATAGCAGCAACAAATAGTAAAAATCACAATAAAATCAAGATAAGATAAAAAATTCATTAAAGAAGCAAGATAAAAGCAAGATAAGTTAAAAAGTTACCATGCAGATTTTATTCAGAGGTGCATGAGAACATAAATGTTTAACTGGATTTAAAAGTCTCTACATTTGGTGAAAGTTTAATCTCCACAGTTTGTTCTACATGTTTGCAGCATAACAGCTGAATGCTGCTTCTGAGCTGGTAAAAAGGTGTCTTAGTGACAGCTTTGATGTGGTCAGATCTGAGTCAACATCCAAAGTTACAAACTTGGTCAGTGTTTCTTAGAGCCACACTCTCCAGGTGTTTATCAATGCTGCTTGTCTTCGCTACCAAAAAGAATATTCTCAGTTTTGTCTTCATTTAATTGAAGAAAATTCTCCCTTATCCAGGTGTTGATTTCCTTCAGATACTGACACAGTAAGTCTATTGGGCTTCAGTCGTCTGGTGACCAAAACACATAAAGTTGTGTATCATCTACATAACTTTAATAATTAAAGTTCTGTAATAATTGACCCAAAGAGAGTTACAAGTTAAACAGAAGAGGCCCAAGGACTGAACCCTGGGGGACTCCACAAGTCATGGCCACTCACTCAGATTCATAACTGCTGATCAAAATAACTCTGATCTTCTAATAGGATATGAACCCATTAAGGACCGCTTCAGAAAGTACTGCCCAGTTTTCCATGATTCTGTGATCTTCAGTTTCAAACACAGCACTGAAATCCAGCAGAACTAGGACTGAGAGAGTTTAAAGACAGGTCTATAGTTGCTCATCACAGAGGTGTCTAGAGTCCTTTTCTTTAGGAGTGGGTTTATGGCAGCTATCTTAAGTAACTTGGGGAAAATGGTAAGTATTATCATGTTTTTGCAGTAACAGGTGTAACCTGTTGTATACAGACCTCTGATATCTAACACCTGCAAAGATCTAAATCTATAAAGATGTCTATGACCCTAGCCTCAACTCAGTCCTTGCAGAAGAAAAAAAGGAGAACTGACCAGAACCCCAGATGTTATCACAGAGTCTAAAGATCTTCAGCAGTTGCTGGTTTCAAAGTCTATAATCAGACAAAAATTTGACTTGTAAGGGAGTAAAACATCCTATGATTTATTCTAATAATTTAAATTTATATTGTCAGTTAACACATAAAAAAAACATCAGACTATTTCATTCTGATGTTGACAGTTTGATTTAGAAAATTAAGTGTTTATTGGCCAGATAAAAAGTAGATATTAAAGACAGCAGTTTGGTTTAGAAGCAGCAACTCAGTGGAGCTTTGAAGCACAGTGGTGGAAACCTTATGGTTTTGGATCTGCATGCTGCCTCAAGAAACAGACTGCAGGCTTACTGTCCAAGTTTGGGAGTAATTAATTACTTTATTAAATAAAGCTCCTTTTATGCGATTATTTTTAACCAAGTACATCACTTTTAAGATGACAACAAACAGGTTTCACTTTGAATCTGCATCCCTAATGTATTAAATTAAATTTATTAACTTTAGATGGTTATTTTCCCTTGTGTTTGTCTCGCCTCCTTGTCTGCACATGGTTCTTCAGTATCATGACCTTTAATGGACATTTTCAGGCTTTTAAGTAAATTAGCGCCAGTAAAAGTGTCCTTTCGACTTACAAAGAGATTGTTATTCATCAATACATGTTCATGAATCTGACAAAGGTTTTAAGTAAGAACCGAAAAGAGAAATTGGTGTATAAGACCATTGTGAGACAATGGAATGCTCGAGTTTAATCCAGTACCAGATCTTTAAATATTTTTGTAACCATTTTAACTATTCCATCATTCCTTGGTCTGGTTGTGTGCTGAGGAGCATTAGGTCAAAATCCCAGTGAAGGACTAGGCAGAAGTAAAAAAAGTAAGAAAAACATTCTTTGTTGATTGAATAAATGCATTTCAATGCAAATTTATCTTATTCTGATTTAATTCAGCTGTTTCAAAACTGTTGAACTATTTAACAAAAAGGTTTGAAAATTGCACACCTTAAACAAAATCCTATTCTACCATTACTTAATTATCGAGAGTAGCCTTCAGCAACAACATATACAATCGAGTAGAATTTCCAATGTGCAAATTGGGCAAACAAGCAAAGACTAACAAAAAACAAGACAGACAAAATTTGTTAGATCCCAGTTATTTGTTGCACGACTGCAGTGCTTTACCTGAAATGGTCTTTTAGAACAGCAAAAACAAACAAACAAACAAAAAAGTAAAAGCACTGAGATGACTGATTTAAGTGATGGAAGGAAGCAGTCAGTAATACACAACAGGGGGGTGGCTGCTCCTAACCCGATGACACATGACCTTTATTGTTTGCTTTCCATGGAGGATCATTAAAGTTTTATGTTATCTGTTTGACCACACTAATGAGGCTATCCATGGAGGCAAAGGATGAAGGCAGTAAATCTTTAGAATTTAAATTATTAAGGATTCCTCTATCTAACACTTTTTATTTGGAATATCGCAACCCACCTGCTTAACGAAGGAATTAAACATTTCTGTTTCTGATTATGGCATAAATTTACCAGAGCTTCATCTGAGCAGATTTTAATTGATGTCAAGGTGTCAGTCATTTTTAATGTGAACAAAGGATGTCTCTTTAACATTTCAGAGGCATTGGAAAATTCAACTAGACAACCAATTAAAACCAGTGTTTGAAGTTAAAAAGAGATTCCACTTGGTGACTTTTGAAGAGGCAGTTAATTACTCGTTCTTCTATCAGTAAATCAAAATGTTACTCACCTAATGCGGACCCAAATATTAACACACCTTTGAGTAACCTTGATAGATTATGGAGGTTGTTGCTCTGTATAAATAAATAAAAAATAATAATAAAAAATAAATAAATAAAAAAAACTGCTGTGTTTTACTGTATACCACATTTGCATGGTTTACAAGCTAGCAGGTGAGTCCACAGTTTGTTGTTATTGGAAAGTCATGCAGCTGCTTTTTACAAGTCAAAAATGGCCTTTTTTGTCTAAAATAAGTTAGTGCGCCGTGCAAAATGTAAATTAAGAGCAGAATGCAACAATTGCAACTCTCGTAAATCTTTTTTTTTTCTATTAGAAATAGAACATAAACATCACATTAGATGTTGAGACTGAGAAATTTTATCATTTCATAGAAAATATTGACTATTTTGAATTTGGTGGTAGAAACACATCTTTAAAAAAATTGATGGAAATGTGTGAGTCTTTGGCACATTGTGTCTAAGAATTGTGGAACAATTTCAGAAAAATGTTACTCATTCTAAATTTGCAAATATTTTGAAGAACCCACCCTCTAAAGTGAATATTTTTCATCAAAATATTCAAAGAATGAGAAGGAATCTCTGTGCACATGGGACAAGACCAAAAATTAAAACTGGATATTCATGATCTTTTGTTCTCAGGCAGCACTAAATTAAAACTGACATGATTTTCTACTGTGTAAATCGCTTCTAAGGCTCAGGAACACTTGCAGAAAATTACTGTCTAAGGAGAGGGACCCTCCAGCTAGTTATTAGCAGACCATTAAAATTTCTGCATGTCTGATGGTATGGACTTGCATTAGTGTCGATGGTGTGGACAAATTACAAATCTTGGAAAAGTCATTTTTTTTAAAGTATTATTTTTTAAAGTATTATGTGCATTCAGATGTTTCTTTCAGGAAAAGCCTTGCATGTTTGAGAAACGCCAGACCATACCGCAGAAAAAAAGCTCGGGTGCTGGATTGGCCTGCCTGCTGTCCAAACCTTTCGTGAATATGAAACATTTGCAGCGTAATGAAACAGAAAATCTAGTAATGGTGGTCAACGACTGATGAGCTGCTAGAATCCTGCATTAGGCATATGTGGGATAAAATTCCTCTCCTAAAACTCCAGCAGCTGGTCTAATCACGTCCCAGATGTTTACAGACAGCTGTTAAGAGAAGAGGAGATGCTACCCAGTGACATCCCGCTGTTCCAAATTTCTTAAAATGCAGTCCGGCAATGGAATTCAAAATAAGCTAACATTTTCCATGAAATCGTAAAGTATGTAGGTATCAACATCTTATATTACATTCTATTTTTATTTACATTTTACACAGCGTCCCAACTTGTTTACATTATTTTCTGTAATATTTTTTCCATCTTGGGACAACTTTGTTTGATGGTTTCCTTCATTTTCCTAGCAACACGGCAAATGGAACATAAGCAACATTAGCTTCTTTTACCGGTAGCTTACCAGGGCATGCATTGAGTCAAACTAAGGCATCTATCACTTTGCGACAGGTTTAAATAATTTAGCTGACAGGTGTAAAAAATTAACATCAGTATTTTGATTTGGTTCATGTGACATTGTTTAACACATTAGGGTTAATTTACTGTGCAACTTTAAAATGCATCAATAATTTCCCCTTTACATTTACAATTTATTACTTCTTAGTTTTTCATAAGAAATAAGACCTTATTGATCCAAAGATATTTCACATCTATCCTATCAGATGAAGTTATCATTGACTATCAGTTTAGCTGAATTAACGTTTGTGTGATTACGTTTTCAGTAGTGGTCCGTAGTCTTTCCTTGTACTGGAAAGTTGAGCGATTAACAAGATAAAGAAGACATAAACAGTAAATGCACTTTATTACCGCTTTTTAAAGCTATTTCTTGGCCTTAGATTTGCTATTATTGCTGTGTTTGACTGAACCTGATACACTAGGCCAATAAGTCTGCTAAAACTCCCCAGGCGCATCTCTGTCTTTGTTACTGGTGCTGGTTTAAACAGACAGAATGAGAAAAGATTTTTTTTAAATGTAAATGCTGAACTGAGGCTGTACATTTGCAACGGTGGTAGGAAAACTGCAGATAGACGGAAGGTCACAGAACTGAAGGTCTGCTTTAATAAACTAATTCCTTCCCTATCAAAACCTCAGAGAATCAGACCTTATTCCACATTCACAAATTGCAGCATTCGTGTCCTGTGGATCTTAGTGAATAATGTGTTTAATACAGACTTGTATGACTATATTCCAGTGTTAGTTTAGTCTAGTGCCTAGTTTCAGGGCATGACAAAGAGAAGAGACCTACAGAGTAACAATATAATTAACATAAACCTTTATCAAAGGAAACTCAGCAAATAAGCCCAGAAACACACTGTAGCTGCTAATTTAAAACTATATGTGAGTTAAACAAAGGATAAATCCAACACAATCCAAATGAATCTAAAATGGGTGCCATGTGGGTGAGAAAGGCATTTTTGAATAGTAAGAAGAGGACAGCACCCAGAGCCACTACTGTCATGTTCTAACACATGATCATCAACACGAGGTACATTTTATCAATCCAGTCAGAAAAAATGTAGGTATTTTTTTAAATGATGATAATGTTTCAATAGGCTGCTGTTAGTGTTAGGCAGCCTTGCCCTACATCAGATACAAAAAAATGTAATGAGAGCACCAAACAATTAGAAGCAAACAGTGTGGTCCATGACATGTAGTTTTTCACCGTCCTAGCACGTGACATGGTACATTAAGCAAAACTCAGCTGTGACTCAGCGTCCACGAAACAAAAGTTGTTAAGTTGCGTTTCACAGCCTCCAGATGCTGCTGGACAATGATTACACCAGGAATGTATATAGTGAATGTCACTGTGCCATCAAAACAAGTAAAAAACACACATGTTGGTAGTCAGAAAAGTACATAGTGCTTTTGAGTTGTAAATAAAATGGGTTTTTTTAGAAAACTCCTGTCAGTTTCACAAATGTGTTTGTAGGTTGCAAACTTGTATTTTTCTTCTTATATTGGTGAATACCAATCTCTGAAGTTTAAAGGACATGCCAGGTGGATCTACCTACGTTAATGGCCAAAAATGTCCAGTAAAGGTAATGAGACTGAAGGGCCGTGTGCAGAGACCAGCAAAAGTCAGACCGAGAAGAGAAAAATTAAAAGAAAAAACAGAATGTCAAATAATTCATGAAAAAATAAAGTAATGACAGGGCTGCCAACTTCAATAATCCTTGGAGTGAGATTTGGTGGAACCAACCAAAATTTTGCCACATCCACGGCAGCAAGACATTAGAATCATATTGTGTCATTTCGTGCAGGTTTAATCATAAAATATAGCACTCAGGAGTAACAAAATGTTAAAAAAAATAAAAATAAAAAGTAAGGTTTACAAATAGTTTATAAAAAGTACCAATAGAAAATTCAAAAGAAAACAGGAAACAACTCAACTACACAAAGGAAGTGACACTGAGACAAAAATGAATACAACACGTGGAAAATAGACACAAACACTGCTTCGTGCTCAGACCCGTTCTGCCATGGACAAAGTTTTTTATTAAAAAGGAAATCCCCAGGTCAGCTGTTCATTGTACATTAAAACACAGACATCCCCAAGCAGTTCACCCCACACCGTCACGGACCAAGCTTCTTGTGGAGTATGAAATGACCAGACCATTGCAAACATTTTTTTTTGGCCTTGCGGCTGAGAACAAAAACAAACTGTTTGCTTTTTTCTGAGTATGTAACAAGCTTTACTCTCTGCTACAAGGAGGCCAGATCCCATTTAAGCTTGATGGATGCAAGATTATCTTAACCTGCTTATATCAGAACATACAATAGAATAAAACTTAATGTCAACGTTACTGACATGATTTTGTTTGAACCAGCTGCAGATACTAGATTGTAAACTGAATAACTTAACTGTCTCTATGAGCTCAGTGCTCATCTGGATGTGATGATAGACCTGCTGCTGTTGTTGGGTCTGAAACTGAGTACCATGTGGTTCGTGCTGTTAATCTTTGCCAGTACTGCTGTTACAATATTAAAGTGGTGCAGAAAGGTTTAAATATATGACTGTTATGCAATAAGCCAGGGGTGGGCAATTATTTTCTACAAGGGGCCACATGAGAAACCTGAATTGTGTCAGAGGGCTAAACCGACAACTTGAACGTAATTCTGCTCAACTTTCTTCCCTTGTAAAATTCACTGAATGATATATTATGAATAGCTGGAACTGGTTACCAGAAGAATAAACTATTCTGTAAATATTTATATTTGGCTATGTGAAACTGTGGTGCACAGGTGAAAGAAGAAAACAACAATCACTGAATCAGTGCAATTTATTTTGAACTTGTTAATCTCCACAGACAATGAAAAACAACAAACAACTTAACAAGTTTATAGAAATGCAACAATAAAAAGACTTGTAATGTTTCCCTCCTCATTCGACCTTTTTAGTGAGAATAATTCGGTCTGTTCTGGGCTTAAACAAGTGCATTGAAATCTGGCTGAATGTCTGAGCTGGCTATGTGAAGGACAGCTGAGAGGTGGTCATCAGTGATGGAGGATCAGCGCTTAGATTTGTTTAACTTCATCACTGAGAATGTTCACATACATAAGTAGATCCTCTGAGCAGGCCTCCTCAGGTGTGGAAAGTTCTCTTCTTTGAGCAGCATCAGCAACGTGGTTCATCTTTAACACCGTCTTACGCAACACTTCCTGATGTTTATTACAATGCAAAAATGTCAATTTCTGCACAGGATTAATTTCTGTCACCTTATCCTGCATCTCTTTAAAAGAACATGTTTGCAGTCAGATCTGGACAACCATCTGTTGTCACACCTGTCAGATTGTCCCATTTCAGTCTAATTTGTCCAAACATGCATTTACCTCTGTGAATAAGTCCTGGACGGTGGTTGTCCCTTTCATTGACTGCATGGCTCCTGCAGTTATTCCACGTAAGAAGATGAGAAGCTGGTGGTGTTACGCACATCGCAGCTCTCATCCAAAGCCTGAGAACAACAGTCAAATAGTTTACAGGCCTGTTCTTCAGCTGAAGCTCCAAGTTTCCAGCGACGTCTTCAACCCGCCTCGTCACAGTGAGACGTACTCAAACATGTCCTTTTTCTGCAGGCATATCAGTGCAACAAAGTCCAATAAGCATATATATATATATATTTTAGTGCTGGGCACGTTACTCGTGTTAACGCAACGATTAGTTAACGCACGTTGTTTTTTTGTTTTTTATTTCTTTGTTTTTTTTGCTCACTGGCTGTGATCACAGAAACATGCCGTCCATGTCTCCCTTCCTGCTGCAGCGGTGTGTCCAATGTAATCGGGAGAGAGCGGGTTTATTAAAATGAAGAGACATTTTCTGTCTGGAAGTTAAGAAAGAAGAAAAAGAACCAACCTTTTTATTATCTGTCCAAACCCCTGCAGATGGCAGAAGATCGTGATTTTTAGATGGGAAACTGCTCCCAAAAGACAAAGAGAAACTTTTTTAAAAGGTGAGACATGTTTTCTGACTGTTTTACAATCGTGAAGCATGAATTGAGCCTTCTTCTGCCTCTGGTTCAATGAATCTTGGTCATAGCGAGATGAAACTTCCAGCTGTGAAATCTGTGAGATGTGAGCTTTCAGTAGAGGAGTCGTTTGTCTGTTCATGCGGTCGGTGCACGGAGACATCATCTGTGTTTACATAATTTTCAGACTTTGTGTACCTGGTATTTTAATTGTTTGTTGTCTTAACTGTGTTTGGTGGTCGCAGAAATGGTTTTGCTGAGCTGTTAGCTGAGATTGTGGACTGTGGATAACACAGACCTGACCTTACGCCATATGTTAACCCCTTAACTCCCGGTAGCGGAGCAAAGAATGTAAAGTTAGAGAATTTCTAGGCAGAAATCTGGATAATGAAGCACTAAAGGTGCATGGATGGAAGTTATTG
>JBAMHW010000009.1:4100329-4111910 GCA_037177495.1 Rhadinocentrus ornatus | reverse complement strand
CTGGCTTACAAAACAATAACCCAAACGGCTCCTGTCTACCTTCACTCCTTAATCCAGAGCTACACTCCAACTCGACAAAATCTGTAACTTGACTCTTTTCCTCTGTTGTTCCCCGGTGGTGGTACGATCTACCACACTCCGTCCGATCCGCAGAGTCTTTATCCACTTTTAAGAGCAAACTAAACACTCACTTGTTTAAGGTGCATTTTCGGACTTAACTCTTCTACTCGGAATGAGTTAGAAGGTCCAGCTCTTTCACTCAACTCAATACTGAATATGCTGCATGCACTTATGCCAGAGATTATATTGTGTGATGAACAATCTTGTATTTAAAAAAAAACAAAAAAAACAAAACCTGCGTCTAGCACTACATGACAGCACCTGGGTCTAACTGGACTCACAGCAGTCTGACTACTACTTAATTACGATGTTGCACCCTATTTGAATTCTTGCTTGTGTTGTTCTTATTCTCAGATGTAAGTCGCTTTGGATAAAAGCGTCTGCCAAATGACTGTAGCATCGAATAGAATAGAACATGACAGACAGCCCAAATTTAAAACTCATACAATACAAAGTCCTTCATAGAACGCATTACACAGGATGTTCAAGATGGGTCTTAGTCACTGAGTAATCTGCACACAGTGCACAGGTAACACAGCAGATGATTACTTACACGCTTTATGGCGTGTCCAAAAGTTCTGGAATAAGGTTTGTGAGGATTTATCAACACAGGTTAGATGTAACATTTCTGCATGTCCTAAACTTTGTTTACTGGGCGACTTAAGTGACATCAATATGGACACTAACAAAGCACACATGGTTCTCACGGCATTATTTATCGCAAAGAAAACTTTTCTAGTAA
This sequence comes from Rhadinocentrus ornatus, assembly GCA_037177495.1. Classification (NCBI taxonomy): domain Eukaryota; kingdom Metazoa; phylum Chordata; class Actinopteri; order Atheriniformes; family Melanotaeniidae; genus Rhadinocentrus; species Rhadinocentrus ornatus. The sequence continues at coordinate 4,111,048 of JBAMHW010000009.1, read as the reverse complement.
ACTGGAAGTCTAAAAACAATCTAAATATTAACCAGTACAGAAATCTCGTGTTGGATCACATCAGTCTAGAGACTGCATCGGCATCCATTAAACACCAATTAGTTAATTCTCAGTCTCCCTGGACCCCACTGATTAGTCACATTACATAGTGGGAGGGGGCGCTGGGGTCTTGTCGTTCCCTTGGGGCGACGGGGCGGGGCTGGTTGGGGGTCTGTCGGCCCGGGCAGTTTCTCCGGGTCGGTGTACGGGTGGATTACATCAGAGGCACCGCTGCAGCAGGGAAGGGAGACATGGACTGCTGGCTGTTATCAAAGCCAGTGGGCAAGATAAAAAATGAACGCACGATTTAAAAAATTAATGGCGTTAATTAACGGCGATTAATGCATTAACGTGCCCAGCCCTGAAATTTATGTATAATTTGATTTCTTAAAATTAAAATTAATTTTATCAAGCATCTTTCTAGTTTCATTTATCAGTTAATATGAGATCACTCTTGATTACAAATAAATGTGTTACATTAAAGTTAGTATAGGTGAACTAACAGCATTTTGTTATCACAGAGGTCATTTTGCACCACTACAAATAAAGGAAATTGTAATTTTCTCCATTGTGGCCAACTTCACTTTGATGAAATTTTCTGTTACTTCAGGGTCATGAAAAAGGAAATAAAAGTAATTTCTGCAAAGAACATCAGAATCAGGGGGTACTGAGATGAACAAAACTGCTGTAATGGTTCAATGATGCCCCTCATTAAACACCACAGTCCTTTACTAAAGCAATGGCTGCACAATCTGCTTCATACCTTTCTGCACAGGCAACACAGACAGAGGGTGAGAGCTCACCTCACAGCTGTTAAGACATGACTTCTGCAATTGCAAGATCTTTTATTATTATTAACACATCAACCATGCAGGTTTTGCTTCACTCATTCTCCTCCACAGCATACTTTATCAAGCCCCAGGATATGCATTTTCATTCAAAATTAAATGTGGCTTCCAAGAGTGAAAGAAATTCAGACAAGAAGAATTACAGTTATTTCGACAGTCTCCGGTTTCAGTGATTTTGCTGGTGCTATGTTGTCCGTCCTTCATAGAACCTGCGTTGGGACGCACTCCGTGTTTTCTTTCTTTCGACTGCGGTTCTGATTTGAAACACTATTTGGCAATGCTACTTGATTTGCCTTTAACATTGTTACCCCCATCACTGCTTGTTATGGTCTTGTTGTGTTTACTCACCGAGTCGGTTGATTTTAGAAAGCCTCTCGTTTCTCCTTACACCCTTATTGACTGCGTCACATGTCATCGATCAGTACAGCCATTCAGCCAGCAAATCCAGATTTACTGCCTAAAATTTATCTTGGCTTGTGCAAGGCAAGGTCAATTTAGATTCGCCTGTAGGAATCATGCTGAAAAACTGAGTTCACCAATATAATATCAAATTTATATAAATTTAATCTAAGTTATTCTTTAGCAATTAAAGGGACACAGTTCACATCCAGGATAAAAAGAATGAGCATTGCATCAAAAAGAAAAGGGTAAAAAGTATTGGTGCTGTCTGCAGGTAGATAAAAGACAAAAACAGCTGCCTTCCTGCTCAATGAGAACAGATGAAAGGAAATCAAGACAGGGAAAGCTGACAGAACTTTAGAGAGAACAGAGAAGCAACTGAGCTAAAAGAAATGCAGAGATAATGTTTAGCAGATGAGTAGAGCTGAAGGAGTGGTCAGTAAGAGATAATAACCAGCTTTGAAAACTGATGACCAAAAGTGTATTTTGTCCTCGAGTGACTGCAAAGCTAACAAGGGAGAAGACAGTACAAAGATTGCCTCGAAGAAGCATTGTATGCTGAGGAGTAAAAATGTGAAGCTGAAGAAAGGCCAAGATACTTTATCTATATTAAAATATCCACCAGATTCATATCCTTGGATGTTTCAACAAATTATCATTGGTGGAAACATATTTGTCCTTGAGGTTTTTGGGGTTTTTTTACTGGAAAAAAAGCAAAAATATTAAAAATGAAAATATTAATGAAAGAAGGCAAACTAATCCCATGACATCATCACACATAATTATGTTAATCCACAGTTATAATATAAAAAGTTCATAAATTTAAAGGTTCAAAAATTGTGAAGAGACCATGTTTTCTTTTCCCTTTTCATACACAACAGAGCTTATTTCCATATACTATGTTCTGTGCTGATATCCACTTTCTCTGGCCTTTATTTGACAGCAAACACTTATGAGGAGGTTGGAGGGGATGGTGGACGGTATAATCCACAGACTGCTGATTGGATATTGTTTTTGCACGAATTGGAATTTTATGATTTTAAATCCTTTTCTCTTATAAGTCGTTATTATGTTACTGAACTAACACTCGCAAATGTTAATGGTTAGGTGTTACTCATACATGGAAAAGTTTAGACGCGATTAGACAGTTACAAAAATCCACACAGTTTTACACATGTATTCATCATTATTTTTATTGTGCACATTAAAAAATTGTATGCTGTTCACCAGATCTCTTCCTTTGGCTCTTCTTGGACAAGCATAATGCTCCTTTTAGATCCAAAGATACAGAAATAGGTAATAATAGACTGAGACTGTTCCCTTCCAGCAGCAGGGAAGCTGATTATGTGGCAGGTGGCAGGATCTTGAGTCAAAGCTTCAATTTCATTCCATCATGTCGATGCAATAACCTCTTTTTCCTCTTGTGCTGTTACTTTTCTCTTCTTTTCCTCAGTGAAACAAAGAGAGAACACACATAGAAAAAGTGTACGCACCTTCTTTCAAATAAAAGTTGGAATAATTGTCCTCCAGCCTTAGAGAGGCATGAAGTATGTTAATAAGGAAAATATTACTGTAAAATATTGGCATATCTGTCTGAAAGAAAAAAACAGCAAGAAGCATAGAAATCTCATCTTATCTTAGTAGAAGAGGGGTTTTATTTAGAGTAATTATGGCGAGGAGAAGATTGGAAGAATAGAGCAATTGTACAGTATGATAATAAACCAGCATTTTATTTATGTAGAACTTAAAAAAAAAAAAAGGATTAAAGTGTTACACAGCAGCACAAAAAAAGTCTCAACATGTTGAAGTGAAGTAAAATTCAAAGAAATAAAAAAGAAAGAAATTAAAAGCATTCAGAGAGCGTAGACTACCACCAAGCCATTTATTTATTTTTCAATGATTGTGGGCATTATTTATCTCACAAATGTAAATAATCCTTTAAACAAAAAAAAATCCTGGATCCAGGCAGTGATCCGGATCACCCCCAAAATCTAATCACTTGTTCCTTTATTTCATTTCCGAGATTTCCTGAAAATTTAATCAAAATCTATTTAAAACTTTCTGAGTTATGTTGCTAACAGACAGACAGACAGACAGACAGACACGGCTGAATATATGACCTCTGCCTTGGTGTTTTGGGATACGATGCAGTTATAACTTGGCAACAGCAAAATGTGGGAATAAAAACTCCAGGAAATTAGATTAAAGCCACAGATTCAAGCAATGAAGCTGGACAACTGATAGATTTTTATTTAAAAATATATATTTTACAACTTATTAAAAATACACATACTACTTTTACTACTACTACTACTACTACTAATTACTACTATAAACACTGCTGCAAGAACGATGAAAAATTAACTTTAGGCCAAATCCCAGCCACTGAGAAACTAAGGTGAGCTGGCCCACCTAAAGAAATGAAGCCACTCGATGCAAGGACTTCAACCACAGCCACCAGACTGCCACACAGCTGAGAAAAAGAGAAGGTCTAAGACCCAGAGACCAACAAAACCCCAGCTGGCTATAAGCAAGAGATGATGGTTTTAACAGTCACAGATGAGCAGAGCCACAGGGCAAAACCAGTCACACCAACTGCAAACCCATGGCAAAAGAGCAAAGCTGAACACCGAGGAGCAGACACCTGCCCAGACACAGGTGCCTAGCGATCAGTGCTACACACAGGGCCACACCTGGTGCGTGCAAAGTGGGGAGGAGGTAATGATGAAATCTTTGTCAAACAACCATGAATTCATAACAATGCTTTCTCATTTAGAATATGGTTTTCATCTACATCTTTCAAATTCCATAGATCCAAAACTCAATAAATACAATGTACCTTTCTAGAAATATTATTTAACAATAGACTCCATTTTTTTTTAACTTTCCTGTGATATAAAGGAAGGCGTGCACACATTCTTTTATGAATGTTTTTCTCAAAACTCACTGTGAATTTTTTATTTGATACCTCGTGCTTAGTGAGGTAGAGCACAGCTTAAAAATGAATGTGTTTAAATTTTCCTCTCTGTGTGAGCATATCCCGACCTGTAAATGTCAAGGACCCAGTATACACACCCATTTTTTTTCTTTTCTTTTAAAATAAAACAAACAGTCAGTTGTTTCAGGAGGATATTGACAAGGAGTCTTCTCATGCATAGTATGCAGAGTTGTCTTGTAGGTTCCATCTGTATTTTGACCATCAGAGGACCTGAAAAACCATCTTCTCTCCCCATTTCCTTTTTTATTATTTTTTTTTAATAATTATTATACCTAAAAAAAGGCTTCAAGTGATTCAAATAAGTCTTTATCACCTAGTTTTTAAAGACAGAGTATCAGTTTATGTCAAGGGCTTCACTCTCTCCCTTGAGTCTGTCATAAGATGCTGGAAACGTCAAAGAGATTCAGCTGTGCGGATGTGCCTCATTCCTTTTTGTGACCCATAGACTGCTCCAGAATATTAAGCATGCTAGATATTTTTTTGGAAGATGAGACCAGTGCACGAGACTCTGAAAGCATATGTGTTCGCACATTGCGATTTATGATTACCAACAGAAACTTTTTGAGGTTTGTGTAGTTATGGGATAGTGCCCACAGTTCCAGGATTGCAGCTTCAGGAACGTTGTTTTCAGTTTCACTTTTGGCTCTTTTTGTCTGTCTTTTCCAACTTCTGCCATGTCATTTTACGTGGTCGATGTGCCAAAATAGTTAGGATTAGGGTAAAAGTACAGCAAGTTCTTGCTATTACTAAGTCCTACTCCTATAAAGTAGCTATTTTGAAAAAGAGGGGTTTGATTGCAGTCTTCTGTACTGCAGAAAAACCCTACTCAACAGAAGTCTGATTTGCCTCAGAATTGGGCCTTTTTTTCTATTTTTTTCCCCATTATTTGCCTAAAATACTAAATTCTTGTAGTGTGAACTCACATTCAAAGGGACATTAATCCTTGTCTAGCTATACAAATGTACACAAGTATGAAATAACTATCATGGTTCTTTTACCTGCTGTGCTGTTTGTGCTTTGAACTTCTGAAAGTTGTTTTAAAATCAATTTTCACTAAATTAAGTTCAGAAGTTCATCCAACTCTTGATCAAAGCTTATATTGTGTCTGAGAGTTCTTCTCCACTAAAGCTGTCCATCACTGTGCTGAATCTGGCCGCATCGCCTCCTGCTTCTCTTTCCCATTCTCCATTCATTCTTTCCCAGATGGACTTTTCTGACCTCAGACTCTGAGGGTTAACAGCATCTTGTGAACAGAGAAGAGAAAACAAAATTGTGGTCAAATGAATGCATTATTTATTTTTTATTTTGTTTTGGTTTGGATCTATGACAAATGTTGTGCATTTATAATTTAAAACAAAAATTGCACAGATCATTTTTCAGATTTTTTTTCTCGTTTCTTTTTCTTTATTCATTCAAAATTATACTAAATGTGTCATTAAAATCACCAAATCAGTGTGGTTTAGTGCAGCATAATCTCTATATTTATAATGTGTAATGTGTTTACATGCATTTTGGTGGCCGTGTGGGCAAAGAATTTAAAGTCTTGCAACTAAGTGGATATTTTTTTTTATTAAACCTTTGCTTTACCAGGCTGCTGCTTGTGATTAAATGACTTGCTTGCCAAATTTATCTGTTGCTCAGCTGCTTTAAGACAATTCAGTTCATTTATATCCAGTCAAATCAGATCAGTCTAGTTTAGTCATTTGGCACCAGTTCACAACAAAACTCATCTCAGGGCATTTTAAAGAGAAAGTAAACATGTTCAGTTCAACACCAATTACATACAGTTCAGTGTAAATATAATCCAAATTAAATTTAATTCCTAAAATTCCACAAAACGTTTCCTAGATAAGGAAATGCATCTATCAAATTAGGTTGTCATTTTAACTCAATTAACGTAGCTACAACAGCATCACCTTTGCGACTGAGATCAAGATCAGCACCTTGGAGAGTGCCTCCCTAACCCTTTTCCTTCCAAATCTACTTTTTGATAGCAATTGTTTAAAGTGACTTTACTATTTTTTGTAGAATTTGTGGAACTAAGGCTAAAACCCATTTCTACCCCTTAGTCCCCATCTAAGAGGGACTTAAGTAGGCCCATTTATGCTCCTTTACGTACATAAATAACAACGTCTGTTTCAAACGTTGTCATGCGTCTCCATTCTCATACTTCCATGCATCGTTTGCTTTGCCATGGTTGTTAATTCAATTCCTCCACTAGTGGGCAGAGCTAAGTTCAGAGTTCACTCCCTTGAGCCAACGTCAGTGTCAGACACTTTTTGACTTCGCTGTGAAGTTTTTTTTAACGCCACTACTCCCATCAGTGACCAACACATATGATTAGAATCAAATGGTTCCAGCAGCTTGTTGTCAAGTGCTGCACAACGACCCATTAATTTGAGTAGGTTGTGTTGAAGCAGGCAAACATCTGAAAGGCTGGAGTTTGACATCCCTGGTTTACGACATCCAAAATACTCAAGTCAAACTCAAGTGGCCGAACAGTAACCAGAAGAAGCAAATTAATTTATTTAGAAGCACTCTTACCATCATAATGCAAAAGTAATTTTTTAGTTAAGCGTGATCCATTAGTTCTTTTCCTTTGAACTATTTTCATTTCACATATTGAATGCCATCATATTCAACAACTTTAAATTTTATTGCTCTACTAATACTACTACTAATATTCTTCTGTAGCGTTTGCACCCGCTGTACAATCCTGATTTGAATTGATCACAGTTGGATGTTATTTAACTTTATGCTGTCTATCTAGGTAGAAGTACAACTCAAATTTAAAAGTGCAATTACTTGCAAATCTCATACACCAGTTACCTGTTTACCATAGAATACAGAAAACGTTGAGTATCACACCAAATATTTTCACGTGCGAAGGATCTGATGCTTTTCTAATAGATTCTATACTTTTAATATGGTCCTGGCATCAAATTTGAGATCAGCTATTATTTTTTGCTAAATATTTAATAACATTTCTTATATTTTCTGTGTTCTTTAGTAAATAAAAGATTAATTTTAAAATTTATAAATCATTGCATTCTGTTTGTTTTATTTATATTTTAGTGTAACTAGGGTTTGCATTCTGTTTATGTAATTAGTTGCATATTAAGAAGGACACAGCAAAGAAAAAGCAACCCATTTGGCCACAGCCACAGCTCAGCAAGCTCCTCCACACAAAACCCAGTACGAGACATTCATTTGGAAGGGGCCCTGCAATGACTGTCCAAAGGGGTTTCTCTGAAACAGTTACTGAGTTCAGCTACACAGTTGCCACCTGTCAGCCCCTCTGGCAAATGAATATCTGCCATTTTCTCACTTCCGCCTTGTTCCCACCGGTCTGTGTATTTACATTAGCCTCAGTGAATCAATTAAGGATTAATGAACAAATGGACCATCACAATAATAATTATGCATTTGCAGATGTTGGTTTTACTTTCACTATTATGTTGTTCCATCCGCAGATGCATTATCCTGCTACAGCCAATAAATATGAATAATTTTCTCACGTTTGTTTATGATGAAATGCTAATGATCAGTTTAGCTAATTCATAGCATGTTGTCACTCAGTATCATTAGTGTCCTGCATTAAATATACAAAACAACATGTATTTGTGGACAACATGGGGACTGATAAAAACCTGGAGCTTCCATTTACTACTCTGGTAAATGTGCTTATTTATGCTCAGATTGTAATTGTAACATTTCCCATGGTGCCCAGAGGGTACAATCTGTTTTTGTTTAATTAGCTTTCTGACAAAAATGTGCAAAGCTTTGTCATTATTTCATGGTTGCAATTTTAACATCTAATTATCTCAAAAAATAAAAAAATAAATAAATAAATATGAATAAAAAAGTAGAAAGAGACAGAGAGAGTTGGACCCAACCATGGAGGTTTGTAAAAGTTTGGAACGGAATTGAATTTTAAAGGTGGTGGAAGGTCAGAACCTCAAGAAATTCGGGGCACCCTTTGTTGGAGGTCACGGTAATTAGCTACAGTATGGTTCATTTAGTCATCATTACAATCCAAATTTTAAATTTTTATCAAAAATTAGATTCTATCAAATATTTTCCAACAATTAGCCGCACTACTAAGAATCTGGCAAGGGGAGATGCACAAATCTTCCTGGATCATACAGTTTCACTATGATCCATGATGTTTAAGGTTAAATCATCAAAAGAAAACCTCCACTGTGCAAATGCAGACTCATAGAAGCAGCTGCTGTAGACTGTTTTATTGCCTTTTTTCTTGTCATAAGCTAATTTCAATGAAAAGAGGTGCTGTTAAAGGGTGGTGTTTGGACCGGATTGCAGCACACTGACAAGCTACGTGTTTTTTACAATAAAATGCAGACTGCAGTTCTAAAAGAAGGGAGCAGGAGAAAAATCCAAACCTGGTTAAACTCCAAGCAGCAAGCACAGCAAAGACAATCTGACCAGAGGCCTGTGCTATGAAGAAGGATTAATCTATCTTTCGTTTACCTGGGCTGATTTACCCAGACATTCGAAATCCTGATAAGCAGTATTACAAAGCTGGTCATTAACTTGGTAATTTCACCCAGATTTATCCTATCTCAATCAGTGCACACTCAAATAAAATGGGGGAAGTGTTTGCAGCGTCTGAGCAATTGCAAATATGGAAAGATCCTGCAGAGCAGCCTACTTTACCGTGGAAAAGCAGAGAATTATTCTTCAATAATATGAAGAAGTCAAACATATCATGCATACCAAAAGCGCCACTGTTGCCGCAGCAACAGCCAGGAAGGAATGCTGGCAGAAAATTACTGACTCTGCTAATGTGTAAATTTGTAAACCTATACAATATTAATTCATTGGACAATGTAAATGGACATCACTCTGATCACTTAATTTAACTTTATTATGGCCGAGACGTTTCAACCCTAATAGAGTTAAACGGACTTGGAAACAAGTCAAGAACAAGTACTTTAAAGCAGTCAGTCATAAGGCTTTATACCTTCACACTGTCTCTGTTGCATGGATGAAATCAATTAAATTTATACGATTTAGTTTGCAGCCCATCAGGAGGTAAATAAAGCACAGTACATCTGATTAAAATCTATACCTTCCTATTGAATGTCACCAAGGACATTAAAATCCTGTCCCTAAAAACTCTTTCTCTCCCAAGTTCTCGTCTCACAACCAGCATTTACAGGATGTTCTAAGAATGGGTGGTCATTTTCCAAGAGAATTGGTCAGAAGGCAGTGCTTTTATACACCTTTATCTCTTATCCAGAACATAACCTGCTCCGGAGCATGTTAGCCATTCAGCTTGAGTTACCATGGCGATTTACCCCAGTAAGAATTAAACCAGCGTCGTAGTACAGAAAAGCTAGGTTAAACCTGAAGTTATGCACTGATGGTGCACAGTTATGTGGAGTTGGCTGATGAGGTAAGCAGAGTGGAAGAGACTCCAAGATCCAAAAACGACAAACGGGCAGCCACTCTCTTAACAACGGTAGTTGCAAATCCTGCAGCGACAGTTGCCAGTTCGTCTAAGTTTAGGTGCTGCTCTAAAACAGCCAAAAGTGTACGTCCATCCATCCATCCATCCATCCATCCATCCATCCATCCATCCATCCATCCATCCATCCATCCATCCATCCAGCCACCCATTAATCCATCCATCCATCCAGCAACCCATTAATCAATCCAGCCATCCATCCATCCATCCATTAATCCATCCATCCATCCATCCATCCACCCAGCCACCCATTAATCAATCCAGCCATCCATCCATCCATCCATTAATCCATCCATCCAGCCACCCATTATTCAATCCATCCATCCATCCATCCATCCATTAATCCATCCACCCATCCATCCATCCAGCCACCCATTAATCCATCCATCCATCCAGCAACCCATTAATCCATCCAGCCACCCATTAATCCATCCATCCACCCATCCATCCATTAATCCATCATCCATCCATCCATCCATCCATCCACCCATTAATCCATCCATCCATCCATCCATCCATTAATCCATCCACCCATCCATCCATCCAGCCACCCATTAATCCATCCATCCATCCAGCAACCCATTAATCCATCCAGCCACCCATTAATCCATCCATCCACCCATCCATCCATTAATCCATCATCCATCCATCCATCCATCCATCCACCCATTAATCCATCCATCCATCCATCCATCCAGCCACCCATTAATCATCCATCCATCCAGCCACCCATTAACCCATCCATCCATCCAGCCACCCATTAATCCATCTATCCATCCATTAATCCATCCAGCCACCCATTAATCCATCCATCCACCCATCCATCCATTAATCCATCCATCCATCCATCCACCCATCCACCCATTAATCCATCCATCCATCCAGCCACCCATTAATCCATCCATCCATCCATCCAGCCACCCATTAATCCATCCATCCATCCA
>JBAMHW010000009.1:4079521-4095915 GCA_037177495.1 Rhadinocentrus ornatus | reverse complement strand
TCTATCTATCTATCTATCTATCTATCTATCTATCTATCTATCTATCTATCTATCTATCTATCTATCTATCTATTTGTATCCATCTTTAAAATAAAGCAAAGTATTTTGATTTCACAATCATTTTCCTGCTAAATTAATTTCTTTAATACGCAAAGCTAATATTCTTTTCACACAGACATTCTAAACACACACACACATACACACACAAATGAGCAAAATGCAAGATAGAATGTATTAACAATTTTTATTCACTACTAAGTCCAGTGTTATTTCTCTACTTTATTTCCACCCGGTAAGAACAAGATGTATATTTTATTTTTCCTTTTTTTTGCTTTTAATGTCTTTACATATTTACAGATTGATTTTAATATTGGCAATATATCACATGTATCTATATACACAACCCAAACACCACCTTATGTACCATGGGCCAACTTCACGGCCAGGGCAGAAGATGAGATGTTATTTTAATCTGGGTTAAAGCCTCAGTAGATTTCTACTGACTGTGCTCTCTCTCCTCTATTTTCTCCTGCAAACAGAGTAAAATAATCTCAGTTTAGCTTTTCCAACCTGCCATCCTCTCTGGGAATAATAAAAGCCAGCGGCCTTTGAAGAAGAGTTCCTTTTTAAATGCTGCCAGTCAGTGTTCAGGGCAGGGACACTGGGAGTGAGTGAATTAATTCTACATAGATGTAAGAATTTAGCCTGAAAACACCAAACACATCAGAACCAAAATGAGGGTGATGTGATCTTTAACCTTGCTTAGCCTCTCTGCATTTATAAATCACACTGTGGCTCTCCTTTAGAGGACAGAGCAATGAATGGGGGGGATAAATGTGTGGTTTCTGATAAAATAAGTATATTTCTGCAGTTGGATCTGGCTTGAAATGAGAAAACATGTTAGTGTCGTCATCTGAACAAACATACACAGTAAATATTATTAGTGTAACTGAAAAGTGCAAGAATACGGCCATTTTCATCATGACTTCAGAGCAAAAACTTGGAGGAATTTAGGTTTCTTCTAATCTTTCAGTGAAAAAAATGTATAAAATACATGTTACCTCAGTGTCATGATCTGTGGCTCTGGTGTTTGTTAGTTTTGCTGTTGCGTACGTCACTTTAAATGCTGAATGGGATATTTCATTAAAACATTTCACAAAGTGAGGATTTGAACCCACACGTTGTGTAACTTAACTGATTTTTGCATCAAATATTTCATCGTAGCTACGAAAAATGATGACAGATAAATTATTTGGGAACACTGACAGCTCAGTTATTCCACTGGTGTCATTTGGTTAAAATATAAAGACAGGAGGTCAGAAACACAGTTGTACCACACACAGCAAACGTGTCAAAAGTAAAACTTATGGCCATTTATGTAAAATAACATTGCAAAATGACAACACTCAGTAGAAATTAGAATATTAGGCTATCAAAACCAGTTGGTAGTCTAAAGTGACATGAGGAACTGTTTTCCAATTAAGACATGCAAGTTGTAAATGTGTATCAGACTTATTATTCTTTGACTCACAATCTAACCTGCTTTTGCAATATGTACAGTAGAAAACCGCAGGTATCCATTGTTGAGGGGAAAAAATATATAATTCTCGTCTCTTTATAAAGCATATATTAAATAAGACATCCTATTCTTCTTAAAGCAGCACTGATGTGACATGAACCATATTAAAACAGCAAGGGTGGAGACGGCGAAGACAAAATCCATCAGCAGGATTGAGTTTAGGTCAGAGGGACAGTAACTTCCTGTTGGGATTTTTTTCTTTCTCTCTGAAAATGGAAACCAAACTTTTGTTTTTGTATGTGTGGAATATTTTGATTTATGTTTTAAGTTTGAAGCATGTTATTACTAAGACTCTTGTTCATAAGACAGCAGTTTTGTTATTAATTTGCTCTAAAAAGTGCAAAAGCATAATTAAAAAGTTTGCATTCAGTGAAGTATAGTATTCCATGTATTTCACCTAGTCACTCTTTCCTGCTCTTATAGCTTCTAAGGCCATTTTAACCATATTATTCTTACGCCTTCATGCTCCAAGGTTGGTTGCTTCAAGCATACCTTTTTAACATTCACCTTTTTCATTTTTATGTTATCCATGACTGTCAATCAAAAACACTGAGAATAAATTGTTCAAAATAAAACAGACTTCACTTGTTATCCTAAATGAAAGGACACATGCATCAATGTAGGGATACAAGCTTGTTCCTGTCTGAGCGTGCTCAGATGACAATGCCTGCTTTGAGTCCAAAACAAAAAACACAATCATCACAAAGATCCAGCCCTGAATAGCATCTGGGATTCCAGTTTATACAGGATGGTTCACTCTAGATTTGTAAAATCAACCAATCATTTCCCGGAGAAAAATCCATTCAATGACGGGACTCTGTGTAGCGCTCGTCTTCAAAAAGCAGAATCCTGTCCATGAAGGAGTTGGCATTGAATAAACTCTGCTCTGTAAAATCCAGTTAGTCTTGAGATAAAAAGGTAGAAACATAGAGAAAGACACACCTGTAAAGGGCAGGGGGCTGCTTCAGCCCATATTTGTCTGTTTTTCTTTATTGGATCTCAAACATCACAAGAAATAAAAAAACAAAAACACTCATTTTCAAAGCTAATGGTTCATCAAATTGGATTTCAAACAAGAGAGCCTGCTCTGCTCTGGGCTGGCACCATGACCGGCACTGCCCCCATCCGCTCAAGCGTTGCCTGGCTCACAGCATAGGAGTGTGTGTGCTGTCCGTGTGTGGATGTCACCACCGGTTTGAGGCTCACAGAGCCGTTGCTGCGCACCATGGCGGGAGGGGATGGGGCAGAGTTTGTGGTGACCACCAGAGTTTTGGGTGGGGGAAGCGTGTGGCTGCCGTTGGCAAACGATGTTGTTGCTGTTGTAGGCGGTGCATGTCGGGGCAGAGGGGTGGAGCCTGGTGCCGTGACAGCTGTTACATGGCTGTGTGTAGCATTCTGGGATTGCCCGTGTCCATGCGCTCCATGTGCTCCATGCACGGCAGCAGCAGAGAAGGTCTGCCGAGTGTCCCCATTGTAGCGCGTGTAAGAGTTGGTGTCGTAGTTAGTTTTGGGGTTGTGCCAGTAGCGACTGTTGTATGTGTTGGTAGATGTGAGTGTGTCATTCTCTGAGGATGAGGCGTCCGCGTGAAAAGCCTTTACCGATGATGACCGCTTGGGAGGTAAATCATCTTCTCTGTTAAGGAAACATGACAAAGAGAACTCAGTCACTTCAGTTAGACAATAATTTATGACTTTACACATCCATCCTGAAACAATTACACTAAGCTGTCATAAAACATCTGCTATCAGATAGAACTGACATTTTCATTTCGGCTAAATTATTAATTCACACTGATTTAATCAAACATCACTAGCTGGAGCAGTTTACATAGAAACAGTCAAATATAACATCTAGCTACTGAAAGCAAGTACGAACGAACACATGTTGGACCTGCTCTGGTAACAACAAAGTTTTCACAGGTCTAATATACATCAATGATTTCCCTTGTTGAAAACTGCACTGTTACACTTAGATGCTTCTTCACCGACAGGAGACAACACTGCAAAGGTGTAAATAATATAAAAAGTTATAGCTTAAGGATAGCCTATTTGTTCAGATTTTTAACATTTAGCTCAAATCATTATTGAAAAGCTCCTCTGTGAAGTCAAGTGTTCGTAAAGCTTGTTTATTCAGGTTTTCGTGTAAGTTAAGCAGAGGCCGCGGCGCAGCCGAAACGCGGCAAACGCACCCGAAACGCGGCGAACGCACCCGATGGAAATTATTGGGAAAGTCACTTCAATCAGGTGATCACCATTGTACAAATTGTCTCTGTAAAATTAGGTCAGTCACTTTAAAGGGGGTGAAAATCTATATTCAATATATTTTCTTTGTTTATGATAAATGATTTTTAAAATCAAATTCCTGGAACATTTCAGATGACATGGATTAATTGTGACTTCCTGTTAAGTTAAAGCAGTGCAGCAGCAGTGGAGACTGTGAATGCAGAGTTGTAGCAGAACCAAAAAAATTAATTATTTAATTAAAAAAGAGACAGATGTGATCTTAGTCTGCCAGAGCTTCAGATATCTGAAGTATTTGTCTTCCAAATGATTCCTGGAATCATTACAGGGTGAAATTGCGGCCTGTGTAAACAACTGACAGAGGTTTACAGACTGTTTGAAAAGACAAATAGGCCCGTTATGATGAAATAAGTCGGTGCCAGGAGATTCAATTAAGCTGAGTCCTCCAAACTCTAAATCCAATTTGCTGGCAGAGGTTTTCTGACTGAAAGCTTTGTGATGGCAGTGCTAATGCACTTTATATTCTCCTGAAGCAACCACAAAACTAGATTTAGGTTTTTTCAAATTGAGCCAAAAGGCCACACATGTCACTTTTCTGTACTTTTATAGTCTGAATCATAAAAACAAAGCCATCTGAGAGAACAATCCTTGGTTGAGTATCACAGATAAATTGATTTATTGCCAAGAAGGAAAAGAAAATGCTCATCAGTTTGGAGAAAAACGAACATAACACTTTAAAGGTACAGTGTGTAGTTTTTTTGGTATTTTGTTAGCAAAAATCAAGAATTGCTTTCGTAAATACGTATTTTACCAAAGTCTAATCACAGTCCCATCCAAATGAAAGTGTTCTCGTAGCTTAGAATTAGATGTTTATAAATACATAGGTGGTGGCGCACCCAACTGAAGGCTGCCATGTTGCATCGCCATCTTTGAATACAGTAGCTGAAAGGGGACAAGCTTGTTAGCCTTGTGCGTTTTACCTGCGAGTCCCAGCTGTTTCGGGGGAGGAGGAGATGGAGGGCGCGGGCTTGGTGTAAACAAGCCAACACGAGCATGGATGATTCAGCTTGCCAGCTTATATTGAAATGGAGGACCATCTATACTCTTTGCCCGCAAGACGGAGAAAAAAATAGCCAACAAAAGAAATAATAACCGGGAGAAAATGGAGTGTACATCAGTGGAGCATTTACCAGATGAAGGCAGCTGATAAAGGAGAGGGACTTCAAAGCTAACATGGAGGTTGCAGCTTTCTGCCGGATAGGTGAGTTAATGCAATCTAACAGTGAAGTTTATTTTGGTATTATGTTAGAAACAGGGCAGGGTGGTCCAGCACGATTTCATATGATAACATTAGCTGTTAGCAGTAGCTTGGTACTAAATACATGGAGGGCACGCTTGTAACTGATTGGCAAATATCGTTCTGTTCCTCATCACCTGACGGGACACTCGAACTTCACATTTATGAATCTCCGCGGCTTCCGTAGTCGTAATAACGCGCTTAAACGGTGAGGCTGCAGTAGAGCACTACATGGTTGCTTGTAATATATTAGCGCACCACTAGATGGGAGTATTTCTTACACACTGCGGCTTTAAGGCTTTCATCAATTTATGTATAGTGAAAAATACTAAAAGTATTAGATAAAAGAAAGGAATGAAAGGAACTGTATAAAAAAAAATCTTATATGGAGAAGGGAGATGCTCTTTTCTGTTGATTAGCATAATATAGTTATTTTAAATCAATCAAAACCCAACCTGATCTCATTTGGGATCTCCTCCTCATCATATTTGTTCTTGTTCTTCCAGTAGAAGAGCATAACAACCATTAACAGTGAGCAGATGATGACAGCCAGGATTCCTGTGGCGATGGTCCCCGCTATCAGACCCACACTCTGGGGCTGGGCTGCAGGATGGAGAAACAAAAGGGGAAGTTTAGATATTATTGACAATTTATTGCAAGTGAGTCTAAGTTGTCCTGGGTCACCTGAAACTGAAGATAAAGCAAAAGCATGAGCAAAATTATGTGCAGTTCATGCAGATCTTGTCA
The DNA here is from genome assembly GCA_037177495.1 of Rhadinocentrus ornatus. Lineage (NCBI taxonomy): Eukaryota > Metazoa > Chordata > Actinopteri > Atheriniformes > Melanotaeniidae > Rhadinocentrus > Rhadinocentrus ornatus. The sequence continues at coordinate 4,090,051 of JBAMHW010000009.1, read as the reverse complement.
CATAAATGATCCTTTAGGTCTTAAAGCCATGCATGTGTGAGAAATGAAGCTCCAAAATAACAAAACTGAAGACAAATTCTTGCAGATGACAGTTTCCAACATCCAGCTGCTGCAGCCTCATACACAAGAAGTGTTTGCCAAAAACTGTTCATGTCAGACTAAGTCTGACTACAGTCTGTGAGTGTCATGTTCCATGTGTGTATATCAGCATACAGGCCTATTTGTGCTGTGAATATATATAAATGTGTTGTTTTCTGCAAAACTACTTCAGGAATAAAGGAAACTATAAAGATAAACAGCATTTGCATCATGCCTACAAGGTCCATGGCTGTGAGTGACAGACAGACTGAGCACTCATCTTCTTGAATCTGAGTGGTGACCCGTCATACTGTCAGATTCCAAAACAAAATCCATGTCATGGCCCCCTCTGTCAAGCTATCCAAACTGTCTGACCCAGAGTGACCTAAACCAGCCCTCTGTCTTTTTCTCTGTTAGTGTCAGATGTGAGGAATGCTGCTGTCTGCAAGCTGTTCAGGTCTTGTTGTTTGTTTGGTAGCATTGATTTTCTGCTTGTGTCTGTTTGTGGTTAAATGCCACTCAAAGAGACATCTAACTTTTCTCCCATCTGTCAGTATTAAAATGCCAGAATGAGGCAGCTTTCCCATCTACACCTGTCCTCAATTAAAAAGACCCACAGCGTATTTGTACATGATAATGCCTTCTGTTAAATGAAGCGCTGTTTTTAGTTTACTTACGTGCTACAACCTGCACATTGAGTATGCATGTGCTCTTGCCGATGGCGTTGCTGGAGGTGCACTGGTATAGTCCTGAGGTGCTGGTGCTGATATTTCTCAGGGTGACAGTGCCCTGCATCTGGTCTGGAAAAGACACGCGTAGAGCCACAAAGTAATATAAATGACAATAAAACATATATGAACAGCACTGAACACCTCAACATTCATTCACCGCTAACAAAATATATAATCATATTTCATATTTAGTTAATCTAAGAAACCTTTTTTTTCTACCAGTAGAGGGTGGTACATACCTGCTGATACAGGGTTAAATAACTGTGCTGTGTAACATTAAGACTGCAGATTCTTTATAACAAATGATGAATGAGTTGAGAGATTAGAGTCACTGAGCTGCACACTACTGGAATTATTTAAATGGGCTTAATATTTCTTCATTGTTCAGCTGTTTAGGAAAATGAATGTCAGATGCCATTTTTTCTCTTAGCAATGACATTATAAATGTCTGAAAAACTCAACACAGAAAGGATGCTAGAAGTCACAGCAGCAAATGCTGGATTATATTTTATTTTTAAATCAAATGCAAACAGCAGACAAAAAAAAGGAGAAGAAAAGAAAGAGCCTCCTATAGTTGTGGTCTCGGTTAGATTTTAGAATAGACTAGAGACAACTTCAGATGAACAATACATGTCATATTACATTGCTTATTTAATTAAATCAAAGCCAAAATGCAGAAGCAGTGTGGGAAGAAACTAATTAGATGCTTACTTCTTCCATAGGAATTAAAATTATTAGCAGCAGCCAGGTGTTTCCAATCAATGTGAGTCAACACAATGCCATGGAGGAAAGATATCAGCAATTATTTTAGAGAAGCAAATTTTGCTGCCTGTCAATCTGGGAACGATTATGAGGTCATTTCCAAATAAAAATTGGGGTCCATCATTTTTCAGTTAGACAGGTTATTTCCAAGTAGAAAATATCCAGCGAGCTTCCCAGGAATGGACATCCTACCAAGTTCTCCCCAAGATCAGACGGTGCAATAATTAGAAAAACTACAAGAGCTATGTCTCAGATCCTCCAGGCCTCAGTTGGCATGTTAAAGTTTAGGGTTCATAACAATACAGTTTGAAAGACTCAAGTATACAGTGGGGCAAAAAAAAAAGTATTTAGTCAGCCACCAATTGTGCAAGTTCTCCCACTTAAAAAGATGAGAGAGGCCTGTAATTTTCATCATAGATATACCTCAACTATGAGACACAAAATGAAAAAAAAACAACAACCAATAAATCACATTGCCACGTTGCCAGGAAAAGGTTTATTCTGTCTAAAGTAAACATGGCAGCACAGCTTAGGATTGCGACGTTGAAGCCAAGCAAGATTCAAAACTACTGAAACAATGTATTTTGGACAGATGAGACCAAAGTAAAAATTTCAGGAAAAAAAGAAAAAACTTGAATGAAGAATATTAGCACACACTTACCATCTGTCAAGCTAATAATTTGTTTAGCAACCACAGGGCCTGGACACAGTGTTTTATTTATATAAAATGGGTCAAGCAACAAAACAATAATCCTGAGTACAGAGACTGTGCTTTCAGTCTTAAGGAATTGAAGCAACTTTGAAAAGTAAAGAGGGACCTGCAGAACAGTTTGAGAGGGTAACATCATTCAAAAAACAATCAATTCAAGTTATTACTGCTTAGGGTTTTACAAGCAATTGAATTTTGAGGTTTACTTGTTTTTACACACTGATTAGATTCTTCTAAATAAATAATGAATAGTTGTAAGTTACAATTGTATACAACAGATGTTAAGAAATAGTTAAGACCATGCAATTTGACATTTAAATCTTTTAAAATTAATAAAGGTGTACCTACTTTTTATCTTCACCTATTTTATATAAAAACTAACGAAAATGGGAAATATATTGTTAAAAAATCCAATAAATGAAAACTTTGTATATAGCATATAACATATTTTAGTTATTTAAATTACTAATAATACTAACTTGAGTAATGACTCATAATTTTCTACATAACTTCTATGCCAATAATATGCTTTAATTTTCTGTATTCTCTGTTTAATTAAATTATAAAGACACTTCAGGTTTGGAACGATACAGTTGGGTTCTTTGAAGCTCTTTAACATCTATCATTTCAAAGGGTTGGTTGCCAGACATGCAAATTAGACTCTAACTAATGCTAATAACTGACATGTATTCATCAAACCATGGTCCACCTTTGTAGCTGAATTTGCAATTATAATTCCACTTACTGTACTACAGAATTATATTTCTTTCTCTCAAAGAGCTTAGATCTACTTGTCTGTATGGCTGCAGCAGAGAAAAGAAAGATTTATTGTCATGAAAGTCTGCTGTTTGAAGTTGATGTGAGCCCAGCACAGGAAGTTATGCAGACCAGTAGTGTACAGACAGGTGATGAAGATTGTTTTAGTGTGCAGTGGCCACAGCTGGAAAAGAAAGGAGAGTCCACGAGAACAGCCCTTTCTGATGCTGAAAACCAAATGCAGCTGTGTTTGCAATCTTTAGTTGCTGGAAAGATGAAGGAGGTACACACTATGACCATACTGATTACACCATTCTAGGTCTAACAGTGTGGCAAGTGTAACTTTTGGTATTCAGCATCAGGAAAGAGACGAAACTTCACAAAAGCCATTTCTGTTTTTTTTTGTTTTTTTTCAATTTACTAAAAACACACACACACAAGCTCATTTAATCCATCACTCCATCCATCCATCCATCACCCTTCAGCAGGATCAGTGGAGGGGAACCATTGGAGGGCGGTCTGGCAACATGGTAGATAGCTGTGATGGAGGAACTGGGGTCTGACCTCCACCATGTGTGTGAGATTTACCAGCAAAGGTGGGGCAAAAGGGAACTCCGATGGCCAGCTTGTTTGTAATACCTTGCATGGCGTTGTGCGGCAGCTTGGGCAGCGCGTCAAGCTTCTCCCAGGAGTAGGACGGAGTGGGAATACCTTCTTCTGAGCTGCAGAACAGCATGATGTCGCTGCCTACATCCAGCGTGCCCTGGATTCGACATGCTGGCACCGAGGGGGGCACTGGCAGATTGGAAGAGTGGGTGGTGACGCATTAACCAGTTCACAGACGAAAAGCAATGTGTGGCTCATGACAGAGAAAATATCATTTTTTGAAAAAAAAAAATAATATATATATATATATATATATATATATATATTCAAATATAAGACATATAAACATGTAAGAAACTCGCTGTGGTAATGTGCGGTCAGTTACCCAACACCGTGAGCCCAATGACGCCGATGTTGCGCCCTCCTCTGTCTGGGAGGTTGTTTACCAGGCACTGGTAGGTCCCAGTGTCGGACAGCTGGGTGTTGTTGATGAAGATGGAGGCACTTGTACTTGGCATGGTGGCCACAAAGCCCACACGGCCATTGAGGTGGTTGGCGAGGCTGAACACCTGGCCACCCTGGTAAATTATCACCTGGGTTTTGATGTCACAGGAAGGCAATGAAAGAAAAGAAAAAAGGATTTAAATCAGGCAGGTAAAAAAAAAATAAAAAATGGTATCATTAAATTGATACAAAGATGAATAAATATACATCTGCTGTTCAATAACGCATAAAAGACCATATCAAAGGTGTTACAATCACAAGAATTCAATTCCAACTGGTTTTCCTTAGGTGGTCTGTTACACATCTGTTTCACTAGAGGGAGACTTATTTCTACCATGAGACTACATAAATAGAGCAGATGGATTAAACTAATGGAGAGAACTGACTTTTATTTCCCTGGAAGAAACAAACAAACAAACAGACAAACTAAAAAACCTTTTATTTGTGAGTGGTCCTTTTCTAGCTTAGTGGGTTGATTTCAGGGGAGAGGGCACCCACTAAAAGTATGCTTTCATGGTATTGCGAGGCTCTTCAGATAAAAGCCTCCTCTAAATGGAATGCATAATTGAAAACATTTCGACTTGGTAGCACATAAACTCCAAAATCTGATGAATTCAAGAGGATGAGCTCAGGCAGTCGTCTGAATGTGGTGCAAATTCAGCGAGAAATTAAAACAAAACCTCATCTTTTATCAATCCACCACCAACATTTTGCAAATAATCACACTTGAGCAGATAAAATGGCGCCTTCAGGTTGAGGTAATCTTGTGTCAGGTCCAAATTAAAGAGCAATGACGGATCAACTTGTTTAAAAGCTCCCCTTGGGCTTCAAGCTGGGGTTTAACAGCTCGTTTTTGAGGACGAGCCACATGCAAAACAGCTCTCACCCCTCAGCTGGGCCCACACGAAAGATGAAGGACCCACGCAAACACAAGGCATGTGCATACAACTGTGGCTCTCGTGCACGGTGAGGCACATATAATCACACACACAGCACAGACAGGAATCAGAGGGGCTATTCACTTTGCTGAAAAGAGTCCTCATTGAGCTTTTCAAAGACACAAACAGGGAAACAAGCAGCACCAGTGTGTTCTAGTATGCTTTCATATATGTGTCTGTGTGTATTAGCATTGGACTGATAGTTCTGATGAAAGTGAAGGAGTGTGTTTGTGACTGGGCCCTCCACTGCTGCCTAACGATTGTAAATTGCGTGGCTGCAATTTCCTGAGTGCAGTGCGCTCGCTTTGTCCTCTTATGTGCAGATGAATAGGCAGCTCCTCAGCTGTGATGAGAGCCTGTGACTGCATCTCTTCTCCGTGTGTGTGTTCCAGTGTATATCCATTTACTAACAAGGAGAATATCAATTTTTGACTTGTGTGTTATCAGTCTGCCTCAAAACCCGCTGTTCCTTTACTTTGATTTTTTTTTTCACATCGCTATCTAGGTTTCTGTCAGCCTGTGCCCTTTGTTTCCCGCTGCAGCATATGGCACCTGTTGTGACCCGACTCCACACTCCTGATGATGATAATCTGCATGTACACTTAAACTGACCCAATCATTCATCCAAACATGCAACATTTGCGCCACTGTGTATGTCTCCCTTTGCTGATCCATCCATATCAATATACAGCATGTATAAACCACCTCATCCGTTCCTGTGACCCGATTGGCTTTATGACTGCGCGCAGGCAGAAAAGAGGCCATGGCTGCCACTCAAATGGCAGACGGCCCCAAGAACTCTATCTGGACTAGCTGGATGTCCCACTGCTGGCCCAGCTGTAAACCTCTGTTTCATCCTTTCTCTCCTAAAATCCTACGCACAAATACAGAATAAGCATTTGCACAGACTGCCCTACTTCCCGAGTTTTCCATCACTCACAACACACAGCTGGATCTGATGCAAAAACACAGTCTGTCACTGTACCAATTGCATGATCACATGCTACTTCTAGCTGACCCCCCGTAAAGACTTTTTGGCAGGGTAAGGCAAGGCAGTTTATTTCTATAGCACATTTCATGTACAGGACAATTCAAAGGGCTTTACATAAAACAAAGGCATTACAGATATTAAGAAATAGTAAAAAGCAGCAACAAACAGCAAGAATTATAATAAAATCATAAATTACATTAAAATTATTAAAAAGATAAGAGTCTAACAGCAGCGTTTTGGATAAGCTGCAGATGTTTAATGTTCTTTTTAGAAAGAGCTCAGTTTTCCTGCATTCTCTTTTTAGGCTGTTGACCACAGTGGTGTTTCTCCATGGGGTTTTCTGTTTGGTCAAGCCCTTGATTCTTATCGGTGTAACAGCATCCATTACATTCAAGACTTTCAGATTGAAATGATCCAGGAGTCCATCAACTAACTCTGCACTGGTTGTTGGTAACATAGCTATGCTTTCCACAAACTTAGCACTTGTTCTTTCCTTAATGTACCTCTTCCTAACCAAGAAGCAGGTTGTTTGGACATTCTGAGTGATTAGTAAATCAAACAAAATACAAAAATGGTCATACAAGGCCAAGTCAGTGGTTGCAACACATAAATATCAACAGCTTTAGAAATAACAAGGTCCAGAATGTGACAGAACGTGTGAAAATGTTAACCAAACATATCCAATATGAAAGAAAATTCCTTGACATTACCATCCGCCATGTTATCTATGAGAATGTTAAAATCCCCAGTTAAGATAAAAGGGTTAAAATCAGTAGAGATAACCGACAATAATCTAGAAAATTCATCAATAAAGTTTGTAAGAACTGTAGCACTTGTGTCTTCTGTTAACCATGTTTCAGTCAGGAAAAGAAAATCTAAACTGTGAAAAATGATGAAGTCATTAAATAACAGTGACTGGACAGATATCTAATATTAAGTACAGCCAACTTTCTGAAGTTTACACTGATCTCTGTTGTATTCTGAGTTATACACGATACAGTTAACAGATTAGATCGATTCACCCCACAAGCTCCTTATTTTACTAACTAACACAGGAATCATACTGGGTCCAGGCTTGATCTTAGAACAGCTGTCTGGAGTAGCTCTACTACAGCCAGGACCCTGAACACATCCTAGCATGTTGTCTTTGTTATGAATTCTGCTGCTGCTCTGTGAAACTCCTGCATACCCTTCTGTACCCTGCTCTGCCAGGACAGATGATATAAGAGGAGGATGAGGAAGGGGAGAAGGGGGAGCCATGTATTTCTTGGTAGATGGTGATCGCTGGGGTCTGGATCGGGATAGAGACATCCTCTGAAGACCTTGGGTGATGTTGAGAAGAGGGTCTGGTGAGGGGGCAGAGCTGGGAGTTGATCGCTTCTCTGCTGTGTCCTTCGCTCTCTGTACACTCATGTTTGGGTTTGCCCTCCCAACAGCATGACACAAGTGTGCACCAAGTAATCTGCATCCAGTTAGATTTGGATGCACACCATCAGGGCTGAGCCGCTCCTTACAGTTCCAAAAGATAATTAAAGCCGCAAGCGGCGATAAAGGCCCTCGCACCTCTGGTGCCGCTCTGGCCTATTGCACCGCCCCGTCAAGCAGCAACCTCCCTCCCTCTCGCACCTCACTCTGCAGCTGTATGCTCAGACGTCCCCCAGTTTTCTGTTTTGGGTGGTCATTGTCTCCCTCTCAGGATACCTCACTGGGCCCAGTAATGACATCTGAAGTGTTTGTGGCCATGTATCTGACAGATCGAGTGACATAAATACAAACGGAAGAATGGTTTTGAGGTCTGCAGAAATCAACATGGCCATTAGGTGGCGCTATAGTGTTTCTTTATGCAATATGTTCAGGTTGGGTCTTTAAAAAATACTGCCAAACATCACGTTCTTTGGTCAACCGAATGCAGAGTTATTGCCACTTCCTGTTTCATGGCGAAGGATTGAAACATCACAGGCAGCCATTTCAATCATGATTGTGCTAGATGTCAGTCATAATTTCCATCATGAGTTCATAAAGGATGATATTGATGACTTTGAATAGGTGTTTAATGTTTTAAAGGGTATGAGATAATGTACTTCCTCTTTGCAGGGGGCGGGGCCATGGTGTTGAGAATATCTGGACATGTTGATATGGTCGGCATTAAACTGGCATCATTTGTGGGCATTTTGGTTGAGATAAGTTGCTTAATGTGGAAGTAATATGTCAGTGGTTGGGGCTGATAGATTAAATATTTATAGGGGGGCGCTATAGAGCCATATGTCCAGCATTTGTCAATTTGAAGCAGTTCCAGGCCTGACAACTGTCCTACCTGGCGAGTTTGGTGGAGATCAAGAGTACATTGGCTCAATTACAAGTACTTCCTGTTTCATGGCGCTGGATGCCATTCGCCATGGTTACCTTTGGTGAAGGAATTTGATTTTTTTCCCTGTAGTATCATAAAAGAGTTTGACCTGATCTAAAGCATTTTTAAATGTGTGAGGTTCATTCTTGAGGAGAAGGACCCCAACGTCTGGATTAACCACTTCCTGATTTTAAGTGGGCGGGGCTTAGTCCGAGACCAGAAGTGGTTACATGTATCTGTTCAGGACCAAACCCTGATTGATCCCTGTTGGTTTGATGGTGATTGAATGAAAATTGAGTGATTTAAATTGATTTGTGATAACGTGGCATCTTATGGAAGTTCACCATGGCGCCACGGTCCCGTCCTGCAGCGTTGAGCAATGTCCAGATGATAACATCTGTGCATGTAGAAGTGGTCGGCATAGAACTGGCATCATACGTGGCCATTTTGGCTCAGATAAGTTGCTTTGTGGGGAAATAATATCAATTCATTCTATGAATTCTCTAGGAGGAGATACATTTTGAGCGACGTGAGTAACACGCCAAAATGGTGACTTGATCCAAAATGGCCGACTTCCTGTTGAAAATAGCTAAAGGTCGTGTGAGCAGTTTTGTACATCCTGGCATGTTAAATCATTGTGGAGGTTTTCATGCTTGTGGGTCCATGTAGTGGGCGGAGCTGGTCGATTAAAGTATTGTAGGGGGCGCTATAGAGGCATTATGCACATTTTCCAGCATATGTCAATTCGGCTCAGTTCCAGGTCTGACTACAATCCTCCCTGCGCACTTTGGTGGAGATCAATGGTAAAATTGATGAATTACAAGGACTTCCTGTTTCATGGCGTCGGATCAATATTTGCCATGGTTACGTTTGGCTAAGGAAGTTGAGATTTTTATTGTGGTATCATGAAAGGGTTTGACCTGTTGTGAAGCACTTTCAAGTGTCTGGGGTTCATGCCTAAGGAGCCGGAACCCAGCATCTGAAAAAAAGCAGTTCCTGTTGAAAGTGGGCGGGGCTTAGGGCTAGACCGGACGTGGCCAACTGAGGAATTTATAGTGATTTTTGATGTCACGGCATCTTATCGAAGATCGCCATGGCGCCACGGTCTTGCTCTACAGGGTAGAGCAACAGTTTTCACCGGATATAATCACCAACTTGTTTTCTTCTGTCTGACCCAGTTTGGACCTGGTTGTGTTCAAAATGTCAGATTGGTGGGTCTCCAAGTAAAAACCATGATTTCCTGTCGCCAGGGGGCGTGGCCAATCATAATGCAATCATTGACATGTAGATGTGTCCAGGATGGGACTAGCATCATACGTGGTCATTTTGGTTCAGATAAGTTGTTTTATGTGGAAGTTATATCGATTTCGTTTTTCATGGCGAGACATCAAATTTTGAGGCCCCGCCCCCTCTATGCCCTTACTCCTATGAGAGAGTTTTTGATAACTTTTAAAGACACATGCCTTCTGAACATCCTGAGCCATTTTTGTGGCAGCACGATGAATTTTGAGCAACGTGAGTAAAACGCCAAAATGGCGGGTTTGACCCATAATGGCCAACTTCCTGTTTGTTTTCGGGTGGCACTCCAATAGGATTTTTTTTTCACCCGAGCATTAGGAATATGTGTAGCGAATTTCATGAAGATTGATGACATGCAGTGGCGGGGCATCAAAAATAGGTGGCGCTCTCGTTCAATTTTACCCGAACAGTCCCGAGCACCCCAAAATACGTGAATTTACGTATTCCTTTGGGGGCGTACGCAAACTTTGGTGATTTTTTGAGCATGTTCAGGTCCCCTCCCATGCAATTAAAGTTTGAGAATAATAATAAGGAAAAAACGGAGCAGATACAATAGGCCTTCGCACCGCCTTCGGTGCTCGGGCCTAAAAATTTCATATTTCATCTTTTAAAAAAGTGAACAGGAAGCCTGAAAATTAGGCAAAAAAATTAAACAATGCACACAAAAGCCTAGCCTTGCCTTAAAAAATATATAACAAAAGTTATACTTATGAATACTTTAAATACACTTCCCAAAATGTCTCGCTGCACAAGTGTATGTTTGTGTGTGCAAACACATACTAGAGGAGCTTGTGGTTGCAATGGAGGAA
>JBAMHW010000009.1:4066493-4079421 GCA_037177495.1 Rhadinocentrus ornatus | reverse complement strand
CCAGATGCAATAAACAACATCTTTAGAGATTTCTATAAAACTCTGTATACATCACAATTAGATCCATCAGACAACGAGAGCAAGAGAAAACTCCACCTATTTGACTCCATCCCCTGATGGATCATTTGGATTAATCTGTACATCTAAAATGACAGACGCTCGCAATTACTGATTAACATCATTTTACTGTGACCTCAATTTCACATTTCTTGTAGCAATTTTTTACAATCAAAAATATAAAACAGATGCTTTTCCAGGAACTGATGGAAGCTCATTTTTCAGAGCGAAAATAGTTTGGAAAACGACTCTGCAGAAGTTTCACCAGTTCTGAGGTGATCTTCTTTTACAACTTTCTTTTATAAACTACCTAAAGCAAGAATAAACTGAATTAAGAGATTTCAGGTTATCTGTAATCGAAAACAGTCCAGCTCACCACACAGAACTTTTGATAAATATACTATTATGACGATTGTATCAACAAAATGGGTTTCAGGAATTAGTGTTAGAGGTAGAGGGAGTGGATAATGAGCCCAGAGCTTTTATTAGGTCATACGTAACATCAATATTAAACAAACAGCTTAAGGAGCTATGAAACATAAAACCCTTATGTGGATGTTTGTGTGTTTATCTGGAATATCTCACACCTAGCTCCCCAGGGGAAAGAGGGCGTGACATATGATCACAGCGACAGAATGACAGACAGATTAAAACCACATAAAACAACATGTGATGTTGCACACACACCCAACCACACAGGTACACTGGGATGCTCCAAGCCAACACATTATGATCCAAAACTCAACCTGTCAGTCAAACGCAGTAAACAAACAGGTCTGAAGTCTGAAGTGTGCAAAAGGTACAGATTCAAGGCTGAGAATAATTTTGTTGAGCAATTTGTTCAGATTAATTTAAATACACTGTTCATATCACCACAAAGGTCATCTCTGGGCCCTTCAATACAAGTTTAACTATTTCCAGCAGTTTTTTGTTTTGTTTTTTGTTTTTTTGTGGAGGCTACAATAAAAGCTGTGGTGTTTCTGGTCACTGCTGAAGAACAAACTATAAGCAGATAGCTGAAGGGGTTAAACAAACAAAAGTCGAGGACCAAGGTGAAATATAACCAAAATGAGATACCAAAGAGCATCCCACAAACAAAATGAAAACGAAAATATGGAAATAAGCACTGAAATCCTGGTACATTCATTTGTCACCTCCCGCATCAATTACTGTTAACGCCCTCCTCACTGGGGGCCCCATCAAACTCATTAACAGTTTGAAAACTATTCAGAACTCGGCCGCTCGGATCATCACCCGAACCAGATCAACTGAACACATCACTATTATTCTCATCCACCTTCACTGGCTCCCGGTTCAATACAGCATCCATTACAAAAAGTTTCTCCTTACATACAAAGCTCTCCATCTAGCCCCCACCTACCTCTGTGACCTCCTTCAACACAACCCCTCCAGCAGCCTCCACTTAATCTCTGCTGGACTAACCATCCCCACCTCAGCACCACGGGTGCACCAGCCTTCAGCTGCTCGGCACCCAGGCTGTGGAACTCCCTCCCCACACATAAGACACCCAGACTCCATCTCATTTAAATCTAAACTCAAAACCTCCCAGTTCAATCTGGCATACCCACTCTAACTGGACACTGTACTTGCTTTTAGGCTAAGGCTTTGTTTTAATATTGTTTGATGTTTTTGTCTGATGGTAATGTTATTTTGTGCTCTTTAAGGTGACTTGAAAGGTGCCAACAAAAAAAATGTATTATATTATTAATATTAAAACCACTGAAGGACAGTCATAATTGTAAAATAATAAAAATGGAATGCAGTGACTTACAGGTCTTTAATCGAAAGGCTAAATTTAATGCTAAATAAGACCCAACTATTTGTAAAGAGATAAAAACTGCAACTATCTACAAGAAAGAGTACAAACCCAAAAACCGACAATAACAATTAAAGATACCAGACTGCACACAAGACACAAAACAACTTTAATTAAAAAAAATTACTCAAATAGACAAGAGCTAAGAAAAACTATGGAATACCTGGAAAAGATGTAAAATTAGAGAAATAGAGAAAAATATGTCCCACTAAACAACCACAACCTGCCCACAAACCAGGACGCCGGAAAGATAGATGGACATACTGTAGATGGACAGAAAAATGCAAAATGTTTAGAAACTATTAACTAGAAACACATTGGTTGACCCAAATTAATTAAATATCATATCTGGATAGTTTCTAGATGTTTTCATGTTTCTGTTTATGGAGGTGGAATAAGTTGGAATAAGACCTTTGCTTATTGAGAACAGAGTTTTAATCTGTCCTGTGAGTTCACCATTATAGTTTTGTTTGTTATTGTTATTTTTTTTTTCTTTAAGTTTTGCTTTAATGTTTTACCAGTAATTACTTAGTTAAGGTTTGATTGAATTGGGGAGACTGATTATGCCAACACTGCGTTCTGGGAAACAGACTGGAGAAAGCTTGAAGATATTGTAGAATGTTGTTGTTTTTTATAGTTTATGATACAGACAAGCATCTGAGCATAATGTACAGCAAAAGCACCAGGCTGTTACATTTAGACTTGACTCATTAAGTCCCTTACTCTGAAATGAGGAGTCAACTGTGTAAGCTTAAGGCTGTAAAGCATAAGGTGAGGCCTTACACAACCCAGCTATCACAGCATCAAGGAAACGTATAACAGGATTAATTTGGTGAGAACAAACAATCATGTTTGCCCTACAAAGAAGCTGACAATCACATGTTTTTACTTTCAGCTGTAACTATGCATCATTAACAAAAGGCCCATCTGAACACAGCATTTAAATTCAAGCACATAGAGATCTCAGAGTAGTTTCGTAAACTTGCTAATGTGGGTTTTCCAAGTTTTTTGTTCAGTAATTGTTAATGGCTTTTAGCAATAGCTATAATAATTTATGTCTATCTCTCTTTTAAAGGACCTTGTACTTGTTCTGCCACCCCACACAGCGCTTCATCTCATCGCACACTTTTCAGCCGGCTCACTCATTTCCTGCACAGGAGCTGAGGGGGGAACTGTTGTTTGCACAGTATTTGTTTCTTCTTGTGTGCACAGATTGAGTGCCACAGCCTGTGTGGGATTCCACATTTACAAGTGCGAGTTCCAAACTTTAGCTAAATACGTGTGTGGGTATGGAGGCTGTGCCGCTGGTTCCCATATAGCTTTTATATATTTGTTATTCAACATAGTGTGAAAGCACAGTATGGGGACATGTGAATGTGATTCAGCCTACTACATATTTCAGCTCCCATCATCACGTAACATCTAAAAAGTCTCACACATTCATCCATTAATAAGTGCTTTTGTGTGTTGCGGTCACTGCTTTTTGGTGAATACGAGTGAATACAACTGTATAAATCTTTACCCACAGGCGTGTGCATGAGAGAATAACATTTCTGGGTATGTAGATAAATGCATGCTCATATCAATGCTCTTACTGTGCATTCTGCATGTATGTGTGAAGTCAGTAAACATACAGGACGTGTGCATGTGGATCTGCACTGTTTGTGGACCAGCAGACTGTCCAAGGCTAGTTTGTGTGTGCATGTGTATTTATGTATGCCAGTATCTTTTTAGTGTGTGTGCGTGTGTTTGCATGTGTGGTAAGAACAGCTGCGATACAGAGCCTGTCATGGGCATGAGTTAATTAGTGCAGAAGATGATTGTGTTATTTGGACGGCCGACCAGCAGTGGGGTTCAAAGTTAAGGGGGGGCAGGTGAGCTTGTACGGCCTGCAGCTGCTTGTAAAACAACTCAAACGGAATCATAGAAGGCCCGCAAGGAGGAGGAAAGCTTTAGTCAAAGAGGGAGGGAGGGAAGGTGAGAAAAACAAGCAGAAAATAAGAAAAGCCAGAGAAACTAAATTAAAAGCTGAACATACAGTAGCCTCACTCATATTTTTGTGAAAATCAAGGTACTGTCCACGTTTTTAAACAACCCCACATCAGTTCAAAGTAGAGATATGACATTCATGAATGAATCGATTCTTTCTTTCTTTTAAATTAACATTCTTTTTGTATACAAATTTTCCACACTACCTTCCACACTACATCATAGAAGTATTATGTCCAACACGCTCCATTCATGTGAAGCATCTATAGGAAGAGAGTCTTGTTCGGAAACAAATACTGTGAGTTCTATCCAAAACATTTACTAAAATTTGCACTGACACTCAGGTTTATCCTTTTTTTATCTATATCTTTCCTATTTTTTTTTTATCTTGAATAGTAGATTTTATATAGGTACATTTATTGATTGTTTGTCATTCTTATATATTGTGAAATTTTGTAAGATATTGTACGAATGAGCCAGTCTTTTGAATGGCTCTTTGAAAAGAACAGCTCCTCAAGATCCGGCTCCTTTTAAAGAGCCATAAATCCCATCTCTAGTTCAAAGAGCTTTAAGACTGTCTTTGCTGTACAGTTAATGTGCTGTTTCAAAAGGAAAGCAGTGTAACATAATGGTAGCATGCAGGTCTTGCAACTTATAAGTGACAACATTCTTTTGACTAGGAGCACACATTTAACCTTCCTACCACTGTAGTGCCTAAAAATTTGTGAAACCTTAATTTATATATTATTTTAGTATAAATTTGACCAAACACATCAGATGATCACTGATGATCGCTGTGCGTTAACCATTCCCCCAATCATTAGGCTTGCCATTTTTTTCAATAAATCAGTGATTTTTTATCTATTTTTTAACATATTTTTTTCGTATTCTCCATCCATTCTCCATCATTAATGCATCCATTCGACATCTGTCTTTGTCATTAGTTTGTCCCCCATCATGTAGTTATTCCTCTGTCCACATCTGTCCATCTATCCATCCATCCACCAATCCCTCAACTCTACCCCACTTCTCCTCTTTATTTGAAGTAATTAATGAGCATCATACTCTGTGATGCTTTCTTCTTGTAGACGTAGCATTAACTCAGAAGTAATTGTTCCAACTAACCAAACCTAAATAGTACCAGCCAAAAGTTTGGACATAATTTCCCATTCATTGTAATGGATAAGTGTGTACAAACCTTTCTCTGGTACTCTACATAGCCAGGTACTGTAGACCGGTGGTTCCAACCTGGGGTTAGGGAACCACCAAGGGGGTCCCCCAAAGAGCACAGGGGCTCCCTGAGGCTTTGCACATTGGAGCCACTGTGACTAATGTCCACAAATTGTCCCTTTTTTAATGAATAAAAGTAAGACTGTATATTGTTCATTTAACAGACTCAACCAGATTGCATTATTTATGGTGAGAATCTCACTTTTGAAATCCTAAAACCAGCATGGTTTCAGCACGGGGTGGAGCACGGGGCGCAAGGCATTTTAGTATATACATGAAGGGGGTCCCTGTGGAAAAAAGATTGGGAACCACTGCTGTAGACAACCTTATGGCTTTTTTTAGATTGACAATGGTTTTAAATTTCAATTTATTTAAATGTCATAGTCACATAAAGTATATCTAAAAGTTTCCCAGCTTTCAAGCACAAGAGTATATCTATATTACCCCTCCATTACACTGGGTGCATGTTAGACTCCACTGCTAATCGCGGCTGTTTTAGTTTTAGTTTTACACCGGGTGCGCCGCAGCGTGTATCAGAAGCATCCCAAAAGCACATTGTCGCGGCGCTCCGCTAAATTTGTGCGCCAAGTCTATTTTTGATGCCCACGCACCCGGAATGCGTCAATTTCTGCAGTTTAGATAGGGGCAGACAGGAAATCAGACACAGGAGCAGTGATAAAGCTTCCAGGATTTTCCACTGCTGAGCCATGTAAACATTTTGTGCTTAACCGGTCAGGAGGTCTCAGGGTTTTTTTTTTGTCATCATAGACGACAAGATGTTTATCCTGGAAGTTGAGAATCTTGTGACTCATATTGTGATTTCATGATCTCGTGGATCCTGCTAGGTGGATTGCATTCGCAGGCGCTCCACACCTGACATGCTCCCGGTATAGATTGCTGCGCAGCGG
This sequence comes from Rhadinocentrus ornatus, assembly GCA_037177495.1. Lineage (NCBI taxonomy): Eukaryota > Metazoa > Chordata > Actinopteri > Atheriniformes > Melanotaeniidae > Rhadinocentrus > Rhadinocentrus ornatus. Next base: position 4,073,400 of record JBAMHW010000009.1, on the reverse strand, counting down.
AGGTTGGACCAAATCTGTGCTGCAGCCCTAACCTGGCACACACGCACCTGGTGTAAAGGAGGGGTCAGTCTTTGATAAACTACAATTTACAAAACTAGTATTCTGCAGGTGCCGTCAGATGCACTGAAAAGAGAAATTTTGAGTGTCTACACTGTTTATCCTTTGCTGTGTGTATAATTTGTAACATAAATTTTTAACACACTTTGGGTTAACTCTACATGCACAAGTATAGAGGCTTCACAGCTGGGCTGTATTCAAAACTGCCCATTACACACTACCAACAGATGCAGTTCTACTTACTACAGAAGAATGCAGCACTAAATCATTTTGTAATATGACTGGGAAGGCTCCATAAGTGATCATTTAGTTCAGGGGCTGACATACCATTGTAAATGAACACAGCTAGTCTCATTCTCATTTTGTTGTGTCTCTTAGCTGCAAATGCAACATCTGGCTCTGCGGGTGTTTACATGTTTATTCATTTTTATATTTTTTTTCACCAGTGAAGCAGAGGTGTCACTTTTTGCCATTGATAAAGGATATAAATCAAGTTAGATCACAACACCCATAATTCTACATCAGTTCAATTAACCATTTTCTGTTTGCTGATCACAATTTCTGCCACAATACCATTTTGATCCAATTCAGGAGCCAGAGATCGATATGAAAGGATATCACACGCTGATGTAACACAGTTACTTCTATTCAAATGTTTTGTTACACCCCCACTACACCTAACATGACTGTCACAGCACTTTGCATTGTTGGAAATGAGACTTTGCAAAAACTATCGAATATCAGCCATTCTCCAAATATAATTAAGTGATAAACTTGTTTTGTTAAAAATAATTGTCAAGATTTCATTTGACATGTGCATAATCCAAGTTGAAATGTTTTCTTATTTTACAAAAGAAGTGAATAATGCATCATTTTCAGTTTTAATTTAAGACAAGAGATACTTTATACATCCCTTTATTTATTCGTTGAACTTAGGAAATGTTTACATCTGCATTTGCCAGTAGGACAGCATGACACAGAGAATACAGAATAATACCGCATTTTAATTTCCCAACAGAGGAAGCTAGATAATCTCTGCAATACGGTTTGGGGGGGGGTATCGTTATCGGTACTGGCATCAGTATTGGTATCGGCCAAATGACTTGCAAAATATTGGATATCAGCAAAAAATCCAATTTTGTGCATTCCTAATATATTAATAAAATATCTTTTTTATTTATCCGTGCAGCATTCAGTTGCAGAATCTTTTTTTTTTCTTTTTTTAAACTCTATACTTTATATCTTTACAGACCTCTAATGATAGCTGGCAGTTTTGAATACAGCTAGCGATAAATCATGATGTATCATTATCAATGGTCTTTAACTACATCACTGTCTAAATCTAAAATGTTTCCAATTGAAGACAGCATGTAGGCATCTTAATTTGTGCCACTGATATCGACTGTGTATATTTAACCTCTATCATTTTCTGACTTACTGTGCAATTATGCAACCTCTGACATTCTCTTTGCGCTGTATCTGACACCTTGGCTCACATTTTAAAATCGATTTAATTATGTGTACCTGCTTTGACTGTAACTTTGAAGGAGAAGCAGTATGGCCATCCATATGATGCATATGTGGTAGTATTGAATTTGAAAACAAGTTAAGGGCATTTCAGAGAGTTATTGTTGTGCAGCTCTAGACAATCTACAGTAATTCTGATATGTACAAGTACACCATTTATAACTACAGTTGAAAAAGCAATTTAACACATTCCAACAAAATTTTCATCGTAGAAAGGGAATTGCAGACTTCCAAGCACCAGGTCTAAACATCAAGACTATTGTGATAGTTTAATGGTGATAGCCGTAAACGCAATAAAAGAAAAAAAAAAAGCAGTGTCAGTGAATGGATGTCAGTAATTCATACCTGCTCTGGCTGGTTGGCATTAGACAGCGGTATCACCATCCAGATAATGTTGAGGTTGTTGAGTGCAGCGCTGGTGGTAAAGGAGCAGCGCAGGATGGCTGCTTGACCTCGGGCCACTTGGATGCTGCTCTGGGACACGGTTACATCCAATGCCCACACACACACTGCATGTGAAAAGAAGCAGTGATCAGTGTCTGAACATATAAAGTGACAGAAACTATGAACAGATGCATGCTGAGCCAGCTCTTCTGTAATGGTGTACTCTATTTGAACTTAGAAGTTGAAATTTACTAAATCCAATTAGGAAAAATTCACTGGAACACCTGTTAAATTAATATCTCCATGTTGGAAAGTTTGAGAAACCTTATAGTCAAACTTGGCTGTCCTGTGTGTAAATTATCTGTCAGTTTGTGTCTTGATGAATTAATTACACACATGGAACAGTGTAACACATTTCAGTGAACACAATGTAAGTAAAAAGGCACCAAGATCAGCTCCAAATTCTGACTTGAGAAGCTGCATAAATGTTTTATCTGTGAGAAAAGCAACACTTTTAAAGTCTTTCTGTGGGCTGTTTGACCACCTTTTGGACAAGAGCAAAACCTCTATGTTGTGCATCTCCGTTCATCTACTTTCTACTCTGGCTTTACGTCGTGGGCAGCTGGAATGTGTCCCAGTTACCATTGGGCAAGAGCTGGGAACCAATCTGGACAGGCTGTGTACATGAACATATTCTAAAAAGCAAGAAATCCTCTTTAATCTTTCAGCACTTTTCTTTATCGCCTATTCAGCAAAACAAACCTACTTTTCTGAAATGCTCTCAGCAACTAAACAGACATCTAAACCGCACAGAGGATCACATGAAATATGCAACAGTTTAATGGAGAAACATGATAGGCTGTCTCCAGAGTAATTCATTTTATTCAGCTCCTAAAAACAACTCGCTTTTCCATGGGATCAGAGTGGATATCAATACAGAGCAAATGAACATGACAAGTGGGGATAGTCTTGGTTTTTCAGACACTATTTGCTCCTCGTTGTGGGCATACAACTCACAATGATATTGTATATTCCTCAGCAACAAGAGAGCTGTCATCTCACACTTAGAAACTCAGAAGTTGTTTTTCTCATCTGGGACCAGCTGTCACCCATAACAGACCCAGGGAGACAAATATGTACATGCTGCATCTATTTCTAGAGCAGGTAAAGACATTAAGGCCTAAACTAAATTAAATCACCCCCGCAAGCATGTATTCATGTCCAAAAACCCCAATGGGAAGTAATCTTATCTAAACACAGTGAGGAGGATGATGCACTGATATGATTACAGTTAGTTGATTGCGTCCTGTGAATCGTCCCTGTTACTGATAATGTAAGCTGATGATCCTACTTTCTTGCCAAATCAATAGTAGAAACCACCAGAATGAAATGGCTTAAGGTCAGGAGTCATGCTTAAAACTTGCTTAATTTTTATTATTTCCAGGCCCATTTACTGGGATCAACTTTGAACGTCATAGTCATATTCTGCAGGACCTGACAGACTTTCTGTTGCTCGCTGTCCATCTGAAACCTGCTGGACTTCCTACACTTTCCATCTGCTGGCACGTGCTAACAGACCCTACAGGGCCCGTACGGGGCCAAAAGAAGACAGATAGCACTCATACAGTGCTGCTCAGCTATAGTTCATAAGAGATGTACACACTAAAAAAGACTTCCAATAAATTATGGAAACATTTTCACTTAGAGGAACTATATTCCCCTGTAATGTCAATATGTATCATTTAAAGCAGCACGATTCCTCCCAGTAACTCAGCTGCTTAAGTAATAACACTGTGCTTGAAGGAGCGGAATCCCGTCAGTGTGTGCGTCACTATGTAGCTAACGAGTCCCCATTACCTCTTATGACATCTATGATGTGAGGCCATTATTATAAATTCAATAAATGACAAAGTCTTAGGTCACTCTACTAATCTGATCTTTTTCTATCCTCTGTGAGTGTTCACTTCCTTCACAGAACCAATCTATGTTCTTATTGGAGGATTAACAAGGAATAAGTTTGTACAAATTGTTATGACCTTAAAAGAATGTGTGACTAGAAGAAACATCAGTACAAGTATGTTTACTTAATGGGTGCGAAGTGCAGGTATTACCCGTGCTAGATTTAGAACTGAAAGAGAAAAATAAGGAGATGCTTGGATGTACAAGAGGAGGGAGAGAGAAAGAAAGAAAGGAATAAAGAATGAGAGAATGATCCTAGAGGAATGAAGATAGAAGGAGCATCTTATCATCTCTAAGCCTCCTCCAAGGCTGCAGTCTCTCAAGCCCACAACAGCTGGAGGGCTCATTTCAAAACACTGGATTAGAGAACCTCTGTGCTCAGAGCCTGTAAGCTCCCACCACACAGGCCAGCCACATGCACACATACAGTACACACATGCCTTATCAAATCAAAGACTCATGACACACTACCCATAACCGTGCACACATACTCATCAGTGCATGTCATTGGTGGCATGTATGGTGGCCCTTTAGGGACACATCTAAGAGATGGAGACAGCAGCATTGCCTGGCATTGCCTCATTACTGCACACACTCCTGCCAAAGCTTCACGCCAGCTCTTCAGCTCCACTTATGAAGCATGTCTGGTAGACAGCTGCTCCTCCAAAATGCATCCTACAAAGGATCTGATAAGCAATGGATGGACGATGATGCATTTTCTGTCAAACGTGGACTCCTACACTAGTATAATAGTAGAGCCACATAAATTAAAAGGAGCCACAGTATTTGTCTGGGGTCTTTTCAATTTAATCTTTTTTTTTTTTTTAAACACAAAAATAAGCCGGTGTAAACAACTAGACACCAGGAGAAGGTAGTGGAAATGCTATTTTGCAATGAGGTTTTTTTCTGCATGCAGTCTCACACCAGAATATGAAACAACCACATTGTTCCACAGCACAAAACACATTAGTTTCATTATAGAGCCTCAAAAACTGTAGAATATCTAGTTTCTGTGCTACAAAACTGTCATATGTCTGCATTTAAAACTGTAACACGCCCATGTGTGTAAATCAGTCACACACACTCAACAAATTGTGAAATTACATTTTTAAGGCTCTAAAAATAATTCTTGGCCACATTTTCCTTTGCAAATTGTAACATGCTTATATTTTCATTAGTTAACAACTTTCCCAGATATGATGCTGTGCATCTGTTTTTGGTAAAATAAATAAATAAATAAATAAAAATAATAAAAAATAAATAAAAGTCTTAATAAGTAGGTGTAGGGGTGAATAGTGGCATTACGCAGATTGTCAGTCGTGGTTAACTAGTGTTAAACATAAAAATATACATGGTTAAAGTTAGATATTAGTAAAAATTTACAAATAAATAAAAAGGGTTAAGATTAAGGATAAAAAAGATACAATATAGTTTGACTTAAAATGTTGTAGGTTTGCATGAGGTTTTCTGATGTCTTTAAAAAAACAAGCAGTTAAAAATATTACTATATGACAATTTGCGAACCTTTACTATGTTACTATTATGTTCTATACATGTGGATTACTGTACTTAGAACACATTTTCCTGGGTTCTTCACGCTAATGTGCACTGAAGTGATGTAAAGCCTTCCTTCTCATTGCTTATACCATCTAAGCCTTTCCATTATTTTATCGATAAACATCTTCCTCCCTCCTCCTCTCGCTTTTAGCCTTGAGCTGCCCTGAGGCATCATTCAGCAAAACCCAGACCAGCCTGACTGACACAAAAAGGAAAAGCTAGTCTCTCATGCTGACCCTCTACTGCCTCCAGTGATGTATTGTATTGTGATTGTATTGAGGGGAGCTGTATCATCTATCTTATTAGGTTTCTTTCAGTGACACAGTGCATTGCTCTGTTACATCTTTTGCATCCTCTTTTGAATAATTTTGCGTCTTAATTCAGTTTTGTCAACGTTCCTCTGACGAGAATGACACCAATGAGAAAATGCACGGACTACAGCTGTTCTCTACATATACATCAGCAAAACTGACATTCAGCTGTTGAATTAAGTTATATGTTCATCTTTAAGTGGAATCCGTTCACACTACTCAGCACAAAGGAGGATGTAAAAACTGCGCTGTAAGAATACGAAGGAAACTAAATGACAGTTGGGCGGGACGAGGGAGAGCATACTGACAGGGAGGTTCAGAGACAACAAATGAGAATAAAAGAAAGAAAGGAAAGCAAAGGAGTGACATAAGGGAGGGCAGGATAAGGCCGAGCAGATGCCTAATTGATAAAGTCACCTGAGGCAGCGCTCGCGGTGCTGGTGGAGTGAGGAAGAGAACCTACAGCTCTGTTAAAACAACTTTTTCCCCTTTTCCGGGATCCAAGTGTCAAAACTGCTTTTGATTAATGCACGAGGAAAACATCCTCCTCAGAGAGCAAGATATGTGTGTCTGCGCTCACTCATTCAGTCAAGCTAAGGCGGAGCTATGATGGGATGGAGAACAAATGCAGGGAGAATTCAACACTTTTTCATCAACACACACACACACCCAGACACACCATCCCTGCTTAGCAAGTCATTTGCATTCTGTGTTTTTATTCATGTGGCTCTTTTATTCATAGGCTTTGCTTTTATTTCTGTTTCAAACAGATGCCCCTGATGCTGTGATGTGATGTGATGAGCCTCTGGCACAGCTTCACTGGGTGGGCTTCTCTGGGACACACACACAGAAATACACACATGCACGTGCACGTGTGTATGAGTAAGATGATTGATGATGGTGCGAAGACAAGGACTAAAGAAAGACATCACCTTAATACATATGTAAAAGTGAAACGAATCAAGTCCCCCTTTTTATTTGCCTAAATTTTGTTTTCTTTCACCTCAAATTTTCATTCAATCATCACAAAAAGAAAAAACACTGCGTCTAGCACTACATGACAGCACCTGGGTCCAACTGGACTCACAGCAGTCTGACTACTACTTAATTAT
>JBAMHW010000009.1:4055379-4066393 GCA_037177495.1 Rhadinocentrus ornatus | reverse complement strand
CCAAAGATTCTGGTCAACTAGTCCAGACCAGAGTCCAGACTGAACATGGAGAAGCAGCATTTAGCTGTTATGCTGCACACAAGTGGAACAAACGGCCAGTAGAGATTAAACTTTCACCAGATGTAGACATTTTTAAATCCAGGTTTAAAAAAAAAGATTTTCTCATGTGCCCATGAATGAATTCTGCACAGTAACTTTTTAACTTCTCTTTTTAATCATTTTAATGTAATTTATAATTTTATTGTGATTCTTGCTTTTGTTTTCTGCCTTTTACTATTTCTTAATATCTGTAATGCTTTTGTTTTATGTAAAGCACTTTGAATTGTCCTGCACATGAAATGTGCTATACAAATAAACTGCCTTGCCTTAAGTAGTGAGATAGCCATTAAGAAGTGGTGAGAGATGGAACATTGAAACCCTGCAGGTCTATCTCTTGCTTCAGGCGAGAAAGTTAGCAGCTTTCATTGCATTTCCTGTTTAATCTGCATCTTTAGACACGAATGGCTATACTGAATGCCCCATTTCTATAGCCTCTAAAACACAAAGCAAGAACACAAAGAAAGAACAAAAAAAAAGAAAAAACATGAAACTGAACACAGTCATGAAAACATCTACACATGGATTCATGTGCGCTGACACCTGTGCCCTCCCACAAACGTAGCTTTGTGTCCTGTTCTCTTGCACAAGACCCAGGGGCTTCGTGATGAGTTTTGTTCATGTAGAAGCGGACCTTGCCTTGTTGCCCCTGCCTGTGAGGCACCAGGGCGAACCAACAAGCGAGCAAAGACAGTCCTGTGAAACTCAGGTGGTATAATTATGTACCCAGCTGCATGATGCCATCTCATCAAGCACTAAGCTTAAAACATCCGCTGGGGTAAGAATGTTGCAACAAAACCAACCCACAACTCTTTCTGCACAAGCCATCTAATTCAAACCCTTTGCTTTAGCACTTTATTAGCAGTAGTAATGACTGAAATTCAACTAATCCTTTGACTTGCTATAATGTATCGAACTGGACAGTTTCAACTAAAAAAATGTTTAAAATATACATTTTTCATATTCTCAGTCTAAGATTAACTTAAAATATATCCCATATATCCCTGTCTCACATCTATTTGCTATGTAAGAAGCTGTGATCTGACTGCTCACCACAGATTACTACAATTTGGATTTCTCCTTTTCTTATTTAATAATTCATCATGTTTCTCTTGATTTAACACCCTTTATCCTGCTCCAACATCTACAGTAGATGCTGTAAAACTTTGAATTACAGTTTTTCTTAACCTGGCAATTTCAACCATCAGAATTATAGACCCTCAGCCATTTAATATCAGTTTCCAGCAGGGTTTATTTAGCATGAATTTTTCATTAAATTGCCCCTCGTTTTATTTTGGAGACTAAATTAAGTGGGCTTTCTACAAAGGACTATGGGTCAGGACTCTTATCCAAATCTGTTTTGGCATTTACATACTAAACCAGCTGCAGTACATGGCATCCAAACTCAGAATTAATAACCTTATGTACCGTAGAGACAGCCTCTCAAATTTGTGCAGAGTCCCTAGCCATCTTTAAATATCTAAAAGACTAAGTTTCTCTGAGATGCTCTTTTTATGTTTAATCATGTTTTTTTGACCTGTTGACTTATATCTGTGTTCTCTTTTGTTGTCCATGACATTTTGGAGATGTGGTGGTGGCATTCAAGTTGTACATGCCTCTGAAGGATTAAAATCATTTTACACCTCAAAGTAAAGAAACTGCACCTTTAGAATTGGGTTGTTTATAACTACAGTCTAAAGGGACTCTGTTGTAAAAGGTTCTCATTCATATTTTACAAAGCAGCAAATGTTGGTCCTATTTAATGTTCACAGAGTGAAGTGCTTCTCTTTTTCCAATGTTGTTTATTTATTTCCTTTCCTTTCCTTCTTCAGCCTGTCCAACAAGCATGCATCCAATTAAATAGCCTTTAAAACCTCTTGCTCATCCTCACCCTCATCCTCTGCCCCACCCATCCCAGCTGACCTATTAGCCACAAAAAGCCAACCCCTGAGCAGGGCCCACTGACTAGCCTACATACTGTAGCTTAATACTCTTCTCTAAACCGAATCGCGTCTCACAAGCAGAGCTTATTGTGCTGCCTGATGCACTGCTACTATAAACACATACCGCAAGCTTTAGCGTGGAGCATTTGTCGTGTCTGCTTTCAGCCGTGCATTTGCATTTCAGAGGCACGAATGGACACTCTGCATTTGAGAAGAACTGTTATTAACCTGCAAGCTAATGATCAAACCTCGAGCATTAACGTATTCATTTTTATATGGAGAAAGCAAATTGGGGATGATACAATCGAAGGGCTCCCAAAAACGTAACAATAAGGATTAGGTTTTTTGAGTTTTTTTTTTTGTTTGTTTTTGTTTTTTTTGAGGAAACACCAAAAATAGGTGCAAATGCAGATAAACTAAGAGGTTATTACGGACAAGATGGTAGGTGATAGGCTAAAGTAGTGAACTCGCATGTGTACACTGAGCAAGCAGAAGGTTAAAGTAGGCCACTGCCCTCGTGCACAGATAAGCCTGGGCCCTGGAAGACTACTGCTAAAGCAGCAAACAGATGGCTCTGCACATGCAGCCCTGGACACAGTCACACATACACATACACACAATGTCCAAAAAATACAACATCATGAAGTACCAACTTCAGTGAACACAAATCACAAATATACAGCTTTAATCTGAGATTTCCACCACATACTCACTCACAGTGTACTGCTTATAAAACATAGAACATAAAACCAGACCTTGATTTTTCCCAAAGATACAGACTTCCTCCCCGGTCCATGGCTACCTTGCAGACCTTTTAACATCTGTGTGCAGTGACAGAATTTCCTACAGACTAGCATGTTTGGCAAACTTGTCACTGTGTCTGCATGTAAATCTGACATCCTGGCAGGCACACTGATCTGCCAGTAGGATGACATGATTGGCACAGGGCTCTGTTTAGCTATTTCACAGCTGTCATCCTCAAGTCTCTTTCAACAAGTTTTCCACAGCATGGTTCTGCCAAAGAAATCCCCAAATGAGGCAGCAAGTCATGACTTGTGTCAGGTTTCCAGGTACAGATCGTATAGAGGTAGTCGACAGTTACTGCAGCACTTCCAAGAGTATGTTTTGTTGACTTAGATAAGGGGAAAGAATATATATCACAAAGACAACTGCTAAAAATGTTCTAGATCTTTAACCCTTAAATAAATTAACCAATCCACAATGCAGACTGGCTTGGGCTAACTCCCAACAACACTACATAAGCACTCCTTTGGCAATAGTTTCTATTAAAAAGTTCTTTAAAATGCCTTGCATAAAGCTGACAGGCTATGTTATAAACAGATAGCATGACACTTTTCCTTTACCAACACCAGGTTAGTTAGATTCCTGGCACTGTCTGCAGGTTAACACATCCGTCTAAGCCTTTCAGTCATCACACCAGAGCCAACAGATAATACTAGAGGACTATTCCTGGAACTAGCATTCAGCCTGGGATAACCTTGTCTGATGCTGCTCAGTTATTAATTGGCTTGCAGGAGGGGATTGCCCCTTCTTTAAATTCTCTAAATTCCCTTTGTTCTTGTCTTTGTTGTCTTCATTGCTGCGAATTCTGCCGGGTTTGATGTCTCCTTAATGGCATCTCTATCGCTTTCTTCCTCTCCCTCAGTAGCTCTCCAAATGAGGACAGTGATTTTAAGGCCGCCAGCATGGGTGAAGTCTTCGGGGAGCAGCACTTCTGCAGGTGATTTGGTCAGCGCAGTTCTCTAGCAATAAGGGCTTATAATGATTTATCGTCTGTGTGAGTCCCTGTGAGGCCCAGGATGACCCTTTTCCAACTTAGTGCCAGTCAGGTGCATTACAAAGCAAAGCATAGATTGTGAATTAAAAATGTACACCTTAGGTCGTAGTTGAGGAGATGTCCTGCTGCACAATTGGTATGTTCCAACAATAAATTTAAAAGTGCATGCAATAGCCATTTCCTACTTTAAAAAAAAAGAAATGAAATAAAAATGTAATGTTTCACACGAAAACAAAATACCAAGAACCTCATTTTAATAAGCAAAAGGATGGTCTGGGTTACAGAAACATGCCGCATTATTCACATTTGTGTTGCCTGGTTTCACTAGATAGCTGACTTCATGGTGGCACTGATGCCAGGAGTCTAAATTACCTGCATTTCAAATGCAGTAAAGCCAAAAAAAAGTGTTTATTTTGTCAAGAACATATTGTGCATCAGAGAAGAGTGTAATATGCTTGATATAAATGGCAAGAAACCCCTGCCTCAACACAGATGGAGCTGAATGAAATAGCACATGAAAGACACATTTTTGTTTAATTTCACGCTGTGAACATACAATGAATAAATGACATCCTACCCTGTACTGTAATCCTGAACCTAACAATTTGGGAAGTCCTTTTTAAGGGTGCAAAATGATTCACAAAATGCTTAAAATAAAAATATATGACACAGAAAAGTGATGCAAAGTGGCATGCTATTTATTGGCATCAGTGTGTGATCACGTCAGTATGGGAGAGTGGAGAAATCAGAGAATAGAGCGGGTGGGGAAACTGCCAGCAACAGAATAAAACTGCAAGTCTTGGCTCATCTACTGGCTTCATGTTTCAGTGTTGGAGGTTGGCGCTTGCTCTGCATTGAACAGATCATCTTAATTCAGCATAACATTTTCTTTTTATTCCAGTTTCGTACCACAATCATAGATCTGTCTGTTTGTCTCTCAATGTGTGGCCCTGTGACGGACTGGCAACCTATTCACGGTGTTCTCTTCCTCTTGCTTAATGGTAGCAAGGATAGACTAAAGCCCCTCCGCCCCAGCATGTAGTGGGATTTTCTTTTGTAACAAATCATGGGATTTTTTAATTATGATGAATAACATAATTATTGTAGGTAACTGCCAGTCAAGTCTCCATTAAAATATGTTGCCATTTTCTGTAGATTTGTACATTTTGTATGTAGGAAAAATATTTTTTAAATTCTCAGTATGCATCCAATAATTTACGGCAACTGGGTTGTTAATACCAAACCATCCTCCCCTTCCCCCTCACAGCCCTAAACAGGTCATTTGTAATGTACGCTAAACCAGTTCCATTTTTTTTCTTTTACATATCTTTATTGTTAGTTTTTCACATCATACTATTTTAACAAGCAATTTTGCTGCCTTTTTAAAAAAAAGTTATCTCAGCAGCTCTCATAATAATGCTTAAAATATATATTAATTTAAAAAAAAAACAGACAACTGAGACTATTTCTTTACATTAGTTGCAATGTAATCAGTTAAGAAAATCTCTTGAAGAGATCCTTTTTTTTTAAAGTTTAAAAAACATAATGGTAAATATTTGGAAAACTTACCAAATATGTTTGAATGTCTCTCTCTCTGTTTCTCTCTCACACACACACTGACATATTTGGCCTGAATTAGTTGACCCCCAGCGGTACAAAGATTTGTGATCTCCCCGTGGACGGGCGGTCTCAGCTGATTTCTGGCTGCTGCATGACGTACGATCAGCCAAGTGACGCATGTTCTAATTTAAAGACTAAATAACAACAGCAATAATTGATTCCCCTTAAAAAAAGCCATTTTTATGTAATTTAAAAGTCTGTCTAGTTATCTCCCAGTCCCATCACTTACAGTTGATATTACATTAAGTCATTCATTCCTCAATTGGCCATATATTAACAATTCTAATAATAGCAAAGCTTAGCTTCTTACTTTTCAGTTTATTTCATCAAAACACAAGTGTGCATGCAAACTTGTGATCATTTGACCCATTATAATAAAAAATCTGCTGGAAGAATTAAATAAAATAAAAAGAAAAAGCTATTTCAAACTAAATCTGATCTACTCATACCAGTGAGAAGTAAAAAATAAACTGAGGCAGATTTAAATGAAATTGAAAAACACTTCCTCTATGTGGAGAGTTTTCATCTGTTTCAATCCATCTCTTTGATGTGTGATTGTGCATTGGTTCTGACCAGCATGGTAATGCGTTCTAACTTATTCCACTTTTGGATGTTTGATGTAGGTCAAACGCTGGCTCAGCAAACACTAGGAACCAGCCTATGTTCGCATTCTGCACAGTGGTCAAATTTACATCCCATTTCATTCAGTGGAAACTTTACTGTACTTAAACACACACATACACACAAAGATGTTCAAAACCTCCATCGTGCTTCTACGATTCAGCAAAAACAGCCCTCAAAAAAAAAAGAAAACCTTCACAAACACGCTGAGTGAGCAAACAATAAGGTAGTCGGGGCTTTTTTCTCAGGCAGCTGCAGAAGTCTCATCACTGAAAAAAAGTTTTCTCACAGTCTGATCAATGGAATTCAACTTGTTGAACAGAGAATAGTTTCAAATGAAAAATTGGAGAAAGAAAGTGTTGGATTAAATCATGTGCAATGGTATCTAAATGTCTCCGCTTTGATTGTGTTCAGAAACACAGTTGATATGTGCACTTAAATTAATGTAAGAACTCCAAGCAAACCAACACATCCTGATTAAATTGCTGATTAAAAGTCCTATATTATACATTTTTCAACAATTGCACATGAGTGTCAGAGGTCCAACAATATTAATTTTAAAGTGTACTACTCTAAATTCAGCCTCGGTCCTTCATTTCAGCCATTCCAAAAAGAGCTCTAGTGAGCTCTACGGAGAACGGGCTGTTTCTGAACCTTTAAATGTTCATGAGCGGTGCCTGTCCGCGCCCCTCTCTACGAGAGGATCTGGCTTTCACTGGCACCCGCTTAGTGATCGCTAGAAAGTGGAGCAAATGAGAGAGGTGACAGAATTTTCTCATTTTGGGGCCTTATACACAGGCTATGAGGACACACATGGCTATTAGAAAACTCCAAGCTCCAAGTTTCCAGCGATGTCCTCAACCCGCCTTGTCACGGTACGTCGGGAGAGGGAGACATTCTCAAACGCGTCCTGCTTCTTCTATATCAGTGCAACAGAGTCCAATAAGCACTTCCTAATAAACTCTCTGTCAGAAAATGTCCCACTTTTTCTGACGATTTTGTGAGAAATGACATAACTTGTCCTAACGGCTGCATCTCTGGTGGTCTGAAGTTTGGTAAAAAGTCCTTGTTGGGTTTGCAGTTTTGCTAGCAACTCATCAGACACCCTAGCACGTTCTTTTTCAGACTTTTTTATTTATCCTCATGTTTGGTCGTTTAGTGGCGATTCAAAATGTAATCTTTTAACACAGCAACCTGTGTACCACAAATCAAACACACAGCTTTACCTTTAATTTCTATGAAGAATACTAGTCTCTTAGCGTGAGTTAACATCTTGAGGGTAACCTGGCTAGCACCACTTGTCGCTATTCACCTTCACTCAAAGTTCGCATCACGCATATACGTCAGTACTGAAGTAGAGTAACGCTTTTCAAAATAAAAGCAGCACAGTTGTATAGCACGCACAACATAGATATTTTTATAATCTATCCATGTTGTAATTTATGACTGACCTCACGCGTGCCGGACAGGGATGCACAAAGGGCCGGATGTGGCCCTCGAGCCGTAATATGCCCAGGTCTGGTGTAGCCTCTGTCGCTCCTCTTCAGCCTGCATAGCTGTACATGGCTGAACTGCCAGTTAGATAATACTGTTGTCAGTCAGTGACCTCTTCGTCGGTATTCAGGCCCTACAAAAGCCTCTGTGTGTGTGTGTGTGTTTAAGTATGCATGTGCCTGATATAGCAGAGCCCCAATGCCAAGCACATCTGCTCCGGACGCCTCTGGCACTGCCATATGGCTGGCAAAACTGCCTCCGACTTCTCCTCCACAAAGAGAGTTTGCAATAGAAAGAGAAAATTAGCAAAAATTGGGGTGCGTGCAATACAGAGAGGGGAAAAAAAGTGTGTAAAAGACAGCGCAGGGGGAAGGAAGGCAGAGGAGAGGAACAGCTGATGAGTGAAAAGCTGCACGTGCTGCCCATTAGGCTGAGTGGACAGATCCACTTCACTTCCAAACACGCTAATTTTTTAAACACACTGACACGACTACATTTCACCACTGACACCACGTCCAGGTCAAATACTGATTACGTAACATCCTGGCCTTTCTTAGCCACAACCTCAACTCAAGTGGAGAGGTAAATGAGAGGACCTGAGCTTTTCATTTAGTCTTTGAGCTGTGATTTGGCAGCAAAGTATCGCATTTGATGTTGAACTGAGAAAAACAGAACACCTGTAGAAGCAGCTTACACCCGTCAGGGAAAACTGGTGACTGTATTCATCAAAGAAGACACCTGAGAAGTCACGATCCAAAGACAAATGAAGTGAGACAGCTGGGATAATGGTGATAAAGTATTGAAAAAAAGACACACTGTCAATCAACCTCCTTAATCTACTCAGAACACTCAACAAATTGACATAAACATACATATTGCAGCCTTATTTTTAAGTGGGCTGCTTCTACCTTTTAACTCTTCAAAGGCCTGAATGTCTACTGAGTTTTAGATCTAGCTTAAATCTGACACATGCATCTTTGTGAACATGATGTACAGTATCAGAGACATCAAACAGTGTTTTACCACCCATTACTCCTGCTGCCCTCTTCCTCTGTATCTACTCTTTGAACATTTTTAATTTAATGCTGCCTGAAAAACTCGCTGAATGTGGCAAGCGTTTGTCCTAATTGTCTGGATGGAAGTTTCTTCTACCGATCTATTTCCCGTTTTTAAATTTGGATTTGATTATTTTCTCCCTGAAAATGAGTTTTTAGCTACAGTGCATCTGGTGTGATACATGAACTGTATTGTCTCTACACAAACAAAGCTCCGCTCCTCCTCCTCTTGCTTCCCTCGTCTTTATTCCCTCGTCTTCTCTCTTCTCTTCTTCTGCCTGGGGCCTTTCATGAACGCTGCATTAATATGAGGAAATCGATACCTTCACAACTGGCTGTCGAGATTCAGGTCAGACTTGGTGGTGGGGATGGAGATGATGGTGTGCTGGAGGTGTGCTCTTGTGTGTGGGAACAACTGGGAGGATGTTGCTCGATAAGAGCAAGCGCATTGATCTTTTCTGCACGTCTTTCTGTGTGCACTGGTCCGCGGAGGCTCCTCACTGACAGGCAATGAAGAGCCTCCCCAAGCTCAGTTTGCGTGTATTTGTGTTCCTGCGCAACAGCTGTCATGTGAGTCCTGTACACATATGGCTTTGTTACATTACCAGTGGTAAGATCAGATCAGAATGTGCTTGGCTTTGTACTAAAGTGGCTGTAAAAGACAAGTTACACTTTTTTACACAGTTGCATCTGAACCCAATGAACAATTGTGTAGCAATAAACATTAAAACACCTTCATCGTTCACTTTATCAAAGAAAGAAATAACTTAATAAATTATACACAATCAATTTTCTTTTGTTTTAAAAGATGCCAACCTATTCTCACATAAAAAGATATGTGCTGATAAGCCTAAATCTGTTTATTCTCTTAATGAAACTACTGGTGTCCAGCAGGCTTCATGTGTTTAGCCAAGGGAGCGTAGCAGCTAGCAATCCTGGAAAAACAATATTTTAATGCAAGTTAAGTTTTAATGCAAGCCATCATGCTTAACTTATCTGAACAATATTGGTTTTAAGGCTGTTATTGTTTGTTTGCTACATGACAATGAAACAAATATAGAGTGGATTGAGACATTAATATATGAAAACAAAGATATTCTTATACTAAAACATATCAATAACACTTATAAACCAATACATGTACAATATCGTAGAATTTATTTTTATAAAAACTTTAATACATTAATCATATTTCTGTAGTTATATCATAAATAATCATAAGGGAATTTTAATGTTGCTCAGCCGAGTCCTTAAATTGGTTTAACATTTGTTTTCATGCAGGGTGGAAGGAAGTAGAACTTGTAGCTACTAATGTATTCTAACTTAAACATGTATCTCAGGTGAAACACAAAGTGAAAATTCACCAAGAATCCTTCTTTATTAATTATCCCACAAGATTTGGAAGAAACCTGAACAAATGTGCAACATAGAAAAGGTGTCAAAATGATTTAGAAAGTGCGTCTTTGATTACAATTTTAACCCCAGTGTGAGTAATAAATAATTTAGGGGTGGATTTACTAATCCTTTATGCCTGGAGGATGTCTTGTTATGGTGTTAAAATCACTGTGGGTGTTTACTGTGGACACAGGTGTCAGTTTTCTCATACATATTTAACTTAACAAGGCAGTTTTAACCAATAACACAAAGTAGATAGCTCCCTCTCATGATACTAAACAAATTCTTATGGAGAGCGAAGCGCGTTCCAGCGGAAAACAACTAAAGTGGTGTCACTGGTTATTGTAAGTGACAAAATGATGGTCACACCACATTTAAAAGTAGACTTTACAGTTTGGAGGTTGGAGGGGTTGATGGATGCCGTTCCACATATGACTGTCAAGCTGAACAACAGAGTTTGAATCCTGACTTAATCATTGATGTTCCTGTTTTATACATTAACAACTACATGATGGTTCAACAACTAAAATTATTAGGGTCAGGAAAACATTATGGATCACATTAAAGCAGACAATGCAACAATGTACAGTATTCTCCTCCAGGATTATGGCTGCAGAGTCCCACATCCTAAACACACAAATCAAAGACATGGTCCAGGCGTCCCGCTAAATATATAATTATACAAGGTGTTTCATGGCTATTTTACACATGTTCCTAAGTGACTCGGCTAGAAAACCACTTTTTTTCATGTGATTATTTAATTAGACTTGATTATGGAGAAAACGAGTCTTATGATTGGTGCCTTTATACATTTTTTTTTTTTCATAATCCAATAAATGGATAGTCTAACTTAAAATAAAGATGAATTTCCCACTTCCTCCCGTGGGAGTGGTTACTGTTTCAGACACTGTTGGTCCAGTCTGGTGCTGTCCTCCTCAATGGACGTCCCAGCCCCATATGCCTGGCATACCGTGAGATGTCCCAGTGATACC
>JBAMHW010000009.1:4041888-4055279 GCA_037177495.1 Rhadinocentrus ornatus | reverse complement strand
TTCTGTAAAGTCCTCTGAGACAACTTTGTTGTGATATAGGGCTATACAAATAAACTTGATTTGATTTGATTTGAATTTTCCAACTCTGCAAACTGAAACTGATTCTTTATTTAAATTTCAGTTACTGTTTTCATTTACTTAGACTGAAATAAAAATGTGGGATTTAGTAGCTCAGATCAGATCAGTACAGTTTGGCTGCACAGGCTCTATAGATATGAATTCTAATTTATCAAATAGGTTTGATGTCCAGTTTTACACAGAATGATTAAATTGCAGCTTAAATCTAGTGGAGGGAAAAATGCTATGAGGTAGTAGTAAAGAATTAAGGATGAACTAATTACTTTAAATACAACATGTTGTCTTTCTCATGCGCCCATTTAGTTTGGTGATGGGGTAATTAGAGGAGGAAGTCAGGGATGAGAGATCTAACCCTGCAACAGGTAAAAGACCTGTCCTGCCTGTAAAATCAGACTGGTGCAAAAAGATGGCCGGCAGAATGTGTTTAGGGAGTCGGCATCTTTGAATATTTATTTATGCAAGCTCAGAACTTCAAGAAAATATTAAGTGATGTATAGGTAAAAGGAAAAATACACAAAACAATACACAAACTTACAAGATTTTTCCTTGAATTTCATGTGAGAATGAATGCTTTGCTTGGTCTTTGGTGGCTGTGCTGACTCTGATTCTGGGGCTGCGATGGCTGCATGTTGCCCTGATCCCAGCTGTCTCATTTATGGCACCGCCAGAAGCCTCATTGCCGTCAACAACCGGAGAGAAAGGTTACAGCAGCACCAAAAAAAATAATAAATAAATAAAAAGTTTATTTTGAAGCATTTAACTATAACTGCCTTCAGCAGCTTTACTTTTCTCTCTTTTTTTTTAAATCCTTCAACTTTCTAGTACTTCCATTAAGTTTTATTCCTCGTTTATTTTTTATTTTCTTATCCATGCTTTTCAAAGGATCTTCACTGAATAATAGCAGCATTAGACAAGAGTTTGCCATGTGATAAGTTATAAGGTTACAATATGTCAAGATATTTTAAAGATCACTGACAATCCTATTAAAAACCATCACTCCCCTTAGAAAACTCCCAGTGTTACCAGAATTACCAGTCTGCCCTTCCCTCTTACTACACTGATTACACACTGTTGAATTTAAAATAAAACCCTTTGAAGTCTTTCTCCTTCAGTCACATCTTCCAAATACAGAGCTAAAATGTTTACTATAGAAGTACTCTTTGGAAGCTTTTATGAATGTAGGTCCCTCCAGGTGCTGTATATGGGTGCTACTGCACATTATGCTTCAACGTTCCAGCAATGTCTCTCCGAAGCTTGCGCTCTCCGTCTCTCAAACTATATCCCGACTGTGCAGGAAAATCCATGAGCTGGACAGCAAAACCATGGTATTATTACTGGAGCTTACCATCCATCTGAGTGGGGGATTTAAAATGTTGAAGGCTACGCTAACTTTTCTCTCAAAGCACAGAGAATAGGTGTCATCACAGAAACGGCAAACTGGCAGCTGGCTCTGTGTTTCTAAAAAATGTCTGAAAAGCAGCGGGTCGGGTGGGGCATTGAATGCATCACCCTAGGGGTAATGCCAGGATACATTCAATGTGTTTTATGTTCGGACCACTATGATTCACTCACTGAGGCGTCAGTTTTTAGGAGCTCGGCTCAGAGGGGAGTTAATACGACACACGTCGTCCTCTTTCTTTAAGATTCTTTGTTTGGTGCTATTCTCATGTACTCCTATACACAGACTTACACATATAGAAAGAACACACTCCTCAATAATCAGCTGAGCTATTCACCGCTTGGGGCTACACAAAGAATGAACGCATTCATCACGTAATTACTGTGGAGGCAGTCACACTCTTCATCAGTCTATTCCTGTCTAAAAAAAGCCCCGGAGAGAACAGCGAACGCACAAGATTTCCAAAAGATATTATGAGATTCTTATACCTCCATCTAAGGGGAATCAAAAGAGAGGAGCAGGATATTCAAAGCATCAAAGTGACATCTTGACTGATTCACGCATCTACGCCCAGGCTGTGCACTTAAAAGAGGAGGATTCAGGAAAGGCGCATGCTCCAATGATCGAAAAGAGGCTGATAAATCTTTTAAAAAAAACTCTGCCATACTTAGAAAATGTTCCAAAATACAACTGCCTTTTTTTTCTTTTTACAGGAGAAGATAAGTGGCAATCCACATAAGCTTCACTGTGAAATCATAGAGCAGCTAAGAGAGACATAAAGGCAGGGGTGTCTGTATAGGATACGATGATATAAGGTGGCCAGTTTAAAAGGTGAAGCGTTAATGCGGTATGATGTATGACGACTTGGCTGAGCGGGCCAAAGCCTTGCACTGGGAGCATACTGGAAATCAATGGTGGTGTAAAAAGCTTGGGAGCAGTGAATGGCATGTTGGACCACTGAATGTGAAGGAAGGTGGAGTTGCCTGATGAAATACAGTGATTAGTAGGACATGGGTTGAGTGCAGATGCTCCCAGATATAAATTTGGGGGATCTATATGACTTTAAATGGTTCTAACATAGACTGGATTTAATATGATCTGCGGTTTAATCTTTTCTCTCAGCATCTCACCATTAGATCAATATACTCATTGCATTTAAATTACATCTTTAATAAACTCATCTTCCTTTTGTATATTTGCAAATGTTTCACTGGCATTTGATGAATGAATTTTCTCTAAAAAGCCACATTTCATCGCAATGTCTTTTCTCATGTAAATGGTTTCAGCCTTATGCATTTTTCAGATATCTCATTAGATTTTTAAATAGTGGAGATGTAGCTGGATCATCTATTCTCAAAAGAGAAAATTTAATATTTCAGTGTATCCAAAACATTCAGTGTAGTTAAAATATGTTGAGTGGTGTAAAAAGCAATGTTGTTTTAAGATTTATATTAAAGTAATGATTACTTACAGGAGAGTACGAGATATTTCTAAGTAAAAAGGGATATTTCTGTGTAATTCTGTATTCTTTAAAATGAAGTAAGACATGGAAAATGTATGATGTGCATGGAGTGAAGCACAGCCAGAGAAAGAGCTGATTTAGGCAGGAGAGCTTGAGATTGCATGCTAACTTATGAGAGCAAGGTACGGTGTCATTACTTTGTGGTTACTATACATGATTCACTGCTTTGATATAAAACTATCATCTCGTTTCTAAACTAAATTTGTCTCCGTTTACAAGATTTTCAAATCTGACTTGTAGGAATTGTTGCAACTTTCTTTTTTTGTACCTTTGTACAGATGGTAGTTTGGAAATGAGGGCATGCTTTCATACTCTTGGCAAGTATCTCCACCTGTGACATCATTTATTCAGAGACCTGTCTTCTACTGGCAAACCTGCCTCCTACTATTAATGTACTCTAGCAAATTGAACACAATGAGGAAATGTTCACTTACACTTAATTTGTTATGTGATCTTAAACTGTTTTATCTGTTTGTAGTGATTACAGTATAATATTTTCTAGTTGAAGGTTCTGCTGCCGCAACATTCATCCGGATGCTAACCCTAACTTCCAGAGTTAAGGCCAAACATACACTGAAGAGCTGGTCTAGTTCTTTCATTTCTAAGGAAAAGATCTACAATACATTTTAGGGTAGGAAACAATGGACCATCCTTAATTGAAAGCAAAGGAGACCACCCAGTCTGTTTCTTTCACAGCAACCCCAGATAATGTTAACAGAGATAATTTAATATGAGGACAGGAAAGTGAGTTAGCTGCCTGTGGTGACATCTTTTGTGTTTTTTCCCCCTATAGTTCTTCTTTAATCACCAGCCTTTATATTAAGTACTATTTAAAAACTGTATGTATTAAAATAATATACAGCTACTGTGAAATAAAATGACAAGATTTCATCTAGCAAAGTATCAAAAGTGTCACATCCCGGATAAGTTTAGGTTTGAAAGATTCTTGTTGTCTTTTCCTGAAACCTAATAAATTTTTCATACTTGATTTTAACCTCATCACCTTTTCCAAAAAAGACCAAAGAAAAAAACTAGGGGAGTCATTTCTATCATCTATTCAGCTGTATCAAAACTGATCTTGTCGATTAAAGAAAAGGAAGTAATTAGGTTAGAAATAATGGCTGTACAGATATCACGAAGGAGGAAAAGGCCTCAGACGACTTTGTTACCTGGTTAAAGTACAAACTGCAGCAGTTCAGCAGGACTTTGTGCACATTGCTGAACAGTGATGTCATCACTTCCTGCCACTGTTTTATTTCCTGTATAACAGCTAAAATCTTCTGTTTGTCAAAGCTTCCACGGGTAATTTTAAGAAAGCACCCTGAGTTGATGAATGACATCTTCCTCCTAGATGCACCTGAATCAACTAGAGAATACCTTTAACCATTATCCAAAATGAGGATAAAACTTTATCCTTGCAATCCTCAAGAATCAAAGGATTGTGTGTTATATATATTTTTATATTTCTTTTTTAAAATTTATTTATCTTTTTTCTGTAATTTTACCAATGACACTTCGTTAATCATCAGGCAAATCCCTAATTAAATCTGACATCTTAGTTTATTCAAATAACATTATTTCTGTCTCATCAGAGCACCAACAAAACATTTAAAACCTTCTTTTGCACTCTTTTGATTTAATTTTATCTTGATGCTTTATTCTTCATGTGTTTAATGTTTTCATCCATACACTGTGTAAACAGTTTGTTCAGTAGCACAAAATGGACTTCAATGTTTGAGCCAATCCCTTAAGAGCCATAAGTCCTGACACAAATGGCCCTGTAGGTGTAAAGTGCAAATTACAAATTAGAATTAAGACATGTATTGATCAATGCATTGATTAAATACACTGAGTGACAATGTAATTTCATTATGTTCCATGTAGTAAATGTCCTCAGAGAAAGTAATAGCTTGATATAGTTGCAGTGTTTTGTTGTTTTTCTTTCCCTCCCTGTGGACTGGCTCAGACATCAGGGGGTGGTATTGCTGTGAAATGTTGTGTTGGGGCCAAAGAAAGCTTGCTGTATCATTTACATTCAAATTAATTCCATCAAAAGCAATGTGGAATATTCAGTGAGCTGAGAGGGGGGCTGGCTGTCACCACCATCCTCTCTGATGGGTAGAGAGAGGGAGATGGAAAGATGAAGCAGGGAGGAAGTTAAAGGGATGAAAAGTGAGGTGAGAGTTAGAGATTAAAAACAAAATCTGATTTTGGCTTTTAAATGAACCTACTGGAAAAAGGAGACTCAAAAATTAATGACGACTGATTCAATTAGCAAGATTTTCTACTAAAAAAACTGATGTGAAGAAGAAAAAAACATGTTATTCATCCATCATTGAATGATTGCTGTCATTATTCCTCCACCAGAGCAATCATCACTATTGATCCTTTAGGATCAATATCAAAGCTTTGAACTCCAGCAGAACAACACACACACACACGTCCGTGGAGCCATGAAGCTTTAGGGCAGGCCAGAGAGCACCCAGCAGATTGCCTGCAGAAGCATAATTGCACTGCATGTCAAAAACCCTAATAAATAAATCAGTGATTACTTTGCTTCATGAAGAGCTGCAGCTCCATTATTGAATATTCATGTAGGTAAATACATCAATGCAATCTTTCCTCTTGGGTTTGAAAGTTTTCTTTTGTCTTTTCCCAATATGCTGAAAAAGGAATAACAGAAATATACAAATGTTCACATGTTCCAAAAACCTTCTACTGTTGCATCACATTTGTTTTCAGGCTCACTTTTAATGGAAATCAATGTTTTTCTTCTACCCATAGAGATCAAGTTTATCCCAAAAATTCCGACATCTTTATTATGAAACAAACAGCTACAACATACTGCCTTCAAAATTTTCAAGAATATAATCAACTTTTTGAACATCAACTAAGAATAAAATGGAAATGCCATGATTGAAGTTGTAATTTAAAGAATAACATTTGACATGATGGCCCTGCGATGGACTGGTGACCTGTCCAGGGTGTACCCTGCCTCTCACCTGAAACAATGCTGGGATTGGCTCCAGCTCACCCCGCGACTCGTCATGGAATAAGCGGTACAGATAATGACGTGACTGACATTTAACATGTTGTTTCAATAAGTAAAAAATAGAAAGCCAAAGGTTTGCATATAGATTTAATTTCAGAGTTGTTTAGAAGAATGTTTTTTTTTACTGACAATTATTGAATAATAGGTTGAGTTGATTAGGAGAACATTGCTTTGGAGATTTGCTTTCTTCGCTGTTTAGATATTTTCAGACGCATTCATTTCTTTTGGCAGTTTTATCAATTTGCAATAATCTCAGTTCTTCTGTTTTTCAGTTTGTGGAACTTTTATTGTTAAATGGTTGCTTCAGTATTCAGTGTTAAAATGTCTTGTCTCCACCGTGGGACAGTGGGAAACCTAATCTCGATTCTATTATATGTCTTGTACATGTGAGGAAGTTGACAATAAAGCTGACTTTGTCTTTGACTTTGAATGAAATTGAAATTGCATGTGGATTGCATGAGAGTAAGAAATGCAACTTTGAAAGCCAGGTATTACAGCCCTAATCATGTTTCCTAACCATAACCAAGTTGCTAAGATTTCCAAACTTTGCTAAGTTATGTTATTGCCTAAACCCAACCAGGAAGTGACAAATATTTATTCATTTTTAATGTACTCACAGCAACCACCAACCAGTGAACCCCAGGGGTTCCCGTACATGTAACTGATAATAGATCACCACCACAGCAAAACAAAAGCTGCAATGCCTTCAGAGTTATGATTTTTTTTAGATCTTACAAATGTAAAATATATTCTAGAAATGCATCCATGTGTAAATGGATATATAACATAAAGTCTATATTCGCGAACATTTACTGATGATAATAAGTGTGAAAGAGTGTAAAATTATACTCAGGAAACGTAATTTAATTTTGAAAACCGAGCTACTATCAACTTCCTGTTCGGTTCTTCTGCGGGTTGCGGGGGGTGGGGGGGGGGGTGGAGTGGGAACAATGATGCTGCACAATTACAACAGCATTTAAGATGAGGGAAAGAGAGAATTGATGATGGCCTTAAACCACAGGGTAACCGACCCAAGTTTTGCTAAAGAGTTTCCATTACTTCTACTTCATAGTTGGTCATGGTTAGGAACAAAGAGCACATAGTTAGGCTTCCGTTTAAAAAAAAAAAAAAGTGGTAGCTCTTTCCCATGACACCACCTGAATGCAGCTAAATATGAAATGTTTGTTAATAAAAAACATTACCATATCACAACTTTCACACTTTCATACTGAAACCACTACTTTTTAGACATTCAGACATATGTATTGTACCTATTAAAAATATCCTTGTATTGGGTTGGACCTGCATTCACACTGCACATTTGTCTATTCAACATATATTTTGACATTATAACTTCAGATGACTCTAATACCCTTTTAAACACTTCCTGCTTTACTGTATCTGGAACATCTCATTAGCACCAAGACAAAATAATATCATGGTTCTGACCTTCTCAATTCTTTATCTTTTCCTGTTGTGCCGCTGCAACCTCTTCTCAGCGTCCAACTGTCTCCTCTATAATAGCAATTGCTTGATATCTTATTTCTCCTTCTCACATTCTTTTGATGTTGTGCACAGGCAGGTGCCAGTGCGCTGCAAGTTTAACGTATGACACTTACACATCAACATGCGTGCAACAAACACACACACAAACAAACACTAACCCCCAACCATGGATGGCAACTTAGCCTGCATGATTACTGTGACTCTAAGCTGCTTAGGGGTTCTGTCCCATCTGGCTCTGGTGTTTGCAGCATCATTCACCTCCCACCTCACCCCACACACATCGCCCCTTTTTCTACTATTCACATGCTTCACCCTCCCATCAGCTACTATCCCTGTGCTCACACACACACACACACACATGAGACAGTGCCACAGAAAGGGAGAAGAGAGGCAGAGCAAAACGGATGATAATCTGGCGTAATCTGGGTTTACCAACTATTAGGGCTCTGCAGTGTTTTCTTGCGTAATCTAATCATCCGTAGAAACGTGCAGTCATCCACCGGAGCAAGCTTGGAAGTGTATATGTGTGTTTATGTGTGTGTTGACAGTTGAAGCTGGAAAGGATGCCTCCTTGTGCCACCTGGACCGCATTAAGAGGAAATGCACACAGGACCAGGCCAGAGTTCCTTACACTAATTCACATAAATATAGATTATAGTGTAAAGACACACATATGGGAAATAAGTGCTTAATCCACGTGCTTACTGTATAGACCCCTCCTATCCACCCCCACCGCCACCAAACCACACAAATAAGTACAGAAAGCACACGTGCTCAGGAAAGTCTATATTTAAACTTAACGTTCATCTTCCAGCTGTTATAATGAACAATTGAATTAACAACTATCATAACCACATGCACACATCCGCTGCAGAGTTTTTTCTCACCTAGCAAATACATTATTTCACATCACTTCCTGTGAACCTTTTACATAATACATAATTCACCATAATAGATTGAAATTTCACTATATAACCTGACATGAGAGAGTTGGTAACTGGTTACATAAACTGAAATGGCCACGTTCATCCACATAAAGCACAAATTATTAAAGTTAGGATATCACGCAACTGTAACCTTATGTGAAGTTCTTCCAGAAAAAAATACAGACAGCTATGAAATACATATTGCATCTGTAATCTTATTTATTTCAGCATGTCTTTATTTATTTATTTTTTACATTGAATTAAAGAGTATATGAGGAAAACAGATTTTGAGGGCAGAATATGCTTCCTTGCTTTAACCCTTATAACATATGGATAAAAAGGGATTAGGGCTAGCTATAAAGTACGTCATGTAACATCGATCTGGTGTGGTGCACACATAAGATCCAGATAATACATAGAGTGGCAGATAATTCCCCCAGAACAAGTTCAGTCTGTTGCAAGGAGCATGCCATTGCCATGCCATTGTGTTTCACACAAAGAAATCAGGACTTTGTCACTGTGGCAACCTTTAAAGCAAGGAAAAAATCACTATTACTCTTTAAAGTTGAATACAAATTTAGCAGATATTGACATAAATAAATCTATTGTTTTTAGTTTTTTCATGCAAAATCTGTTATCCATTCCTTAACTAAAAAAACCTCCAGAAGACTTCCCAGCCAATTAAAAATGAGTTGTTGCTCACGGGATAGCTTTCATTTGCAGCACTTCCAGTCTGCTTTGGCTGACTTGTCTTTTCCACCTGTTTGCACAACATTTTTTCTCACACACATAAATGTATCTTCAATTATAAACTATCCACTTAAACACTTTTTGTCCCCCTTTGAGAATTGCTGCTGATGTTGAATCCGTGTAAATTGGAGCTCTATTTCTGGGTCAAAATTTTTTAAATTAGACTATTCAGTTTTTTTTATTTTATTTTATTAGCCCAGTGATAATACAATAAAAAATCATGATATTATAATATTGTAATACTATAATTATTGTTACATTTTCAGGTGAACAATTTCAAAACTTATTGAATATTTTTATCGTGTATCCAATTAAGCCCTATGGGCCATTGTAACGGCTGAAATGATTACAGACATAATCACAAATAATAAAACAGCAACTCAAAAACCTTTGATAGTTTAGACCCTAATGCTTACTTAACAAGTGTGATTGTGTATTTTAGTGCCAACAATAATATTTAGAAAATGACTTTGTTGCTGAGGGTGATCAATCTGCATCTGTGTGCATTGAATCGTTGTTAGCTTGGTGTTAGCCCCTGTCAAAAAGGGGATGAGCAGAAAAATTTTGCATTCTTCTCTGTTTTATTTCACTCTAAGGTGTAGTAACAGACGCAAAAATGTTTACACTGGGAATACATACTGTATGTAACGCACTGTTAAGGAATAACTATTAATTTACTTCAGGCATATCTTTTATAACTTAACGGGGCTTAACAGGAGTGTACAGCACTTTTATGCTGTGTTGCTTTACATCAGTATTGAACAAGGCAGTATAATATCAGAATTTGGTATGTTTGTTCCATATATTGGGAGTAAAACTCAGTTTATTTATTTTTTTGTTTTTTTTTGTTCTTTTAGTTAAATAGGGCTTTTCTATGGCAATTCAAAATATGTTCATAAGTCTAACCGAATACACTTGTGAAAACAAACACAAACATAATGAGATGGCTTACTCGAGTTTCCTAAATGATGGTCATGTGAATGTCCACCACCACCAGCTATTCTAATCAGGAGCATTTAACTGCTTAAAAAGGGGAAAATGATTTTGGAGAAGTGGCATGTTTTGTTCCACACATATCATCTATTTTTGTAAATTGCACATATTTCAACTGAATGGGTTCATCTCAGACATCTACATGTGAAAGCTGAGATATAGTACACACTGAAAATCCTTTCAAGTAATTTTGGCATGCATACTTCAGTTATTTTACTTAGCTGGACTCACTGAAAGACCAAAAGACAAGATTTTTAAGACAAGTGCTACAAGATGAAGTGCATCAATTTATTCAGCACTTGTCCTTCATCTATCTGTGCTCTCTGTACTGATAACAGTTCTGCTGAATGGCTGAGATGTTTTTTAGGATTTATTGGTGATAAATAACTATGACTAAACTGAAGAGAATAAAGAAAGATGTATAAAATGAAATGGAAACAAACCGATGTGTTTATGTGTCTGTAGACCTGAAGTAGAGAAAATGTGGGGGTAAAAAAAACCAATGAATTAGTGACAGAGATGGGAGGGAGACAGACACAGAGAGGACGTACCCATCATGCGCTGAAAGGATCACATTATGAATGATTCATGCGCTCATCTTTAACGATATTTGAAGAACTTTCGATTTCTGAAATGGATCACTTCACACACTCCCCCATTTTCTCAGAACTGAAAATGTCTCTTTGGTTGACATTTCTTATGAGGAGAGAGAGAAATATGTATCTTTCTTGCCAAAGCAATATTTTAATATATTTTTTATTCATAGACATTTTTTTCCTGACACATACTGCACAGCCCTTGCACTTCTAAAAGCAAATTTATTAACTAAGCTTGGAATGAATTCAAGAAGGAAAGTGTCACATGATGCTTTTGATGGAGATATTTGCATAGACTCATCTGAATATGATTGTGTTAGATAATTAGGAAGTGAAGAAGAATGGATGAGGGGAATGCCGAATGAGTTTTAACTGTGGTGATAATTTTAAGTCATTAAACAAAGAACAGAACTCATTGTTGGCAAGAGACATGCTGGCAAAAGCACAGTCTGTGCTGGCTATTGTACAGTTCATTATAACCAAAACAATAGGGATACAAGCAGGATAGTACTGTATGCGAGTTGGTGGCCAACATTATTACCATTCACCATTATGAGAGCAAGGATAAAGATTTCTTGCCTAAGATGCTCCACTCTGCATGACTTAATCCAATGAGAACCTTCAGTACAATATGAAGATAGCTGAGGTACAGGCAGCAGCTTATGTTCTATTTTAAGCCCGGTAAATGGTAAAGTAGATTCCCACCTCGCCGTTTCTTCTACTTCTTTGCACATTAGTCCCTTGTGGAGTCAGCTCTGCTTGTGTGGACGCTGAACAATTAACAACTAATAAGAAAATCAATCAGTCTTGGTAAAATGTGGCAGCCTTCACCTGTAAAACACAGACTTGAGGCACTGACAGTAACACAGAGGAAATCTACCAGTGTCGAGTGTGATGTTGCTCCTGTTGCTGCCACTACCATCAATTTAATGGGCCTCCATATGGTACTTCAGAATCAATGATCTAGATCATTTCTAGAGTCCTCTCAGCACATAATATTGGCAAAAGCATGAGTCTAAGTTTATACTGCAATTCCACTGAGACATCTCAGAAGAAATTGTGCCTATATGTACAATTCCTCTACCACCGCCCCTCAATTTCTCATACAGCCCTTAGCGGTGGGTCATTGAGAAAAAAAAGGGGGAGCTGGGCTGCACTTTGAGAGCTTTGACCCACATCTGTATCACAGAACTGTCACACCCTGGAAAATTAATGGATGACCTTGGTTGAAACTTGTATCAACATCTTGGGGATAGTCCTAGAAAGATAGTGTTATATTTAGACCCAGGTCAAAAAAGTGCAAGAATTTTGGGAGTCAATGCTAAAAGACAAATGATTTTACCATTAGCATGTATCTATATGTTTCTATTACTTACTTTGAGGCAAGTACAGCTGGTTAATCACACATCACATTTAGATGACACTAGAAAAAATGTCTGAACACAACTGTACAAAACTGAATCATGCGAAATAAAACCAACACATTCTGATAATTCATTTCAAGGTTGTATTACTACGGAGTATTACAACTCAATGAGGCCTGGGTGTGTCGCTTATACTCCAAATAATTTTATTTGTGCATGTTTCTAATGCAGTTTCATACGTAAAGTACTGTTATCTCAGTGTACTTTTAAAGATCCAGTTCAATCCAATACCTTTGCAACCCAATTCAATACAGTTCACTGTAAAATTAGATTAATTATAATCCATATTAATTCACTTTATCATTATTAAGATGATTCATTAAAAGTTGCCAAGCAAAAGAAACCAACAAATTCCATAGAATCTTTTTTTTTATTTAATCCCAATCCTGTGCATGCACACGCCACATATTGTTATTTCTGTCAGGCAGATAACTGGGTCAGAATTTGTGACCAAAAACCAGCCAATTAAGACTTAACTTAATTTGCTAACTCATGTTGGCATAAAGCCTGACAGCTGCTCTGCTTAAAAAAAAGGAAGCTGATTTTAAGACCCCAGCATTTTGATCTTCACAGTGGATTTGTTTATGCTTACAGAGAAAGTTAAAAGAAGTAGAACGACCTGAACATTTTTTAACACAGTCGACAGCGACACAATGTTGGGCACATTTAGGTGAATGACTTATTACCCTCCCAAGCATGTACACAAGGGAAAGATTGAGTTATAACCAAAGCTTGAGTCAACTGTGCATGCAACTGCACCGATAGTTACGCCCAATTCAAATGCTTTGCTTTGGCTCTACCTTTTTTTTTTTTTTATCATTCTTATATGC
The DNA here is from genome assembly GCA_037177495.1 of Rhadinocentrus ornatus. Classification (NCBI taxonomy): domain Eukaryota; kingdom Metazoa; phylum Chordata; class Actinopteri; order Atheriniformes; family Melanotaeniidae; genus Rhadinocentrus; species Rhadinocentrus ornatus. The sequence goes on along the minus strand of JBAMHW010000009.1, from coordinate 4,042,203 downwards.
TTCATAAATGCTTTCTCTTCAGGAGAACAGTGAAATGTCATTTTATGATCCAAAATGTCCCAAATGGCCTGGCTAAAGAAGTACAGCACTAAAAGAAGCTCCTTATTTCTGAAAAATAAAGTTGTATGGTCAACTGAAGAAACATTCAATCACCTATTTTTTCTCACGTTTCAAATTCCTGATGGTCTTTTTTACAGTTGCTGAACAGTTTAAAATTTTTTACCTACAATGAAAATTTTGGAGTTTGCATGTTCTCCCCGTGTATGCGTGGGTTCTCTCCGGGTTCTCCAGCTTCCTCCCACCGTCCAAAGACAT
>JBAMHW010000009.1:4028039-4041788 GCA_037177495.1 Rhadinocentrus ornatus | reverse complement strand
AAACACTGCTGGGATAGGCTCCAGCTCACCCCGCGACCCCTAATAGGAACAAGCGGTACAGATAATGACATGACACAATGAAAATGTAGTTTTATCTGCTATACAGCAATTTCAGATTTCAGTGAGAGTCTCAGCCCTGATGTCAGTCACATACTGTAGATTATGGCAGAGTATCCTACATTCAATACTAATGCTAGTAGAGATACAATCCAAAAAGTCCAAACATTTCAGACATCAGCACTTGTGAATATCACTTTTCAATAGAAAACTTTGTATAAGAAAGAATAGAAGTAAAAGAAAGAAAAGAGTGTTTTCTCCTCTTGAGCATGTCCTCTAGGAACTCCCCACTCTTCATGGGAAAGTCCTCAAATATTTTGCTTAGATCGACAAGAAAAGAAGTTTTGTTGGTTATCCTGTATCGTTTAATAGAAATAGGGTGGCCTCAGGGGTTGACAAGCAAGTTTAGAATATCAATTAGTACCAACCAATTCTCAGAAATTCTGCTCTGGGTGATGATGCATTTCTCTTCTTCTCTCTCGCTCTCCATACAAAGAACAAGCTGAACTTCAGATGAAAGGCAACAGTGGGGGTTGGGATACACAATGAAATACAGTGCTGGGTTACTTAACTGCCTGAGTTCAATGAGGTCTTTATTTCTTAAGAAAAGATCACTGACAAGATCCAGACCATTATAGTTCCCACGGGGAGCATCTTATTATACAAAAAAAAAAAAAAATGATATAGGAAGTTTAGGTGTTACAAAATGAAAAGAAAGGAAGCTGTAGCTGCATTTTTACAGAGATTTGTTGGCTTTTAGTTAGAAAAAAAAAATGTTTCATTGCCAATCTGTATGTCTGCAAAAGCAGGTGGTCGCTGTGTAACAAAAACAGAAATTTTGCAGGAAAAGCAGTGAATTTCGATGCCACATTAATAACCTCCACTTGGTGAGAATTCACAATCTCCTCCAAAGTGATCAATATGTCACTTGTAACCTAGTCAGCGCGGTCAGAATGTAATCCCTACCCTGATGCATTGCATTAAAACAATCATTCCCTTAGTTGGGGCTGATTTTAAACTCCAACAGTACGATGGGGTTCTGACAAGCTTGGAAAGATCCACAGACAGCCAACCTAACCCAATTAGCAGTGAAGACAGAGAGGCCTTACAAAGTGCTGAAGAGAGGCGGCATTTGTTCTGGGGACAGACGGGGGGATGATCAGCACATGATGTAGCCCTATTTGACAAGGTTACACCTTGTAAAATCAGAGACTCACACACTCACTAACATGCACTCGTACACGCATTAAGATACACAGATGGAGGGGCAAAACCGTGTGCTCACAAACATATGAAGACACGCAGATTTCTGGGTCGACCGATGCAGCTGCGTCATATTCCATGTCTAGACAAATATGCAGCTGAGTAAAAAATGTACAGCTTTTTGTTGACGCACACAGATGTGTCTTTTAAAGTTTAAAAAACAAGACATGTACATTTTCACTTTGTTACAGAAAAGAATTGAACTTTTTTAATTCGAGCTGCTTGGACATGTCCAAGTCTCGGTGTCGGATTTCTGTGATTACTGATGAGCAAGACATAAAAGAGCATATGGGGTAAAAATACAAGCCCATTCATCTAAATGCTATCTAGTGTCTCTGCTGGGACATAAAGACTGTGAATCAAAGAAACAGATAGGGGTAAGAGTGACAGACACAGAGGGGGGGTTGTTAACAAATTTGCCATCTAAATATACAAACTGACAGTCAGCTCCACTTTGCAGCTATCCTTCCATCAGACACTAAGTTTCACACATGAATCCCTAGGAGGCTGCAATTCATAAGCCTATCCAAAGATGGTTTTCCACCCAGTGGAGATTTAAATCATACACAGCTTCAAAAACATCCCTCCGATAGCTCCAAGGGAGGATCATAAACACCTAAATTTGAAAACATGGGTTGGGATTTAAGGCCAAATATGGAGACATCATGAGACATCTGCCCACAGACAAGCGCTTAGATGAGTTAAGATGTACATATTGTGAGGGCAATAGTTTGCACTGCTAACAGAAATGTGGGGAAAAAAAAGACTAGCTGTAGATAAGTAAAATGATAAAAGCACTCTTGTCTGTTTTACTGAAAATGACTATCCAAACAGATATGGGGTTGGATGGAAAATCTAATTAAACCCCTGCCATTACTTTTGAAGACAGAGAAACTTGCTTTAAAAAGCAGTCAACTCCCTTTTCCACTGTAATTACATTGAGTTTGCTTTTTTTGTTTAGTAATTGGGCATAATAATAATGTAAAATAACATCTATGTTGATAAGCATACATAAATAACTGTAGTGCCAGCTTTGGCAGAGTTGGCATCAGTCTCTCATGTGGGAGACCAGAGTTTGATTCCACCAGGGGAAAACATTAACACCTTCCGGTTGGGTCCTTTGGCAAGCCTCTTAACGCTGCTTCCTAACCACCATAAGTCACTTTGGATAAAAGCATCTGCTAAATGAATGTAATGTAATTAGTGGAGTTCAACTTTGCACAGATTTTTTGTAATGCAGTGACTGTGGGTATAATTTGTACACGAGCAAATCTAATTTTGAAGATATCTGTGGAGTGAAGACACTTCTTGACCTTACAGAACACAAGTGTGGAGCAAACCAACGCAATCTCCTCACATTAAATGCCTATGTTGGTCGATTGTAAACCATACAGGAATTTACAATAAAAGCTAAATGAAATTAGCGAAATAATACATATTTGGTTATTATTGCAGCATTATTTGACCCTAAAATGAATGCCTAATTGAATCTTTTACAATAGAGACTCAAGCCATTTGTTATTTAGCCCCCCCCCACCCCCCCAAAAAAGGGATTAAAAATGTTCCAGACTTTTAGAAATGATCTAAGCAATGTAATCTCAATGCATTTGTAATAAGTCCATGAGAGTTCACACTTGTGTTTAGAGCTATTTCTGAGTGCATCTCCAAAAGATGCATCTTAACACCAGATGTGAACAGAGGCCAGGGTCTGGTTAATTTATTCATTTATTTTTTCGTGCAGCATGAACGCATCCTTGAAGAAGCAGGTTAACATAAAAGAAGTTGGAAGGTTTGTTGGTGTAACTTCCATCCAATCCTTGAGATTTCACACTTCCTTCTGTGAAAAATCACACTTTCCTATAAGAAGGGGCTTAATTGGCTATGACTTGACATGCACAATGTGAGCTAACTCTCTCATATTTAAAACATACATATAGGTGAGAACATACCAAAAGTACATGGCAACTACGCACACATAAGTGCAAAGATCCCATCTGATGTATGCATCTATATGCAGTGAGAAAAGCAGTGAGGAGGTATGAACAAATCATGCAAATACGTTAGCTAACACCTACCACAGCCTGGGAGTGGGAGAGAAATGGAGAGAGACAGGTCCTGTGTGTGTTAACTCGACTGGAACTGAGCAGTAATGAGCAGGTCAAACGCTGTCATAAATCATAAAGAAAACATGTTCAACACATAACAAGAATACATTATGAATTCTACTATCCACTCTTTGTGAGTGTATTTATTTCGAACCTATTAGACATTCACACTGTGCAATGAATGCCTCGCCATTCTTCAGTAACCATACTGCTTGTTGTAAGGAGGGTGGTTAGTAGTGACTAAATGCTTACAGATTTGCTGTAATACATCTGTAATTACATACGTGTAATGTTCTGTGGATTTAGAACTAGTAGGAAAGCTATTTATTCATTCACGGTTGACTGTAAGCTGATTAACGAGTGTGGTGATTGCTGGTGAACAGTAATTATTTTAGCCCTTTAGTTCCCCCCAGTTCCTTGGGTCTGCTCATGAGGAATTTCTCCTCTGGTGTTAGTGTTTTGAATATTAAAGGACAATTAGAAAACATGTTTGCTTATTACTGGGAAAATAGGGGTGGTTTTTAAATTGTGTGCATCAGTTTGTCTGATGATTTTTCACATCAGTCTTAAACATGCAAATAGTATATAATGCAGGAAGGTATGCCAATGAAAATCCTGTTCAAAGGATACAGAAGATAAGGATGATTAAAAAACAGTTTGTGGCCTCACAGTGTATTAAAACCTAATGCATATTTGTTAAAGGGCATGGCTCGAGCTATTTGAATTAGTTAAGTAAGGCAACCAGAGCTGCTAAACATATAGTTTTGTTGATTTGGATTCACAAAATTTTTAATCAAGATCATCTTGAGAGGAGGACATTTTTGGTGCTTTCACCATCTCTCTACACCTCTGCTGTTATAGAACAAGACGTCTTGACACATGAGTCCTGTGGTATGCAAAGGCGTCTGGAAAACAGTTCGGAATTAGCACAGAGTCTTTGAAAGACGGACAGACCAAGCCCTGAGACAGGCATTTCTACATAACAAAGATGAAACTGTACACCACTTCTTGGAATAGCCACCTTGCTTGGTGGCACCAGCAACTTGATCTACTCCTCACTTTCACTTGGGTCAAAGAAGCTTCTCACACTTTCTTTCCCCTGAATCTTACACACACACATGCACAGCGCTCAGATAAGTTGTTTTAAATGGCCTTGCATGGTGTGTAAACCCTCAGAATAACCACTGACACAATCTCTTCCACCATTTAAATGCCACAGCTGCTGTCATATAAAAATAGGACCATAGTCTTAAGGTGTCTTGCAAGAAATCATTAAGTCAGATGCGAGGTGCTGATAGGTGATAATACTTGATGCCATTAGAAAAATGCATGGTGAATTGCACTGTTGACTAGCACAGACATGCAAAGTAGGGATGAAATCCTTACTAAGCTAATGCAATGTAGGACTTTTTAGCTAAATGTCAAGTAGAGCTCATAAACTCTGTCTATCTTTTATGTTCCTCAGCACATCTAACTCTATTCAGCAACACATCTATGTTGATTTCTCTACATGTCACATGCTAAAACACGCGAAACAGGTGAGCAGACAAGTAATTTAAACCCTGTATGTCTTAAAAATTAAATGAACATTAGGCAGATCATTCATGGCAGCACTTGATACTTCGAAGGTTAAGCTAGCTACTAAACCGTTAGCCTTGCCCTTTTCTGCTATACACACTTGCATTAAATCCAGTGGTGAAGTCTTCATGATTCGCTGGTATACCCGCTGGAAAAGGTCCCAAATTTACCAAAACCACTAAGAAGGAGGTGCTGCTGTGTGTGCGTGCACGTGCATGCGTTTGTGTCATTGTAGATGAAAAAAAAAAAGCTTTATTTTAATGTTATTTACTGATGTTTTTGTTTAACTCCAGGTCACTGGCTGGTCAATAATTAAAGTCCAGCTGTTTTACATCTTATGTTGCTTACAATACATTTATATTTGGAATACAAAACCAGTCTTTCATGATCTCACCTTTGTGTGGGTGTATACTTTATGTATTATTGAGGTGACTGAAAACAGTTCACATTCATCCTATTTCTGCAGATGTGCACTAAAGAGGAAGTTGTGGAGATAAACAGCAGATGTCTGGAAAAGTAAAAGGTTTAGCACTTTTACTGGATAGCATTCATCTGCAATTTGTCTGAGTAAAAGAAAGAAAACCTACAAATGATTTTTTCTAAATATTTAGTTAAACATTATAATGTTGTCATGAAGTGCACATTACACTTTTATCCAGCAGCGGAGGGTGGAAGGAGTGTGCAGATAATGGAGAAAAAAGACACAGAGGTACACCATGCAACTTGGCACAGAACTAACTTTTGTGCTTGTCAGGGAAAGAAAAATGGTGTGTTTGTATGTGTGTGTGTGGGGGGGGGGGGGGTGTACTAATTTTAGATATCTTGTTTACATTGGCACGTTTAAGTTTGAAAATAAATACATATTGAAGCACATATTGCAGTATTTGGCTTTAAACATGGCGACACAATGCTTAAGAAAGCTTAAATAAAAAGGCTTTTTTACAGCGTTGGTTCACCGAGATTCCTCTACGAGGGTGTGGGCTCAGCCCCCAATGTTCCCAGGTCCAGGAAACTCCCCTGAGCAGACTTCAGTATTTGCATGTGATAGAGGAAGAAATTGTGTATTAACACAATGTTAAATTAAGATGTGCTAAGCTTGAAAACAAAAAGTATAAACTTTCTTTTTTTAATTACAAGAACTTAAACAGTCCAGTAGGAGTTTAATTTAATTAATTAATTTAACCCAAAATTATGCTAATTCTAAAAATGTCATTTCATGTCATTCAACAAAGTGTTTGGACATAATTTAATTTCTTTGATGTCTGTTGTTTAAGTGAAGCTTCAGCAGTTAACACATGTCCTGGGGATCTAAAAACAGTTGTATCCTACATTTCCCATGATGCAACTAAGCTGTAACTTTAAATCATCCTTTTTATACTGTTGTATCCTACATTTCCCATGATGCAACTAAGCTGTAACTTTAAATCATCCTTTTTATACTGTCTCTGGTTTGTAAATCCCAGATTTGCAAGTTCCACCCACAGAGCTCTCAGTAAAAGAAAAAAGGGAAAAAAATAGAAAAAAAGTAATCTATTAAACAAGCACAGTCTTACTGGATGAAATAAAACGAGTTTTGTTTTGCATTCTGTATTAGCCTCTAGAGATCAAACAAACAGGGACTGAAGCCAGATGAGGGGAGAATCCACGCGTCTTCACTCAGCCCGGTGGTCAGTGAAGCATTAGGTGACTGCAACAAGGTGGCAGGTGTGATTTGAGCTGATCAATAAGGTGAATGGCCAACTACTGGCTGAGCATAACCTAATTCTAATCATGAATCCTTAAAAATGTCTTTGTATCTGTGGGACTCATGTCTCCATAAAGTTGGTGTCATTTTAAGTTTTGGTCCCCACCATGGTATGAAACAGAAAAACACACACACACATAAAGATGGCAGACACAGTGAACAGCTGGGTTAGGTCATAACCTGTAAAGCCACACCGGCATAGAACATCACAGGGCAATAAAAACAATCTAGATCAGAGCTTCAGTGTTAGACCGGGACAGTCAGATATTCTTTTGACAGGAGGAGCCAAGCCAGGCCACAGAATGGAGTTGTGTATATAAAACGGCAACTTAATATATATTTTTAATGAAGAGCCTCCACAGGATATCTGTTATTTTTTAAGAACCACATATTTATTTCCATTTTAAGATTTTGAAATAAATAAAAACATAAATCTTTTATAAAAAGAGGATAGACAGACATTCTTCTAAGTGATGTAGATATTTGTGGAAAAATATGTAAAGTAAAAAAAAAGTTCATAGTTTCCAACCTAATGACAAGAAAAACAGATTTAAAAAAATATTTTAGCCCCGTATTTAAAAGCATTGTGGAAGGTCCAGAGAGCCACTTGCTGCTCCAGAGTCGCAGGTTGGAGATCCCTGATTTAGTGTTTGTAAAGCAAAATTTACTGTATTCTCTTTATATTGCCGTAGGCCATCTTTTAAATGAAAGAGACATTTTGCATGTAACAATGCGATTAATCGCATGACATGTTGCAATTGCAATTAATCTTAAAATTATTGCGATTAATCTTAAAATATATATATATATATATATGTGTGTGTGTGTGTGTGTGTGTGTATAAAATGTGTGTGTGTGTCCCACAGTTACTTCATGTCCCCCTCTCACTAGGGTTACTTGAATAGTAACATTTTAACAGTACCTTGTTCACATCCTCTGTCCATTGCCGTCTATTTCATGTTCCAGTAGCCCAATTCTCACCATAGTGTCTTGTTTCCTCAACGCCTGATGACCTTATTTAACTAGGCAACATCTGAGCTAATACGTCTCTCTGTTGCAAAATTGTGCAGAATATGGACTGGAGATCCCCAAGTCAAAATGGAAAACACCTCCCAAGGTGGTGGAGAATGACAAAGCTAAAATCCTGTAGGACTTCCAGATACAGACCAATAAAATAGTATTAGCCATCCATTGTGATCACAGACATGCACTGTCTGTGATCACAACGCAGAGATCAGCATTGTGATCGGTGTAGCCATAACAAAAGATGGCAAAATCAGGATAAAGGAACTCGGGAAACTGGAGTAATACCAAGGACTCAAGGAAGAGCTGTAGAAAGCCTGGAAGGCAAAGGCAACAGTAGTACCAGTTGTCATTGGAGCACTGGGAGCCGTGTCCCCCATGCTGGAGAAGTCAGTCAAAGAGATACCTGGAGAAACATCAGACATCTCAATCTGGAAGGGTTCAGTCCTAGGAACAGCTAAAATACTGAACAGGACCCTCAAGCTCCCAGGACATGAACAGCCACCTACTCCACCCAGGGGAGACAATCAGCGCGTGAGGGAAGATTTATTTATGGCTTTGATGGTATACTGTATGAAAATTTATCTCTTCGTTTAAATTACTGTGTGTGTACTCGTGTCAGAAATCCCCTTAAGATGTGTAAAATAATATATGTAGAAGAATTCAGGTTATTTAAGTTTAACAGATTCGTAAAAAGCACTTAAGTTTTTTATTTCCTTTAGAACAAAATTCACCAATTTATATAAATTAAAAATCAGACCAGATTATGAAACCAACTTTAAAACCAAAGGTCAAAAAATAAAATACTTTACTGGTAAAAAAAAAAAAAAAGAAAAAAGAAAGAAAATCTAATTCATCATTGTACAACTTTCCTGTTCAAAGCTCTTCACTAATGAGGCATATGCTCCCAGTTTTATTTTCAGACCATAAATATGCAAAACAGTTTTTAAATATTCTGAAGACAACCTCTCTTAATTTTTTTTATTCTATTACAATCATGCCTGATTACTTAACTAATTAGCCAAGACGAGCAGCTCTGAGTTGACTTAGTTTCCACCAACACACGACATACTGTATATTTCATGGAGTTTATTTAAAGCCCTCCAGACTACAGTCAAAACTGAACCTAAATAACAACAGTAATGTCCGTGAACAAGTTGAAATTATTCTCTCAGCCTATTTCACTTCATTGTTAATCTAACAAGAGAGGTCTCCCCTTTGAAGTTGATGCTTTTATTATAATTCACCCCACACTTTCTGTATTTTACCCCCAGAATATAGTCCTCACTGAAATTTAGTTAAAAGCAGAAGTCATGCATTAACTCCACTGCTGTGTTGGGAGACCAAGAGACCAGTTTCAAATAGACTCTAGCATCCACTAGCCACTAGCACATACAAAGTGATGACAACTTGCAGCTTAAAGTGCAAACTTGTAATTCCACCACTGGGTATTACACAGCCTGTGCTTAGAATATATGGATTCAATATAAACCCATGACTGTTTAGCATAACCCAGATGCAGACTCCGCGTCTGAGGAAATATTAAGCTTTACCAACAGGTCTCCTGTAAGATATACTTTAAAAAAAAAAAAATATTGTATGTTTTATGTGAGACAGATGAGATTAAATTGTGGAAAATTTCAAGGAAGTAATCATGTTAAATTAAAATACGGAGGACCAGTATTAAGTACAACTAAATAATAGTTGCTGACAGTATAACTGGAGGGATCCTTAAATGTTGCTATCATAATATGAGCTGGGGTGGCTACACTGAGCCATTTAGCCAACAAGAGGACAAGCAGTGCAGACCAAGCAGAAGAACTGCCTGGGGCAAGCAAGAAGACACCGTGTGCGTGTGTGTGTCTGTGCCTGTATGTTTGAATGTGTGTGTGGTGGTAGCCCTCTGACAACACAAGCTCAAGTGAGCCATAAAAAGCCTGCAAAGAAGCACTCAAATATACCACAAATGTAAAAATATTTATATATGACATTTACTACTTATCTATCCATCCAGCTTTTACCTTCGCTTTCAATCAAAATAAAAAAATAGTAACTTGGAAAATCAAGACACCTATTCCGCAGTAGCTCAGTGGCTATTCAGTGGCAGCACACCCTACCCTACCGGTATCATCATTAATCTGGCGTGGCACTAGCCATCTGTAGCTGACATCAGGAAATAACTGCTCACATGCCGTCTGTGTGTCTGCTTTAGTTGGTGTCACAAACGTGCTGCGGGGGGAGGCGAGAGCAGAGGCTTGCTTCCTTTCCTCCCTGGATAAGGAAAATATAATCATAAAAAAAAGCACAGAGTCATTTGCATTTGAACCAGAGAGGCAATGTGGTCAAACCTTCAAAAAGAGGTACTTTAATTCCCCCCTCAGGGATCCAATCATGACACCAATTCAGTCATGAATATGTGAGAAAATTAAAAAGTGCCCATACTGAATTGTTTAAACTCAGAGAAAAAGTTTTCACTGCCATTAAGTTCATTAAGTCAAAGCAATGTTATTGGGTTTTTTTTATTGTTTGTTTTTTACTAAAAATCATAAAAGAAGATATAACAGAGGTAGCTTTTTTTAATTTAGCGTTCCTTTATGTTTTATTTTGCACCTAGCATTATTGAACTATTGTTTTGACACTATTATATTTGTATAATAACAGAACAAACCAGTATTCTGTTCACTAGCAAAGCAAATCTGAATCAATCTTTGGAAAACGTCACATAAAACATATAGAACTTCTCCATTAGCAAAAGGTAAACAAACCTTGAGGAGGGTCACAAAAAAACAGCTGTTGTGGACATTATGATTACAATGGAGATCACTATTTTACAATTGTGTCAATCTCTCAGAATATTTGGGATAAATCTTCGGAGACGCCAGTCAGTCATGTGACTTTATTTTTGTGTACTGGTTCAAACAGGAAACAGCTGTTAAGTTACATTACAGTCATTAAGCTTTTATCCAAAGCGACTTACAATGGTTAGGCTTTAGCGTTAAGGGTCTTGCCTTAGGACCCAACTAGAAGGTGTTAATGGTTGTCCCCTGGGGGATTTGAACCCTGGTCTCACTGATGCTCTACCAGCCATTGAGCTAACCAGCCAGTTCCGTAATTTAGTCTTTTTCAGGTGTGACTGACACAGTTGTTTCCAGTTTATCAAGACATCTCAAAATGTGTATAATCTTTGCATGCATTAGTGCAAGATTTGTCATCCCCCCCCCCCTTATTTACAACTTCTCATGTTGTCTGGAAATGCAAAAAACCTGGTTATTTTCTCTTTATGGCTGTTTATATCATCATGTATTTTCAGAGTCAGTAGAACATTCAGCAGCCTATCAATCTAAAGGTTTCTTATATGTAGAAAACAATCAACCTCAGTTAGCTGTCGCACATATAAAAACGTCTCACAACATAGTTGGGAAGCTGTGACCCTAGAGCATCCACATGTCATTTACCCCTATAAATTAACCATGCAACGACAATAAAAGAACAACATGGATTGCCATTATTTCTCTCTCCTGCTGCGCCTCTCATAACACTGAGCAAGGGCAGCACTGTTATCATCAAGGGCTGATAAATGCTTCACCTAACCTTCTTCTTTTTCTCCTTGCTAGTTTCCCGCAGAGACCATTGGGTCTACCTCATAACATTACATCCAGTCTGCCTGCTTCATTTCAGCTGATAAATGATAAACATGAAGTTGTGAATGGTTAAATCTTTGCCTTGCAGAGAAAATGTGATGCAAGCATTATTATGCAGGCTGGCTGGCCAAACACAGCACAACAGTGGTTTCACTACTCCAAACACACAAGGGTCATTGCACCACAGCCAGTTATTAATTGAATTAAATATGATTTTCAGTCAATACCAAGCAAGAAATAACTCCAGGTCAAGTGAGCCAACTCCCTGTGAAGCTGCTATCACAACCTTCTGCTCACGTTTGGATGAGATCATTATATCTTAAAGGTGATTAATCGAGACAGTAGAAATTGTGAGCATTGTTACAGCCAAATAAAAACCTTCTCCTCATGTGGGAGTTTTTTCAAAATCAAAACATTATCTCCCTTATGAAATTCAATATTTATAAACCAACAATTTAATGGACTACAGTAAAAGACTTGCTTTAAAGTAACTGCAAAGATGAATACAAAGATGCAAAGGCAACACATTTTGCATGCTCCGCTGGGTAATAGGTAAACTCATAAGCATTTGGCGTGAATGATGTGCTCATAACACTGGACACACTGCTGATACGGTAGGTAATAAGCTCAGATGAACCACTCCTGCCAGTCTTTCTCTCAGCTTATTGTTCTCAAAGAAAACTCAAAGACAGAAATGTTAAGAAGCTTCTTTTAATTTATTTATTTATTCTTTTAGATCATATTTAAAAAGTGGTGATGCCTTAGTAAGATGCTAATTAGGACTTCTGTCAATGTGTGTCTCATTAAATCAGATACAGTACAACCAATATCAGTTAGCATCACAATAATTCTTATATGTGCAAAAATATCTTATCAGCTTGTTATAAAAGCTGCAAAACAATGAGGAAATCCTACTGTTGTTATGTGTGTTTGTTACATTATTTGTTCTTTTAGTTTTGCACTGAGCCAGGTTAGCGGTTTCCTACTAGCTCTTTAATCCAAGCTCAGCTAACAACCAGCTAACTCCACCATTAGGTCAGCAGGGTGTCAATATTTTTGTCCTCTACATCAAGAAGAAGGCAAATTCCATAAATCACATTAATCTGCTGTAACTGTCCATCTACTGTAGTACTTGCACACTGTCTCTTGGATTGTTCTATTTAATTCATGGCATAAGTATCATTATGTAATTAGCATTCTTCACAAAGGAGTTGTAAATTCTGCAACTTGTTCTTGCCTTCAGACTAAATGGGCTACTACAATATTGTGCTTTTTGAGATAACTTGACCAAATTTCTGACTTGATTGTGTCATGAATATTGAGCATAAACTTTCTTTTCATGTGACGGTGCATGGGATAAAAGGGTCTTTTTGTACTTTCTTGGAACCACTGACTAACTGTAGCGCCATGGAATCTTTTGTGATGAACAAATTTTTTAGTTTGCATCATTTATTACATCTTTTCTACTACTTCCAGTCACAGAATATTTTAAAGCCAAATTTAATTGTGGTATTATCTGAGAAAAGCCAATATGGCAGGTGGGTCACAGGTAAGTTGAGCAGATCATGCCCTGCCCAACTCTGCTAATGAATGGCCAAATAAGCTTTGATTAAAATGCCTCTATTCCAGTAAAGGAAAGTGCTTGCCGAAGGCAGAGAAGAGATGGCAATGTCTTCTTTATCTTTTTTATTTTTTTTTCTCAATGTATTGGACCACGGCACAAGAATCTAGATGTAATCTGACATTTTTTAGGCTATCCATGAAAGATATTATGGTATATGACAACATTTTTCACAGTCTATTTTAAACACTGATTACTTATTGCATAGATGTTCATTTACTTATTTGAGGTGGGCCCAAAAGTTTTCATACCTAGGCATTGTTCTTCCCGTCTTCCCTCCTTCTGTAAGCATAAAACATTCTTACCCAATAATCCTACAAAATATCCAATAGCATCATATTTTATGGTATAATTTATTAGTGTTATCATTTTGGAGATTTACAGTCCTTTAGTATTTACCTCGGCTTTACTCATGAACTACTTTGTTTAGAATTATTCTTTGGTTAAGTTTTGGGTTCAAAGACAAATTCAAAATTTCTAATTTCAGTTCCCATCCATTATATGATCCACTATACATAATCTGACTAGTTTCACAGACTTAGTTATATAGTCAAATATAGTCTATCTTGAGGTTTTTACTGTTAAAATGAAAGTAAGGATACTTTACACAACAGGAACACAGTAATTTTTTTATTCCTAACATAATAAATAAATAAATAAATAAATAAATAAATAAATAAATAAATAAATAAATAAATAAATAAATAAATAAATAAA
>JBAMHW010000009.1:3975222-3998592 GCA_037177495.1 Rhadinocentrus ornatus | reverse complement strand
ACCAAAGGGGAAAATTTGTAATACTCATCCCCACTTGGGTCTCTCCCTTTGTGAGGGGGGAAATTCGGGGAAAACGAACCAAGAAAAGGGGGGTTTGTGTTCCCCCCCCCCCCCCCCCCCCACCCCCCATGCACAACTAATCGGGCTGGAAGAAAAGAAAAGAAATTAAGCATTGGGGTTTGATGAGAGCCCTTTGCCCTCAGTACAGAAAGAAGATGATTGAGGGATGAAACGAAACAAGCAAGTGTTAAAAGGTTAAAGAGAGGGGGATTTGGGTTGGGTTGTGATGAGCTCCAGATGTTGTTGAACTGAAGGGAAAACAGTGAATTTGCACTCTTTAAACTGAATTAAAATTTTAAATGTTTCTTGTTTTCTTAAGTCTCTTAAGTCCATTCCTGTGTAATTTTCATTTATTGCACAAAAACCACAAAGCGCACCATCTTTAATTCTTTTTCTCCTTTTGATTTAAGAATTTTACAACATATAATGCCATATTTTATTTCCCCAATCTAAGCACTATGACTCATGCGTGCCTCCAAATGTAAAAATCAACAATGATGTATGCATCATTTTTTGCATGGCAGTAATTAAAAGTTTAGGGCCCACAGAACAAAGAACCATCACCACTGAGCAGCCCAGTGCTGGGTCTTCTCCTGTGGCCAGCATCTCAAAAACAAAATAAAACCTTTACACTGCAACAACTGTTACCCAAGAGTAATATGCATGGCAAATGAGAAAAGATTTTGTGTGACAGGTTAGGCTAGCAGGCTTAGTGTTGTGGTTAGCACTGTTGCATCACAGCAACAAGGTTCCTTGGTAATCTCTCAGGTGGGGCTTTTCTCAAAAAAACAAAAAAAAACACAAAAAAAACGCACTCTCACTAACAGAAGGGACACCAATGCAAGTTAACCTGGGCGAAAAGACAGAAAGAGTTTCAAGAATGGCAACATGTCAGGCACACAAAAAATACAAGCAAACATAATTAGCATTTATTGCCAGAAGGGCAACTGAAGTGGGCATTAACCTGTAATTTTAAATCCCTCCTGCTTTATCGGCCTATTCATCTGCTCTTTATACTCTTTAAACCTACATGGACTTTAATACTTTATGATCGATGCAATAATTAGAAAGCTTTACTACTTTAGTCAAGATCAATTTACTTGAAAAAGATAATTGTAATCATATATCAGCATACATAATGTTGAACGCTTGTGGCAGGGAGAACAGGAGTGAACAACCCCCATCCTCAAACTGCAGAACAGAGCGCCATCAGTGACAGTCAAGTCAAACAAAAGTTTTAAAAGGAGGTGATTTAATGTGAAGAGGATGAAAACAGCTGATTGAATGTGGGCTGAGTTTGATCAGGTGCCCTGACTGAACTAAATGCTCTGCTGGTTTCCTGGCAAGTTGTAATAAAACTGATGCAGAGCATAAACTGTAAGTAATATGTTCTTTCACAATGTAGGTTTTGCTATTATAATATTCAAGCAAAGGGTACAGTGTCTTAGCAATTTGAGTAAGGTATAAAAAAAAAACTACCAGTAAACAAATCCAATGCTGAGGCTAAACATTTGTTTAAAATGTTCCTCAAAAACATTAAACACAATTACTTTATTTTTCCACTTACGCAATATTGAATCTGCTTATAGCAATTTAAGCATGATTTTCCCTTTTCTACATAATTATTTAAGCATAATGTTACCAGAAAATATTTGGAAATTGTGAAATGTCAACATAAAGTTTTGTGATTATTTTTTGTGTGTGTGTGTGTGTTATTTTGTGTGTTTTTGCAAAATTCAAAATATTTGTATGTGAGGCATATGTGCACGTAAATAATTTGCAGTGCAAGAGTATGCCACCTCTAGTAATTATTAACAATAATTAATATTTAATAATAATTTCACTTTCCCTCTCCTCTGGGATTGATTAATTTCATTCATGAGCGAATATGCATGTGAAGAGTAAAAAATGGTCTCCATGGCAGTGACAGTCACGCTGTCAAAAGAATGTATGTCAACCCAAACTGGGATCCATTTTTAATACAATCCAAGTTTTTTATTTCTGCTCCTAAGGTTACGTTACAGCTTAAAAATAAACAGGAGATTATAATTTTTTTATCATAACACATTGTGTTTGAATTTAACTGTGGCAACCTTAAAAATTACATCAGTGAAGATAATGGTTGCATTATATAAATACTGTTTTGTTGCCAAAAACCAGCCGCAACCTTACCGTGGCAGAGAAGTTTGTGCGTCCTGACAATAGGGTCACCCATGGCAAACAGGTGTCTAGGGGAGGGACCAGATGAAGCGCTGCTCAAAACACCCCTATGATGATGACAACCCATGGACCCAGGTTTCCCTTGCCCGGACATGGGTCACCGGGGCCCCCCCACTGGAGCCAGGCCTGGAGGCCTGGTGCAGTGTGAGCGGGGCGGCTGCCAGAGGCGGGAACCCTGGCGGTCTGATCCTTGGCTGCAGAAGCTAGCTCTAGGGACGTGGAATGTCACCTCTCTGGCGGGGAAGGAGCCTGAGCTGGTGCGTGAGGTTGAGCGGTTTCGGCTAGATATAGTTGGGGTTTACCCGGTGGACGAAAGGGTAGCCTCCCTCCGCCTTCAGGTGGGGGGACTGGTCCTGACTGTTGTTTGTGCTTATGCACCATATGGCAGTTCAGAATACCCACCGTTTTTGGAGTCCTTGGAGGGGGTGTTGGAGAGCACTCCTTCCGGGGACTAACTGTCCCTTGTGACAGCGAGAACAGAAAGGGGGTGATTGGAAGGAATGGCCCCCTAGATCTAAATCCAAGTGGTGTTTTGTTGTTGGACTTCTGTGCTCATAATCTTATGCCTGAACACCTTGTTCAGGTGAAGAGAGGGGCGGAGCTGTCAACTGATCACCACCTGGTGATCAGTTGACTCAAATGGTGGGGGAGGATGCCGGTCAGGCCTGGCAGGCCCAAGCGTGTTGTGAGGGTCTGCTGGAAACGTCTGGCGGAGTCCCCTGTCAGAAAGAGTTTCAACTCTCATCTCCGGCAGAGCTTTGACCATGTTGAACCATGGTGAGGCGGGGGGACATTGAGTCTGAGTGGGCTATGTTCCGTGCCTCTATTGTTGAAGCGGCCAGCCGCAGCTGTGGCCGCAAAGTCGTCTGTGCCTCGGATTGAGGAGGAGCAGTGTGGTTTTCGTCCCAGTCATGGAACAGTGGACCAGCTCTAAACCCTCTTCAGGGTCTTGAAGGGGGCATGGGAGTTTGCTCAACCAGTCTACATGTACTTTCATGGACAGAATTTCGAGGGACCGCCGACATGTTGAGGGGATCCGGTTTGGTGGCCTCAGGATTGGGTCTCTGCTCTTTGCGGATAATGTGGTTTTGTTGGCTTCATCGGGCCGTGATCTTCAGCTCTCACTGGAGCAATTTGAAGCCGAGTGTAAAGCGGCTGGGATGAAAATCTGCAACTCCAAATCCAAGACAATGGTCCTCAGCTGGAAAAGGGTGGAGTGCCTTCTCTGGGTTAGCAAAGGGGGTCCTGCCCCAAGTGGAGGAGTTTACGTATCTCAGGGTCTTGTTCACAAGTGAGGGAAGGATGGAACGGGAGATCGACAGGCAGATCGGTGCGGTCTGCAGTGATGTGGAATCTGCATTGGTCTGTCGTGGTGAAGAGGGAGCTGAGCCAAAAAGCAAAGCTTTTGATTTACTGGTCAATCTACGTTCCTACCCTCACCTATGGTCACGAGCTGTGGGTAGTGACCGAAAGAACAAGATCGCGAATACAAGCAGCCGAAATGAGTTTTTTCCACAGGTTGGCCTGGCTCTACCCAAGGGATAGGGTGAGAAGCTTGGTGATCCGGGAGGGGCTCAGAGTAGAGTCGCTGCTCCTCCACATCGAGACGAGCCAGATGAAGTGGCTCGGGCATCTGGTCAGGATGCCTCCTGGACGCCTCCCTGGTGGGCATGTACCTCCAGAAAGAGGCCCCGGGGAAGACCCAGGACACGCTGGATGGACTACATCTCTCGGCTGGCCTGGTGAATGAGCTGGTGAATGTGGCCGGGGAGAGAGAAGTCTGGATTTCCCTGCTTAGATGGCTGCCCCCGCGGCCCGACTCCTGATAAGCAGCAGACAATAGATGGATGGACATTATATACATTGCTTACAAAAAGAATGGGATATTCTGGGGGGGTTTTTCTGTCAGAATGAACCTAAAATGCACTTTAAATTTCATGGGTAAATTATTTTGGCCTTCTCTAAATGTTTAAATGCACATTGTGCACTGTTTCATTAGTTCTTGGTTAACATGTTGTTCTCTAATAAGGTGATTAACTGAAAAAAAGAAAAAAAAACACAAATCAAAGACTAAATGTTTTGAAGCAAAATAAAACTTATTTCTAAACAGTCCTCTTAATCATGTACACATTTTGACATCATAAGACCAAGAAATCACCTAACACTTGACAAGATATTGTTATGTTGTGGTAAACCCACCGCTGTTGTTAGCTTTTGTTTTAATAAATTTTTAGCAATGAAGGAATTACCACATGATTCTTATATTATAATATATTATTATATTATTATTATTATTATTATAAAATCACAAATAAATCACAAATAATATCAGTGTACTATAAAGTTTTTACAATGTCTGTAATTTTTACCAGAAATATGAATATTACTAATTTTTTGTAAGCAGTGTACGTTGGTCTGTTGGCAAACAGCACTTAGCTCCATGTGACCACCCCTCCTTCCTCCTGATGTAAACATTGTGGCTTGTTAAATAGCAAACCTGATGATCGAGTCGTTTTGAATGTGGAAACACTTATGTGAGGCATATTTCCCTTATGCCATTTGTAGGGGCTGTTCTTTACATAACAGTATTGTGAGTTGTATTTAAAAGTATAAATAAACAACATCCATGATCCTTTCAGTTGTACTTGCTGCACATGTCAAATCTGGGATGAAGACCTCAGTCTCCAGTGTTACAGACATTTTGCAATCCTGCCAGACCACTTGCTTGTGAGTCCTGTGCAGCACAAGATAACAGGAATGTATTTTCTGGAGTACAAAAAGGTAGCATGTCCCTCTCAGAATAACAGGTGATAGAACTTAACAGTATATGAAAACTATTTCTAAGAGTCTGGTTTGCACCCTGTTGACCAGACATGCAATCTTCCTCAACTTTCTGCCAGTCTTCCTCTCTCTTGGGCTCAGCCTGACTGACTGCTAAACCAGGTGGGAAATTTGCCTACACTACTGATTTGTTCTCTTAGCCTTACTTTCACCTCCCATCTCCAGTCAACTCACCCCCAGTTATTCTCTCACTAACAATCTTTAAGAATTTAGCTTTTAGCCCACCACCCTCATGCTCCAAGTGCCTGCGATGCTTTGATAACCAACTATTAAACACTGTATCATTTACGCCTCATCTCATCTGCACAGTCAACTCACAATATTCATTATTCATTTTAATCTAAAGAAGGAGCCATTATAATTGGAGTCATTTATCCCCTCCCTGCTGTGATTGGTAGTTGTGTAATCTGCTTCTTTTTTAGCTCTGCTATATGGCCTGCATTCATGAGCTTTTATCTTAGCACTATTTTGCTATAACAATGGTGAATAGTATCTCATGTGGCTGTGCAGGCACACTGATGGGAGTCTCAATGGGCCTAACTATTCTACACTATCCTCAGTTAAACAAAGAGTAATTTTTCCCATTGTGTTCTAATATGCAGCACACATCTCCATGCTGTTCTCATCACCCAGTGTTACAGTAAAGAGGAGCTATATCTCCCCCTCATTTCTGCCTTTTTGTGTCTCTTTACTCCCTGAGCATTACGCAGCTCTATTCTGCTTATTTACAGAACACAAAAGAGAATGAGCCACATATTCAACACAGGCTATCGGAGACCCAAATTCCAATGGGGAAATCATCCTCTAAACACAGAGAAATCGCTCTGGAATGGGACAATGCCCCCATGCTATTAAAGCACCCTCTACCCGAGCACAATAGAGTCATTGATCATCTCATGTCATCGTTAAAATCCTGCGTTTCATCTCAGGGTTTTAATAAAGGGAGAATGTCAACCGTTTACAGGCCAGAGAAGATGGATCACTTGATATTCTGCCATTGATTATGAGATATGTTTATGAAGAGTAAGACTGAAGCTCAAGGATCCTTGTGAAGATACTCTCTGTCCCCATTACTCTGACTCAGCTTGCCTTTGTTCCACAGAGTCGTTTCTAACTGTTCTGGGATGATTTTCTATCATCTCAGCACCCCCTCCGTCATCCTTACTGACTCCGCATCACTACAGAAAGATGACAGTGAGCTGTAATTTCACATCATTGTTGCTTTGCCATAATTACAGCTGTGATAGTGCACAGGGAGAAAATGACTTAATAGTCGTTGGGTAATTACCCCAATTGACTAGATGGTGGCTAATTGGATTGTTTGACTTTGTGTAGATTGTACATCTTTGCAATGTATGTGTGTACGTGGGAAGCATCTGACAATAAAGAGACTCCATTTGTAGGAACAGCACAACATGAGCATTGAATCACCAACCAGTGTCAATTTTTACTGTCAAAACACACATTTTTCACACTTTACCTAATATGAGGAATCAACTTTAAATAGCTTTTGATTTAATAAATATCAAACCTTTGCAGATCTCCCTCCCTCTGAATTCCTGGACAGCAGCATAAACTGTTTAGGAATAAATAGTTTGAGGCATTTAAACATCAATAATTTTATAATGAATGGCTGTTCTTATAAAAACAAACAAAAAAGCACAGTGATTAAAACGTATGTTAGAATTCAAACTTCTGTTGACTCTGTTGATACATCACCAATAATACTGCCAAGATAATTTGATTGTGCCAAAAGATTTTCTCTCATGACCATTGTCATTTTCAATTAATGTTTTCTATTGTTGGCAAAATTAAGTCATGCAAGAAAAAATTTCCCCAGCACAAACATGCCAGCTTCCACTGATATACAACTTCATTCATGATGTATTTATGTCCAAGTTACCAGAGCCAGGAGAGGAGTCCTGTTTTCAACTGAACAACTAAAAAGAAAACCCACTGAAATTCACATTTAATTGTGCTTGATTTTTAAGTGCAGCAGTTATTCTTCTCCTAAAAACAACAACAAAAAAAAGCTCAGTTTGTGTGACATTTGTAATTTATCAAGAAGATGTTACCCTGCAGCAACAATGCTACACAATGAACGATTCCAACCCTGGGGTAATTCATCTGTACATGTTTGAGCCAGAGGGCAATTTTCAGGAAGAAGAAGCCGAATTCTGTAAAGCTGCAGGCAAACAGGAATAATGTTGTGTTTTAAATTGTTATCAGTTTCAACAATATATTATAAATAAAAGATCCATGCCAAGCCACTGGCTGCCTCATTTGTTGCTGGGCTGTAGCCGAGTGGGATGACCACTGAGGCCTCAGACCAGTGCACCAAGACGATTACATTTCTGCACAGGAATGTGAAAAAGAACAGGACAGAGAGAAAACACATTGAAAATATAAATTTACTCTGTGACTGACATGCCTAGCCATGTTTAGATTGTGTCAGACGGCATAAATAATATAGTGGCATAATTAAGCTGCTTTTGGATCATATTTGTGAAGTTGCAACCCAAAGAAATGCAGACTGCTATGTCTTCTCTGGCTAAAAGCCTCGTTTCCAACAATGGGTGTAGGTCAGGACGGGGCGGTTAGGGTGCAGACATGTAATCTCGTTGCATTTCCACAGCCAACTGTAACCTTAATTGAGAGGCAGAATATCAGCTGGATATCAACAGATGCCTCAGCTACGTAGTAACATGTAAACATCGCGAAACACGACTCAGGAACAAAGGAGGAAAATGGCGGTCATCCAACAGTTTGTGTTCTTTCTTCTTGGCGGTGCATCTAAGGCCTACCCTTCCCAGTTTTCGCATGTGGAAACACAAAAAAATGGGTCCCAACCCAAACCTGTCAGTGGAAAAGGGGCTTTAATTGGACACTTTGATGTGTCCAACTAAACTTTTGCTGTTGTTTAGCTTCTTTGAATAAGACTTGAGGGTTTGCAGATTGATGTCCTACAGTTACAGCCATGAACAGAACCTGCCAGGTACGCTGTCTCTGTAACAAGAACAAAACATACTAAAAGCCTTTTCACATGTGGGAACTTTAACTTTCTGTTTCCTCAAGTACCCAATTGTCAATCCAAAACCAGTGAATAACCATACCCTTAAAGTAGTTAATAACTTAAAGTTGTTCATACCCTTACTTACTATAGACTATATATTTTGCAAACTAAATATTACCGGTAACCATATGCTAGATCATTATTGATGTTTTTTCATGATTATCAGGCCACCAGTCACCGGTTATCACACAAAATGATTTTTTACAGGGGTTTGATCACATCCTGACCCACCGACTGGCTCCCAGTTTGCAGCAGATCTGATTTCCAGCAGACTCTGGAAGCACAGAAATAGTAAACAAGCTTGTACAATCATATTTAACTGATCTCATCATCCTTTACGCATCCTGTAACAATTTATAATCATGAAGACCTGGCTCGACAGCCTCTCACTGACAATCAAGATGAAATTAGCAGGCAACAGAGCACACATATATTTTAGGAGCCATATGGATAATGAACCTTTAATATCTACAAATCCAATCTTCTGTTAATCAAACAATCTCTTCTTCCTCTTAAATTTAAAGAGTACTGTCATACAGACCAGGTTTTCAGAGAAGACTTAAGAGCTGCCTTTTTGTTGCTTCACTACTACCGTTACACGTCAACTTTGGGTTCTCGGTGTTGAACACCTTCATATACTGCTTTTTTTTTTTGGCAGCAGGCTAAAAAAAATATCTACTGAAGCATGAAAAAGGTGAAGGACTGCTAAAATAAATGGACTTGATGCTCACTCAACTATCTCTCAATAGATACAGAGAATAGCTATGTAATAAGTACCATCTTGTCAAAGTTATCTTGCCAAAGGTCTGTTTAAGAAATCTATAAAAAAATAAAATAAAATAAAAAAGATTAAATGAGTCAAACTAATTTAAAAATTGTTTCTTATTTTGCTATTTGTAACTTGATATTTGTAATGTGTCATTCTGTAACTGTTTGGGTGTCTGTGTGTTTAATTGTGAGGTCATGCTCCTCTACCACTGAAACGATCAAAATAATCCTAAACTATCTATAATCTACACAACAGGATTGCAGAGCAAATGGCAAATATAATCTGTAGCTATGCCCATTTTAGCAGAAGATTTGGGCCTTTGCTTAAAGGGTTACACATTGTTCCATATTCACAAATCATTTCCTGGCAAACATGCTGGGTATGGATCAGCAGCTCGTCAGAAAAGGCAAATAAGTCTCTTCTCGGTCAAGCAAGGTAAACAAGAGTTCATTTCCGTGTTACAAATGAAGCAGGGGGAGGTGTTGAAATAAAAGGAATAATAAAAGGGAAGTATGTAAATGTAACACAAAGAAAGTTTATTCATAGATTATTATGCTTCGATTTGTGATAAAAAATGGATGTAACTGTAATTGTTGGCACAAAAAAAACAAAGAACATCCCAATCAGATTAATTCACGAGTCTGCTGAGTCATTAAAAGATTTGTTTTCGTACAATCACAGGATATTTCTGAAGGTATGCAAGGACTTCACCCTGCTCCATTTTCCATCAACGCTCTCTGCTCCTTATTTCTTTATCTTAATTGCAAGATTCTTGAGATAGCTAGCAAAGCAAATTGCAGTAATCCCTGTACACATAGATAGGTAGAGAAGGCTTTACATGTCGAGCAACTTTGGCAACAAATATCATTAAACACACACACGTCATTTTTCCTGATTCAACAAAAGCCCCTTTTCAGAAACGGGGACAACTCTGCGTTGATCGCAATTGATTTCAGAAATGCTGTATTTGCAGTAATAGACAACAAACAGTCCAGCCAGTAATTGTCTCTTGGTATGTGCGCTCATCAGCACTCCGCCAGTCTTTGAGTGGATGCCTTTAATTACTGACCTTTTATCCCTTTTTTAAGGGTGTCATAATAGAGAGAGTGTCTTTAGTTTTCCTCCACATTTATCAGGTTTTACGTCTCTAGCTTCTTCATAGTCAACATCATGAGGAACATGATTTAGCCCTGTATTTTGGCACAGCAGTTAAAAGGCGTTAAGGGCAAGTACATATTGAGTAAATACAGTAAAAATCAATGTTAGCAAGTTTTCCTGGCCCCTGTTACTAGCTAAAAGAAAGAAACAGTCCCATAGTATTTAGAAAAGTTGTTGTTCCAACACAAAATAAGGACATTTGAGCCTTTGTCAAGTTACCTGTGCTGTCTGTTTTAAAAAAAGAAAAATAAAAGCAAATGATCAAGCCATCAAAAGTTCAAGTGCATGTCCTGTGCTGCTCAGTCAAGTAGAGATGAATGCCATATGTTTTAGGCCAGAGCATTCTAGCTGAACGAACTCAATAGTTTATGTAGCAGCTTAGCTAGTTAGCTAAGTAATGTAGCACATCTATATTCTGCATAGCATGCTAGCAAGCCAACCTTTGAGTTGCTCAATGACTGAAGAAAGTAAAGTGGATTTTGTTGCAAATATTTATTGGAAAACCTTTTTGAAAAAAATTGTCGAGGAAGAGTCAGTCAATACCTAGCTAGAACCCAAATAAAGGATTTCTATGGTTCTTTTAACCAAGCATCTTAAACCAGGGATCCCCAACTTCCGTCCAAAAGGCCCACTGTCCTGCAGACTTTCCATGTTCCACTGTTTCAACACACCTGACTCAAATTGTTGGCTTAATAGCAGACTTGAAAGCTTGTCAGAGATCCATTTAATTTGAATAAGATGTATTGCAGCAGGGAAACATCTTACACCTGCAGGATAGTGGGCCTTTAAGATCTGGGTTGGGGTCACTGCCTTAAGCCTAATGCATCACTAGGTGTGTTTCTATGATGTCAATTGCGCAAAAGCAAAATATCGCAAAAAAAATGGTAATGGAAGCACCTACATTTCGAAAAAAAAACTCTCAAATATCGCTAAAAAGTTTTTTATGCTCTCATGAGGTGGTTTTTTCAGACGTGTCGAAAGAGATGTATATTGCAAAAGTGTAATGGAAACACTTTATTTGCATTTACACTTTACCGGACGTGACATCATGGGTCACGTTACCTGTTCATTTCAAATAAGGATGGCGCAGTATGAGTAGAAGCAGGAGACGGAAATCTTTTTACAAATAGAATTGTAAAAAGTATAATTTTCATCCTTAAAAGCAAACGGCGAAATGCAGAATTTTTACAAAGTTCCAGTTTTGCTATTCATGGCTTTTTTAATAACATGGCGGTAGCAGTGAAGGCTTGGGTGTAAAATAAACTTCCTGCCACTGCTTTTTGCCATCATCAATAAAGGTAGCCTTTTAGGTAAGTTATAAAAGCAGCAAACATACATGTTGTTTAATTTGTTTAGCTGTCCAGCTAATGAGCTTTTGTGCAGTATGAGGTCTTTTACAGGCTGCAGGCAAATCAGACTTGTTTCCCAAATCAGATTTTTAAGACTGTCTGCACGGATCAGTGCAGGGGCTGCTGTGGTAACATCACAACAGGCTTTTTTTATTGTCAGATTTCTATTAATAAAATTCTGAAAAAAGATTTTGGTTTTATATTAAATACAATCTCTATTATACTTGGCCAAAACTTGGAAATTATATGTTTTATTTTCAGATATTATTCAAAGGAGATTGCAGTGTGAGTTTAAAAGATTTTGTAGCATAGAAACTGCGAGCAATTCAGCATGAAGCTGTTTTAGGCCTCAGGTGTCTCTTTGTGTGCATGAGCATGGCTTGTATACACATGTATTACCAATTAACAGCCTTTCTGTATATGTTTATGTCAGCATGTGTATGGACTGTATGTAGCGTATGTCTGTGAAGATCTGATTGCAAGTGTATCTGAAGGTGTGTGTGTGTACCATATAAGTGTGTACCATATAAGGTGTTACCCCCCCCCCCCCACACACACACACACACAAAGTTCCACCTGGTGTGCCCCTCCTGTTCTTTTGGATACAGCAGAAACAATGCTATGGTGAAGTCTGCTGTAACAGCACACAGATGGGATCTCCTCTCAATGTGAGCCTTTAGTGATGTACTATTCTTCCTGGCTGTTCACACACATCAGATTTGACATGCTTGTTCCTTGTCAGGAAGGACAGAACAACCGCAGACCACTTTTTAGTCTCATCCTCATCCCTTGAAAGTCATGTTTACATCCACAGAGTGTGTGGGTGGATAGAGCAAAAGAGACAGAGAGATATTTTGACTGTAAAACTAGAAGCATGGAGTGAAAATAAGGGTGAAAAAGAAAGACAGTGAAATTGGAAAACAGAGTGATTTAAGGCAAAGGAACAGACAAATACATGGGTACAAGGAAGGCAGAGAGACACACAAAGGAAAAAAGAAAATGGAAGAATATTAGCCAAGAACAAAATGAAGAACCATAACAGTGTGAGGCTCTGGCGCGCAGCAAAAAAGAGTTTTTATTTTTTGTTTTTTATTGGGTCTACAGAGAACTACTACACAACCTTCCCTACAAGAAACTATTCAGGCTGAACAGAGATTTTCTGAGAATCAAAGCGTGTTGCACCCACAGCTCCCCTTTCATTCTTGCAGAGATGTCTCCTTTTGGTGTCCTTACTAAACAGACAATAACACTGTAGTGGTTTGAATAAGTGTGATGATGGCCTATGATATGGAGCTTCAGGCATAATACAGTTATTTTTAATTGGAATTTCTTATGTTTTCTTACTTAAAAAAATTTGGTCTATTCCCATCCGTACCTTTGCTTTACTTTGATGGTTTTTCCATCAGATTTAGTGGTATTTTTTCCACTAAAGTGTTTGTTGAAATCCCAAAACAAATTATTGTCAGCACATTAAATACAACAGGGTAAAAAAAACAACACGAAAAGGTAGTTGTTGAACCAAGAAATAAACACTGCCACACCATGCAGATGATAGATAAAAGCCACCATTGTGTCGGATGACTTAACATCATAGTGTAATTTTAGGAAGCAAAGAAAACCCTTCATTTGCCAAAACTGTCCAAATCAGGTGCTGATGTGTGAGTATAAAGTCTGTGCTGACCAGCTGGACTTGAATGGCTGTAATCAGACAGTGCCTACTACTTCCACTGTGTGGCGGCTGGGGCTCAGCAGGTGGAGTGGTTCCACTATATACAGGCTTAGTGATTCAAACCAAAGCACATTCTGTCCACCACATTAGTGTCCTTGATGGAGACAATGAAGCCCAAATTGCTCCGGAGGATCATAAAAGCACTTTATAAATGAAGCCAATGGACAATTTCCTCTGGGAAAAATAAAAAGCTGAATCAAGGTGTTGGTCTGTCAAGTGTATCATATCTTCTTCAAATGTCCAGTTAGTCCCGGTCAATATTTTAACGTGGGCAGACAATGTTCACCTAATTTTTGAAGTTTTGTTTTTACTCTAAAACCCGTTCCAATGAGGGTCCTGGTTTTTATAGGTACATGTGCTTGCTCAGACTATTGTCAGGAAAAAAGATAAAACTGAGGTGAATATATTTTTGTTTCCATAAAATACTTTGAAGGAACTGGCATTATACAAATTAAAATAATGTGGACTGATTCAGACTGAATTGGGCTGAACTGAATTGTATGAATTTTGACTGTTTTTATCAGTTTTATTGAAGTTTTTTACTGGTGTTTTGTGTCTTAGTAAAGTGACCTGATTTGGTGCATTACAGATACATTGAAATGAAACTGAACTGAATTAAATTGTATTTGACTGGATTTGAAAATAATTTAAATTGGACTGAGTTAAATTAATCAATATAAATTGAACTGAATTGAACTGTGATTGAATGGCAACCTATCGAAGGGTTACCTTACCTCCTGCCTAGAAACCACTGGGATAGGCTCTAGGCCTGGATGGATGGATGAATTGAATCAAACGGAATTTAACTAAATTGAAATTAATTTGATTACAATAATATGGATGAATTGAAACAACCTAAATTCATTCTAATTTTCTGAACTCAATTCAATTCAATTTATCTTTGTGGATAGCAACATGTTTCTAGATTTTAGCAATCAATTAAATAATCATATTAAAGCCAAAATGCTTATATCCGCCCCTGTTGCCTTTGGAAGCATCTTTCTTAATTACACTGGCCACCAAATTAATGTTACTATAAAAAATAAAAGCCCAGCACCAGAGAAGAACTGAAACATTTTTACCCCAAACAGCCACTTTATGAATTACCAATGGCGGTAAAAAGCCCTAAGCATATTTAATGCAAGAGAATCTTTCAGTTTTTCACTTAGTTCCCCTCTGTTCTCTTTTTTGCAGTATTCAGCATTTTCACTTCATTAGTAGCTCAACATCTCTGAGTGTTTGGGCAACAGGCACAGAGTTTCAAGTTTAATCAATTGCGCCCGGACCTAAGTGCTTCCAAACAGCAGGATTTAATTATCCTCAAAAATGTAGCAATTTCTCTTTTGCATCCTGTTATGAGAAGGATAAAAGCATAATAAAAGACATTTTCTGTAAGAAAAAGAATACAAACAAAGCAGCAAACACCTCCCACTTTTCTGTGCTTTTAGAGACAGCTTCATGTCTGTGACCTCTGACCATCAGAAGCTTTTAATCAAAGAAGAGATCATTTCTCCTCTCTGCCTTACAGCTATTACAAATGAGCACAAATAACCCATAGAAGGCAAGGACATGCAATTTACTAAATTATATTAATCTGGAATATGCAATTATATCCAATGTACTATTGGAGCCTACCCACATTTCTGGTCAAGACAATGGGCAGACCACCACACACTCAAACAGGGTCACAGGATCTATTTGCCACTCGGTGACACCAGTAGATCCTTTGGGTTCATCAAACGCTCTAAGGTCATTTAGTTGTTGTGTGGATCAATTAAGAATCAATTTCAAATTAGTGGTACAAGGCCACTGTACTGCAGAGAGAACAGTTGAAAATACCAATATACAGTCCTTGCTGTAGGATGCGATCATGAAGCTTTGTCCTAAAAGCACCCCCGTAGACTGCCTGCTTCCCTCCAAGGACCACTGTGGTGTTTCTTTTTGTTTTGCTCCCATCATTAGTGCTGAAAAAAAATTGTAGGCCACATCAGTGTTCTTGTGTGTCCTGATCTCATTCGGTTCTACTGGGTCTGAAGGGTGTCAAAAGTAAAAGAGACTTCCAAATTTGGTCATTTTTGTTCTTAGGGAAATAAAAATCAGATCAATACTTGACTTTTTACTGTAATATACTTCTTATTATATTTTAGACAGAGACACTGACAGGAAAGTTTATTGTAAATGTTTCATTTTTATTATAAGAGAAATTACAAATAGCATCTGATTCACCAAAAACTACTTCAGCAAGATAAACAAACCAGAGTCTCAGTGAAAAAAGGTGGTGGAGCCACACACAGTGGATAAAACATGGATGATGCATCATTGCTTTTTGCCGTTTTATAATTAATCTCCTTCATTTTTTTTCTTTTTTGTACATCAGTTGGGTTGTGTAAAGTACTTATGGGCTGTCAAAGGGTCAAAACGCTCACTAACAGCTGTTTAAAACCAGTACAGGAGAAGATTTTTTCTATCTCAAACAACTAAACGTCATTAAAACTATTTTGTAAATTTTTTATACTGGTCAGCTGATGTGACGGATGGTTGTTTTTCCTTGGCACCTGGTCATGAGTACAGTACTAATGCAGTGGCTGCACATTGTTAACACGTGCTGAATAGCCATTGCTACATCAATTCTTCGGGACAACTTAGCTATCAACAGTAGCGCTTAAACAAAATGCTTTGTTTTTTTTCTCCTGTTATTTATATAAGGTACATCCTACCGCGGCACATAACCTATTTCTGAATTCAATTCATCCAGAAAATAAATTAAAAAAGAGCAGCCGAACAGATGAAAGTGAGCTCTGCCTAATGAACTTACAAGACAATCTGACTGTCTGTGACCTGGAAATTTGTGATTGGTGGATCAAACTGATGAGGTCATTGTGGTCTAGGGGAAACCTTGATCCTTTGGGATGGACTGTAATTTATTTGCCAGGGGAATAAGAGAGTGAGAGCCTCCTGCACAAACATCCTCACTGCGAGCACATACCTGTGGGAATAATGTGAGCAAAGGAGCCTTCCTTCATCATTGATCTGAGCCCATAAAGGCTTCCAATGATAAACACAGCATCTCTTCTCAGTAACACCAGAGAACAACTTAACGACCCTCTGGCAGTCACTGACGGAGAGCCGCAATAAATAATCTGCACACGGAAGTGAACGGTGTAGGAGGGTTTGTGAATGATAAGTCAATTAACATGGATTGCTACTAATATGAAAGTTTGAGCTGTTGCAGTGAAGAAAAAGAGAACACCACTATTTTTGTCAGGTTTTCCAAGGATAAATAAGATAAAGATACTACAGCTATTTGGTTGTGCATGCTTTTGAATGGAATACCTTTGTGAAACATGTGTTAATGTGTATGTTTAATACTGACACTGCTGTAAAACAGTGCTTACACTGTTCATTCAAAATCTGAGGATGACATTCCACAGATTTATTGGATTAGAGACTTTGTTCACACTTTTTTTGTATTCATGCTGAGCTTCTGAAACAATAACTGACCAGCTAACTATAAAAAGGAGCGATTTTCTAATAGTAATGGTTCCATGTGCCACACAAGATAGCCATCTGGTACTTGTTTGAAACAAAGTTACTGTTGTTTGTGCATGAAGCTAATATCTCCTGATTCAATGATGTGATGCACAAGTGCTGACAGCTAAGGCCTCTGTCAAGCCTCTGGAGCCAGCAAAGCAAAACTGCTCATTTCAAGGGTAGGATGTTCAGGGCACCATGACGTGAGGAAGCCATCTACTTTAAATATGTATAAACCCATACACACACATGCACACTTATAAAGGAAAATCAAGCTAAAACTTGCTCTAATTTAAAATCTACAACCGGTCACAGTATGTTACACACAAAGCTGTATTATGTATGTTTAAACAGATATATATTTTTTTTTTTCGTTGGCACCATCTTCTCCTTGCCTTTAACCACATATAAAAACACTATTTCCAGACTGATTTAACTTCCATCCCTAGCGTGGAGATGCCTTTTACTGATTGTTAACTAACATCAGCTCTCACAATAGTGCTATTATCATACTTAATCCACATAGGAAATTATCTTGCTGCTTAAAGCGATTATTATGTGGCTCGAGCAAACTTGAGATAAATCTGCTCATTGCACAACACCACCTATTTTCCCTGCAGCTTTCATGAAGTGTCTTTAATTTCCCACATCACATATAATAAAAGTTACTTGAGTGAACTTCTTTTTGTCTGATTCTTATCTGAAATGATTGAATATGCAGTAGTGAGGAAGGTTTTTGCCACATTTCCAGCCACAAACCTTAGTGTACTACCACGGGACTCCAGATGAGTCCCCGTTTGGGTAAGTGGGAGCACCCTGTCTCTTCATCCAATCCAAATGCATTTAAAAAAACACATCTGACAACAGTGCTGCACCAGCCTACTCCCTACATGCTCATAACTAACTCATTTTTCACTCTGATTAAAGGTACAACCAAGCCCCAAAATCCTCAAAGCCCCAAACCTCCATGACCTGACCACATCAGATGTTTGTCCCAGATGCTTGGCCGAATCCCGTGCAGCAGAGCAGCCCATGAACTCTTTGGGGCAGAGTTTTGATGTGTGCTTAAGAGACCAGGGGACTGGGCAAATGCTGCACTTTCTCTCTCTCTCCTCCAAATATCTGCCTATCATTTATTCATTTACACTCCCGGGATGGCGGCTGCTGCTGCCATCATCCGAGGGACCCCGTCGTCTGAAGTTCTCTGCAACTCTGTCGCTCAAACATACGTGCACACACATACATGCACATACACTTTGCAAGCAGTCCCAGAGGTCCTTTAATTTTTTGAGAGGCTATTTTTAGTGGGTAAAATAATCGAGGTGGAAAGTTCCATCTGTCCAACACTCTTGTTCCAGCTGCTCCTTTTTAGCAGCGAGCGTAAAAAGGAGGAAAAAAATATACAGGGCAGAGATTTTTTTTCTTTTTTTTTTCATATTAAGCTTTAGAAAAAAAGAAGGAAGAGATTATGTATTAAGTAACAGTCATGTGAAGAAGGATCCAATAATCTAACATTGCTTTCTGTATCAGGACATTAAAAAATATCTGGTTAAGACTGTATCATTATTTAAATAACAAAAACGCTGCGTACACCACATGATTCGGTAACATTTGGAGTCAGCCTCGGCCAGCAATATCTTGAAATATTCATTTTCTGCGTGACATCGTCAGCCTTTTTGATGCTCACTGCTTTATAAAGTTGGTTCAGTTGATTGAGGACTGCAACATTCAAATATCCACAGCTCTTCTACAGTTCTACAACAGATTTTCAATCAGGCCGAGGTAGGTCTGGACTTTAGCTCGCTGCAACTCAGTGATTCTTTTTCTTAACAAGTCATTCTGTGGTAGATTTGTTGGGTTACTTGCAATCATCATCTTGTTCTATGACCTAATTTTGCTCTGACGGCCCCACATTTGACACTTGAACACTTAAACATTGACTTTCACAGTCAACTTCATGACTGCAAAAGTGTCTAACTCCTGCATTTGCAAAACAAGCCCATATCATCAGCCCTCCACCACCGCGCTTGACAGTTTCGGAGGTTTTTGTGAAACATGTCAATGTTTAATATGAACAAACAGCTCCACTTTAGTCTGGTCTGTCATTAGAGCATTGTTCTAGAAATCTTATGGTTTATGTAGATGCAATGTTATAAACCTAAGCTGTGCTGTAACGTTTTTTCAGAGAGAAATTATATTCTCCAGGTAATCCTTCCAAACAAGCCATACTTGTTCAGTCTTTTACTAACTGTGTCATTGTGAACTTTTATATTTATCATATAGTAAGGCCTGTAGAGTCTGTAATTTTTCGGCCTGACTTTGGGTTGAGCATGTTGGGACATCCACAACTGGGAAGGTGAGCAAATGTCCAGATGTGAATAATCTGTCTCATTGTAAAATGATGGACTTTACATTGTTTGGAAAAGACTTTAAATCCCTTATGAGATTCATGAGCAGCAGTAATTACTTCTCGAGCATCATTGCTAATGTCTTACCTCCTTGGCATTGTGAAACACATCTATCTGTCCTAAACTGCCAAAACTTCTACTTTTATAGAGGCATTGGGGATAATCACCTGATCAAGTGTGTTTGGATAATGACTGCCACTTACCTGTTAATTCCTTTGGAAGTAGTAATTTCACACACAGCTTTTGTATTTTAGCTTATAACATTCTGGGGATCAAGATATTTCTACTTATTTTTTTTACTTTTTCCCTATTCTGTAAAGTACTGCGGTTTTTGTAAATTGAGGCTGCATGGTATTGTTCAATTAATTATTTTTTTTCTACCTTTTTAACACATATTTTATCTCGATATTTTAATGTATCCTGGCCATCAAATTACAAAAATGCAAAGTCCTTTATTAAAAAAAGAAAAAAGAGTCCAGTAATGATATTTCAGAAATCCACTGTCTGAAAAAAATTCAATCGTAATCAGAACAAGATTGTAAACAACAAACAATCCAAGCTTGCTATGTAATTTCATGCTGGGACTTTAAGCAGAGGCTCAAAGGTTAACAAGCTTACAGTGAGAGTGGAGAGGAGATTTGGTCTAAGTTCCGCTTTGATGCAGGCACGAATGCCCTGAATGTCAATGAGCTACAGAAACGCTCTGTCTTGTCTTGTCTTTTTCTATGCTCCTTGTTCTTGCTGGAGTCCTCATTCCTAACATGCGGACAGCTGGATTTAAGTCTGGAGGCTAATCTGAACGTTCCTGTGAATGCAAACATGAACTGTTCTATAGGATGTAAATGCACTAAAGCAAAACAAAGAAAAGCAGTTGAAAAGTTCAGAGCCAACAGCTCCCGCTTGGATCTAATTTGCTGAATTGACTGAACCTCCGAATCAGTCCCTGCAACACCCTCCAGGGCTTTTCTGGGTGGATCGTAAAAATTGGGGCGTCACAAACAGAGCAGCTCTGTGCGGGTATCTCCAGGGATGTTTGTTGTGACAGCAGCTGAACCAATCTGTTTATTGGCATTCTTCCTCTGCTCTTTATTCTTCTAACTTGTAGAAACTTTCCTTTGATACCCTGAGCGCTGCAAATCTGAGCAACAAAACTTTCCTCCTATGAAACTAACTGAAGAGGTGAGGATACAATATTTATGTGAAGCTGAGGGACCACTGATTGCTGAAAAGGACATGAAACCTCCTCCATCTAATGCTGAGTATCAGTCCTGAGATGAACTTGGCTCAGATTGACTCCTGTTCAGACTGTCTCAAGCTGTGTTTAAGTTCCACTTCTTCTCATTTTGCATAGATTTTTTTAAATAAATGTATTAATTAATTAAAGATCCACCACTGCAGAGAATCATGATCAGACAACAAGACTAGAATATTTTAAAAGCATTCTTTCCGGTCTTATTGTGTAATAAACCAAAACAATCCAGTTCAATTGATCTCAACTGATCAGATCTTTGTAGTGACAATGTCTGACAGGAAAAAAGGTTGAGGTTGGGTACGTGCTGCCAAAACAAGCAACCACAATCAATACTGGCTTTGCTCCATCTGAATTTATTTATAGAAACACTGGCAGCTCCACAATGAGACACCGGTGGAGCGCTGTCCTGCCTGTGCAGCGTCTTCAGGAACAACTTGCCTCATTGGTAGAGCAGCTGAATTCACACCAGTCTTCCAAGTCATGAGGACATTACTCAGTGAACTCAGTTTTTATAAGTGGAGAGACATGCGGATACTGATCTCTTTAGAGAGATTTCTCTACAATCCACTGCTTTCATTTAGAAAATAAATACTAAAATCTGGACAAAGCTGATCACAGAAATCAAATCATGTAGCTACTATGCATGTGTATGCGTGCATGTAGCTCTGAGTAAAGCTGACAAGGCATGATTCATCCACCAACTGCAGAGGTATACTTCTAAATAAGCGAGTGGCAAAATGAACCACCTGCCCAAACTGAATTTACTCTTACATGATTGTTTAGTCTCACACTGAAATACAGTATCAGACCAGAGTGTTTGTGTGTGTGCTTGAAAAGATTTTTTTGTTGTTAGCCTTGACATGAGACGCCCATGGATCTTGATCTTCATTCAAGCATTTTTCTCCTCATGCTCCAACATTTTTAAAAGCACATACTTTATGGAAGATAAAAGTTTAATGCTCTTAACCCACATAAAATACATTCAACCTGTAAATAAAATTTGCTCGTTTGTGTCTTTTTATGTATTACATATTCCTCAGTTATATACCAAATAATGTTTTCTCTGAGCTAAAGTTGATGTAATATTCTACAATAACCAAAACCAATAATAAAGTATGACCTTGTTTAATTTACATGCACTTTTAATTAGAATATAGTTTGGAAACTGTAGTAGTAACTGCATTGAACTAAGTAAGTTAAGGTCAGGAAAAACGCGCTATTTATACACGCACGTAGTGTAATTCCCGCTGGAGAAATGGAGGAACACGCAGCTTTTTTTTTCTTCCTTTGGGGTCGCCGCTGCTTACCATAGCCTACTTCTCGTTAATCGGACGGATTACCAGAGCAGCCCTCTAACGTCTGCTGTGTTTCTATTTCAAAACATGGACACTCCTACTATATCATACCACGTTTTTAATGTGTGTCAGCGGACAGGGTGAGCTTTGAAGAAAAAAAGAAAAAGTAAAACAAGTCATTTCCAAGACCTAGTGTTGGAATCAGACACGGCAGCGGAGGGCATTGGGGATAAGATGTGCACAACCTAAAGTGCTTGGGAGAAAGGCGACATGGCGACTAGTAGAGAAGAGGAAAATAGTAAAAAGTAATTGAAAAATTAGCGCTTGGGGGATTTGTCCGCATGATCCAAACATACTGTATTAAGAAAGGCTAAGATCAAACGAGCTTGAACTGGCACAATTTAATAACAGGTGCATCTGTTTTCGCTGCGCTGAAGTAGATACTATTTGTCCTCGTTATAAAGAATCTGTAAGCCATTTCAAATGCTACGATGCCCCATTTTTCTAATTATGGTCTGATGGACAAAAAGATGCGCATTTTGTGTGTTGTTTGAGATGCACGAGTTTAAAGTGTCAAGCAACTTACCCTCCATGCAGAAAATAACCATCCAGGCTATCCATAGGTCTGAGTTCTGAAACTTCACCATGGTTCCTAAGTGGCTGGATTTCACTTTAGGTCCTGTGCTCTTTCTTTGTGTAAACGTCAGCTCTGCTCACAGATTACTTAAAGAAAACTAACTCTTCCTTGTTATGAAGCGGGACATGTGAGAAATGTATGACTTTACGCAGCGCAAACCCGCGACATTTTCCCCAAAATGTCTAAACTGTCCAAATGGAAGAGGAAAAGTGGAACAGCAAATGGCATCTCTTTCCATAAAACTCCAGTCCTCACTTTTTTTTTCTCAGTTTTTTTTCTTAAGAAAAAAACAAACGATATTCCCCTCCTGGTGACTGTCGGTGACTCCAAGACTATTTTTCTTCCCACAACTCTCCGTTTAGTTTACGCACGCTTTTTAAAAAGTCAAGAGAAAATCTGCTGGTTTTTCCCAGATCAGCACACCGTCTCCGAAAAGAGCCTTACAAACAGGGATGAAGCTGACACTTCTCCCGTCCGCTCGGTGAGTGTCTCCAACGCGTCTTGTTGCGCTCCATGGTTTCTCGTCTGCTCCGCCGCAGCTGAACGGAACCGAGAGCAGGTCAGGACTGAAAGTAGCACGGGAGACACCACCATTTCCGGATGATGGTTTTTCAAAATGAAATGCTTATTCGAGAAAATGTAGCGGAGAAATAAACGAGGATTGACCAAATTGATCAAATGGGGAATTTAATAATTTCGGGGCCCAAGTAAAATACATGGAAGGGACCCTTCACTTCTATTATTTTTCACAATTTCCTAACCATTATATGTATAACTAACAACTGTTTGTGGTTTATTCTTTTTAAGTAGTCATCAGTCAGTAGCCCTAAAAAGTAAAATCAAATCTACCAGATGGTTTACGATTGAACTGTCCATTTCAGAATTTGTGTCTGATTTACCTCAAAAATAAAAACATAGCCTGCTGTTGTGGATAT
The DNA here is from genome assembly GCA_037177495.1 of Rhadinocentrus ornatus. Taxonomy (NCBI): domain Eukaryota; kingdom Metazoa; phylum Chordata; class Actinopteri; order Atheriniformes; family Melanotaeniidae; genus Rhadinocentrus; species Rhadinocentrus ornatus. Next base: position 3,975,335 of record JBAMHW010000009.1, on the reverse strand, counting down.
TTAGTCTATAGTTTGTGTGACTGATATTGTGTTCATGGTGTGGGCATGCTCATTGCCCCCCGGCTTGGCGCCTGTAGGTTGGGGTTTACCCCGGTGGACGAAAGGGTAGCCTC
>JBAMHW010000009.1:3961497-3974992 GCA_037177495.1 Rhadinocentrus ornatus | reverse complement strand
CATACACACAAATTATAAAGGGAAATCTTAGCAGTAGTTTGACTGAATATTTCTTTAGAGAACTCGCTCGTCAGATCCGGTGCGTCTGCAGGCAAGAACTCGACGGGATTTTATTTTTATAAACAACAGTTCACCGGCCTTTTCCGGTCTTCTGTTGCATAAATGTGTACTGCTTTACTGCGCTCAGCTGCGGCTGATTGAGATGAGCTGGAGCCTGGTTGTTGCTGGGAGACCGCTGACGCTAGACGAGAGAGACGTCCATGCCCTCCTGCGGCGCGTTTACAGAACGACCGATAGAATAGAATAGAATAGAATAGAATAGAATAGAATAGAATAGAATAGAGCTATATTGTCGCAGTGATAACTGGTGTTCATGATGCCAGTATACTATGTATAGTGCCCCTACAGCATAACCTCGTGGCACCTATGATTTATGTTAGGTATAAATTAAGATAATAAATGTAAACTGCTATCAATCACAATGTGTTGCTGCTGCGAAACATTTTCTTTTTCTACCATAACTAATTTCAGCAGCGTCTTTGACCAGTGTTGCCAGCCAAAGATCTGACATTTTGTTAAGCTAGCTTCAGTCTACTAAAAACATTATCTTTCCAGGTTTTGTTATGAGCGGGCTGAGGCTAATGAGGAATGAACACAAGATTTGATAAATTTAGAAAATGTATTGGGTGAATCTTGTTTCTCTGAAAATGTATCAGTCTTTTTTGTTGCCTATTTAAACAGGGTGAATAGAAATTACTTCCATATCGGGACCAACTTAGAGAATCATGAATGCCCACATAGTTGCAGCCTAGCACAAACAACCATGTGCTGTACTGTTATCAGGCTGTGGAGACGGATGATGCGTTTGGCTCCGTCGTGGAGGAAGGGGAGGTGGGTGCTGGGGTTGTGATGACTGTGTCAGAGCTCGCTGGGGAGTTTAGTGGGTGGGGAGAGGGAAGGTGACCTGGATGGAGTCTGATGAGATGAAGGGGGTGGGTCCTCGCTGGAAAAATGTACTTTATCACTTTTTTATTTATAGAGCATCAGTCTCCCATGTGGGAGACCAGGGTTTGAATCCCTTAGCAGACAAACTTTAACACTTTCTAGTTGTGTCCTTGGGCAAGACCCTCAACGCTACTGCCTAACCATTGTAAGTTGCTTTGGATAAAAGCGTCAGTTAAATGACTGTAATGTAATAAATTTAGTTTAATTTGTGCCAAAATAAGATTTTTTTTAAATGTAATTTATAGTAAATAGAAATCTACTGCAACTCCGGCTGGACTCTTTTATTGACTCTTTGCATGAACACCTCTTCAAGCCAGATCAATTGTTTTAGAGAAATGTTTCTGTGAATAGTTTAGCAATTTCTGCATTCAATACTCTTTTACAGATTAGAAGACAAACCAAGTTTTTGGATGATGGATGGATTAAATTGGGCTTCTTCAGCAGCCCCAAAGATGCATTCTTGATACATTATTAATTTCTCTTTGAAACTGCTCAGTTTTTCTTTTCTTTTTTTGTTTTTTTTGGCCTCCCTGCAACTCCATAAAAGATTCAAAAGACCTGAAGGAGATCCTCAATGCTAAATGCTGTAAGTCTCCTCCACTATCAGTTCTGAAGTTCACCATAACTTAAATATTTATGTTAGGTAAACGAGTGAGCCTTTGTTTTAGTGCTGCATCATGCGTTTTTTTGAGTCGTTGGATCCTTGCTGGCATAAGAGCATTTAACTTTGCCCTTTTATGTAGTTTACTGTTGGATGAGTTGACCTTATCCAGTCCAGATGGACCGGGCAGCTGTCTATAAATGCTGGTTACTGTCATTAATTCTGTATTACTTTAGCAGGGGTTGTTCCTCAAACAAAGATCTTTTAGATTATAGATTTAAGCCTTGAAATGTTTAGTCTTTTAAGACTGAAAATAATCTAATTTGAGAGGGAGAAGCCTGAGATAACGGTTTACTTCACTTTTGTGTCTCTTGTTTTTCTTTCTTCGTGACAAACCTTGATAATTAAGAACAATCCCAATTCCCCAAAAGTTGGGACACTGTGTAAAATGTAAACAACACCAATTAAATGATGTGTAAATCTCATATTGTTACCCTCTTTGTACTAAAACATTTAATTTCATTGAAAATATTAGCTCATTTTTTATTTGATTCATCTAAAAAATTGGAACAGGGTGATGTTTAGCATTGTAGCATCCCATCTTCTTTAAACAAGTCTGAAAACATCTGGGAGGTACGGAGAAAAGTTGCTACACCTTTAGAGAATCAGAAATATCAGAACAGAATTAGAATCCAATTTATTGTCATTGAGCAGGGTACAGTTAAATTTAGGTAGCAGCTCTCGTCTTAAGATAAATAAAAATAAATAAATAAATAGGACACAATCAACAACATAATAATAAATATAGAATGCATTTAAAATTTGACAGCAAAAATTCCTGACGCAATGCTTTGTGAAAGCAAAGTTCAGAGATGTGACAGCTGTGCTCCTCCTTAGCCTTTTCCTTTTGGCTTTTATGACCCTGAAACGCATCCCTGAGGGCTACATGTCGTCCGCAAACTTAAGGATTGTGTTGTTCACGTGGGTTGGGGTGCAATTGTGGACATAGAGGGTGTACAGAAGAATTATGTCCCGTTCTGGTCTGATGCAGAATTCTAGCTGCTCAACAGTCTCGGACCTTCAGCGAACATTTTTCATTTCATGATACACTAAATGTTTTCTGTTGTTGAAAGGTCTGGACTGCAGGCAGGTCAGTCAAGCCCCCAGACACTTCTCCTGTAAAGCCATGCTGTTGTGATGGATGCAGTATGTGGTTTAGCATTGTCTTGCTGAAATATGCAAGGCCCTCCCTGAGAGCAAATGTTGCCCTAAAACCTCTATGTTCTTTTCAGCATTGATGGAGCCTTCACACAAAGGCAGCCCATGAAATATAGGCTGTATGGTAGGAGCGCTTTTATTTCTGTTTTCTTTTTTGTAACTTCTGAGGCATGTAGTTTTTATTGTTTTTTTTTTTTTATGACAATGCATTATCTGTACTTTAGGAAAATTAAGAGATACTCTTCTGGGTAAAACATAAATGTTCTATATTTGCTTCACTATCTCATTCATTTGTTTCATATATCTCATTCATTATCTCATTCAAGAGGTGTTACTTTTTTTGTCAACAGTGACAGGTTTGAAAAAGTTACATGAAATGATGAGGAAATTTTTTTTGTCATTATGTCTTTAAAAGCTAAATATTGCAGTTGCCTCCTGCCCCTTGTGTGGGCGGCTAGCATAGAAGTTGCTCCCTTCTGACATCATCTGGGGCCAGAGCTGTATGTTTAGACTTTGAGACTTCACAGGATTTTCAAGTGGGTAGCCCCCGCTTTACTGGTGCTTTGTGAACCCCGGTATGACACCACAATAGGGCGTTTTCGACAGGGGTGGTTCTTTCGCTGGTTCGGAGCCACAGCCTGCCCAAGCACGGGCTATTTGATTTTCGACTGCCCAGACACCCACTCCTGGCTCTCAAAACTGGTTCCAAGTTGACTCCAACTTTTTGCTAAGCCAGATCTGAGAACTGCTGGACATTGGTTACGTCAGCGGTCGGGGCGGACTGAACAAAAGGCTGCAGAGGGAGACGCTGAAGCAGGGAAGAAAGAGCTGTTGACCAGCTAGTAACTGACTTAAAAAGGCTGAAAAACTTTTCAGTGACGATAACATGGAGCTAAAATTTAACAGCAACTGGAAAAAAAAAAAAAAAAAAAAGTATTTTGAATGACTGAATTCTGTTCATGGAGAAACCAATCGGGGCTGTTAACTCTACCACAGCTGCGTTCGTCCACGGGCCACGGTGGAAACCGGAACACCACTGAATCCGGAAAGTGTAGGAGCTTTCGTGACACATTATGGATCGAGTGCGAATCATTTAAACTGATCTCTTCTGTTAGCCATGCTAACCCACTAACAGTTGCTAACAACAGCCAAGCAAACGTGTCAGTGACTTGTGTTGTCCTGTAAATAAAGAAACCTTCCCCGAAGAAAGCCTGAAGAGATTTAAAAAAAAAATAATAATCTAATAAAACCTATTAATTGGAGGAGTGGTTATTTTTTTTCCTCTATGTCTCAGTAGTGACAATAATAGTATGCTCACAACACACATATTATAATTAGTGCACCTAACTATGTAAAACAGTATTAATGTGTATGCATATATGTGTGTGAAAATGTTATTGCAATGCATGCAGTGCTCAATTTAAACCTAACTTAATTACTGATTTCACTCAAAGTAAAATAAAATTAAAAGCCAGAGTAAACTGCTTTGAGAACTTAGTTTTATTTTTATAGATCAAATAATAATTTATGGTCTGCAAAGTTGTGTAAACAAGAAATGATATGCCACACATTTATTGCTCCTCACGGTTAAAACACTCCATTAAAGCCGGCCCGACGTCCGTCCCTTCAACACTGGCTGTTTCACCACCGGTAGCTCCTGATGTTGGACCAGGATACAGATTCATAAATGTGTGTCTTCTTTAGAACGGATGGCTGTGGTCAATCACAGATGTACAGGGAGAAATCCGGGGACACATGAAAGTTTTGAACAAACTGCTACATAGTAAAATCTGGAACAATGCTATCCCACCGGAATCTTGACCGTTGATGTGTCCAGACACCAGGCAGCTGCCGCAATAGAATCCACCCCAACACCATCTAATAATTGAAAAATGCATTATTAAGCCCAAAGGAAAATGCACAACGTACATAAATGCTATTACATTTGTACCATGTTGTAGTGGCTATCTGTAATCTTTACTTTTACAAGAGTCTATTATCCACTTCATAAACTTACGGATGACACGAGACTGTCTTACTCGTTGAGTCGGCATAGTTGGCTTTACCAACGGTAAAACAACGGTATAGCTCCGCCATCCGATCATTTATTAACCCAAAACTGTACCACATGAAAACAGAACAATATACTTCCTGTCTGAGCACAGAAGCTGGGAAGGCTGACTACAAATCAAATTCTATTCACATAACTTATTTCAACTCAAATTACTTCAAACATCCATAAGAAAATTGTAACTATCACAAAAGAATGGCGCTTACACATGTAATCGACGTAAGTTTAGTCAGCGCTAAGTTGGGCCTCATGTTGTAGCTAACAGCTAAAAACTGAATAATTACCTCTCTCCTTAAAAGTAGTTGCCGTTCTCTGTGGTTGATAATCAAACGTTCACAGACAGCGATGAACAGATAACTTGTCCATCTGTGGGAGTCTAGGCAAGTTCAGGAGAACAAGAGCAGGGTTAAGTAAACTCATGATTAACCATTGCGTCAGCGCTTGTGCTTCCTCTGCTTTGTTTTCTTTTGTTTGTTTTGTCTGTTTTTTTCTCTCAAGAGAGCACATGCAATTGCATTTTAGATGACGCAACAACGGTGCACCGACTTGGCTTTGTCTGGTGGAAAATTGAACAGGTTTGCTGGACGCATCAGCTAAGCCCTGACTCTTGTACCAACACAGACACTGAACCAGTTCGTCATTGGTCGAAATGCCCTAAATGTGACTTGACAGCAGCATTCCAATTGCACGAGTGTTGCCTGTCGCTTGGCTGGAGGAGGGCAGCGATTTTCACCTCATCGCACAAGTTCCATAGGAAATGAATGTAGAAAGACCGATGTTGCCTCCCGTGTGCCGAGCCCATTATGGATTGCCCCTCTGACCCCGAGCTGCCCCAATGCTGTCCAGAGGGACTGTCCAGGAAAGCACCTGCAACCAACCTCTACTGGTAGATTCCAGGCTCTCCACCCCATCTGATGGCTCTCAAAGAAGAGGGATTGATATTTCCCCAGCTTACACTGATGTGCCTCCTCAATCCTCCTATCCCTGGGTACTGTTAGTGCTAATAGCACAGGTCCTGTTTGGTAGCAAAGAGAAGTGGATCAACATTGGTAAACACCTGGAGACTCAGGCTCTTAAAATCACCGACCAAGTTCGTAACCTTGGAGTGTTGATAGGCTCAGATCCGACTTTCAGCAGCCACATCAAAGCGGTCACTAAGAAGCTTTTTACCAGCTCAAAAACATCAACAGAATTAAAAGTTTAGTCTCCCAGAAAGACAAAGAGAAACTCATCCATGCATCCATCTCCAGTAGACTTGATTACTGTAATGGTCTTTTAACAGGGCTTCCTAAAACGAGCATTAAACATCTGCAGCTCATCTAAAATGCTGCTGCTAGAGTTTTAACCAGGACTAAGAGATCTGAGCACATCACACCAGTTTTAAAATCTTTACACTGGTTTCCAGTCAGTCACAGAATAGATTTTAAAACCCATCTGATCGTTTTCAAATCCCAAAACGGTTTAGGCCCAGAATACATCTGTGATATGTTCAGAGAATATAAACCTAGCCGAGCTCTTAGATCCAAAGATTCTGGTTAACTAGTCCAGACCTGAGTCCAGACTAAACATGGAGAAGCAGCATTTAGTTGTTATGCTGCAAACAAGTGGAACAAACTGCCAGTGGAGATTTAACTTTTACCAAACGTAGACATTTTTAAATCCAGGTTAAAAATGTTTCTTTTCTCACGCGCCTATGCATGAATTCTGCACAGTAACTTTTTAACTTCTCTTTTTAATCATTTTAATGTAATTTATGATTTTATTGTAATTCTTGCTGGTTTTTTGTTTTTTGTTAGTTTTTTTTTTTACTATTTCTTAATATCTGTAATGCTTTTGTTTTATGTAAAGCACTTTAAGTGGTCCTGTACATGAAATGTGCTATACAAATAAACTGCCTTGCCTTGCCTAATAGGGCAACCTGCTTTGTTGCCTGGGACCAGATCAGAATTTCTGGTCGGAGGCTGTAAATGGCATTTTTCTCTGGAAACTTAAGTGGCCTTCCAAGGTCAACTCTCCTTTCCCAGTCCTTTGCCGTGCCAAGGATCCCTACACCTCTGTCCTCCTTGCTTGCCTTCTCCCCAGCCCTCGGAAAGCCGATGAAGTGGGGACCTTTGTGTTGCATCTTTATTGCTTTCCGCTTCCTCTCCTGCTACAGTCCCTTAGCAAGTCATGCCACCACCTGATCATGGCACCACCTGAACCTTCCCTCAGTCAGGCTTGCTCGACAGGATGTGTTCCAGGTTTGCCGTCTCTTGGACTGCACACAGGAAGAATCCCCTGTCAATCTCCATCTTTGAAGGTTTGTTGGTGTTGGGAGTACATAGGTAGATGAAGCATACGAGAAACTTTATCTGATGCCCCTCCATATCCAAGACATCCTTCAAACTGAGGGATTTTCCCTGGACACCATCCCACAAGGTCCTTAGCTTTTGCCTGCTACCAGCTTGCTCTGGTGATGACTTCAAGGCCCAGGCTCCCCTGGGTCACCATGCCCACAATGTCTGACTGCTGCGAGTGGTCCTCCGCTTCCTTCAGAGCTCCACTGGCCTTCCACTTCCGTCCTGTCTTCACTGTGATGTTTCCACGCTGTCCCACATCACGTTTTTTATGTGGTAAAATGTTACTTTAAAATGAAACAACAAAAGTGGCAGTGCTGATATAAAGATTGACTAGATATGCATCCCCATGTTCTGTTACTGACCTGTCACCAGATAACCTTTTAGTTGTCAAATGTTCCCCCAGTTGTTTTTGATTAGTACCTATTACACTTCCAGCTTTTTGTTACCCTTATCTAGCTTTTTTTTAGGTGCATTGCTGCCATCAAACTCATGATGAGCAAATATTTTCCATGAAATGGTCTTGTTTGCAAATCATTGCATTCTATCTTTATTTATATTTTAACACAGAATCCCAATTATTAATTGGGGGTTGTAATATCGTATATCAAATCATTTAATACTAATATTTATGTAGTATGGCCTCTGTAATATCACAAAGGGATTGAATAACACAAATTATAAATATAATAGTACATTTAACTGAGAATTTAATGATTTGTAGTTTCAGTGCTGCAAAGCCACACCGCAGTGAGTGTGATCTGATTTTCAGTGCCACTAGACTACTACTACACCAGCCATCTGTGTTTAACCTCAGGATGTTTTACAAAAATATTAAAGAAAAAGAACTTAGTGAGAAAAAAGATCAAATAAATTTTGGTGTTTTATTTTATTCATGGTCAAATTTTCTCTTACTTTGCAGTTCAATGAAAACTTAACAAAATAAAAGATGTAGCATACATATATCAACTTTTTAAAAAATAACTGCTTTTTTTTAAATATTTTTAAAAGTCGAAAATAGGATGTGAGCATCAGGTAAAATTTCAACACCCCTGTCTGGGTTCTTAAATAACTTTACCTTTATGTGATACTTTGTGGCATCTTACATTCATCCTTCGGAAAGGTTAAGCGTTGGAATATACATAAACAAATTAATCAAACTTAGCAAAGAATGCAATAAGACATCACCCATTTCCATCTTCAGTAAAACCCTGTACACACTTACCTCTTACATTTAAGTGGAAAGTGTGTCCAAACTTTTCAATAATACTGTATATTTTTTTTAATGTGATGCAGAAATGGACAGATTCCTCTGGAAGCCAACAGTGGTTGGGTGTAGTATCATCTGTCTGTGCAGTCTGCATCAAAAAAGAGGAATCAATTGAAAGAGATTGGAAAACTGACCCCACCTTACTTATCACAGCCACCTTATCCACTCTCTTCTACCGTCTGGAGGAGATAGAGGCATGGATGACAGAAAACTTTCTACAGCTTAACAGCACAAAAACTGAGGCCATCCTCATTGGCACCCAATGAGGATGGCCAATCCTCTCCCATCACAACCATTTCATTTTCCAACCACTCCCCCCCCCAACCTTTCATTTGACCACCAACTTCAATATCTCTGTGAAACATTTTTTTTCATCTCAAAAATATTTCAAACTTTACCCCTCCCTTTACCTCAGTGATGCTGAGAAGCTGGTCCATGCCTTTGTCTCCTCCAGGCTGGATTACTCTAACACTCGGGATCCTGGGCAGGAGCCTGCAGAAGCTTCAGCACATCCAGAACTGTGCTGCCCGCATCCTGTCAAGGGGGAGCAAATACGACCCCATCACCCGCATTTTGCAGTCCCTGCATTGGCTCCCTGTCCAGCAGAGGATAGAGTTTAAGATCTGCATGCTCACCTGTCTGCATGGCCACGCCCCTGGCTACTTGACAGAACTACTATCTCCACATTCTACCTTTCGCCGCCTCCGGTCCACTGACTCAAACCGCCTTTGCCCACCCAGGACCAGACTAAGCACAATGGGGGACAGGACAATGTCCTGCCTGAACACCTTAGGGTGCCACAGACAGTGGAGTCTTTTAAAAAACACCTGGAAACTTTTTTATTCAGAAAGGTTTTTATATAATTTAATGTATTTATTAGTTTATGAAATTGTGTGTTTTTATGTTTCTTTTGATTTTAACTTGTCACTTTAACTTGCAGCACTTAGATTTTTTTTTTCCAAAATGTAAAGTGCGTTATAAACAATTTATTATGCTCAGGTTTGTGCTTCAGGAAAATGCAAAAAAATGACTTATTAAAAGGGGGGAGATTGAAAGAATTAGAAAACAAACTATCAGAGACCTGTCCCTCTTTATTGATTGGAACATTTCAGAGAAGATGAAAACTGATCCTGCTTGAAAGATAAGAGAAATCTTCCTGTGATTGAATTAATCATTTGTTGCATGGTTATTCACAGTCACAGAAATTATCATGGCTGTCCAACTGTTTGCATGGCATTGCACAAGGCTGTAGCCATGACAACATCCTACTTACCCTCCACTAGCCTGAATCATCAAAAAAGCATAAAGCAGTGACACACTGCAGTTTTGCCATTCCTTTTTAGAAAAACAAATGTTTTGTTTTTATCTGCATTTTTGTTACTTTCATCCAAATAGTTGTTCTTCATGTTCTGATTTTTACATTTAATCTGCATGTACAGTATTTCAGTCTCAGTTTCTTGACAGAATTGACCTTAAAATATGAGACACTGCCATCTAGTGGTGAGAACAGACAGGCAACTCTGACAGATAAAACCCATTTAGATATTTTTATTGTCACAATTAGTTCCGAGAATCAGGTTTGTGTAAAAAATCCCAGTTAGTAGACAGGAAGTAAATTTGCTGATCAAGCATTTTTTAAATCAATAGACAAGATCAGAGTGACAAACAGGCAGCTGGATCCAGAAGGAAGTATCAGTTCGGAAAAGACAAATAAGGACAATAATGTTACTGCAGAAAGGATGTATAATTTATTTAAGAACATCCATTTATTTAAGAACATGATTCATGTATAAATCATTCTCGCAGTGACATAAGATGCAGTGTTTGTTTGTTTGTTTTTTTATTTTGGTTTGCTTTTTTTTTTCTTTTTTTTTCCAGGTAGGTGGAACAACAATGTTATTAAGTTTAGCCAGGAACTATGATTGACTAACAGTTTGACTACAGTGAACTTTGCTGGAGATTACCTGTTAGACATGAATCAGCATGCAGATTGGGCTATAAATAAAAAGAACGCACACATACACAGCTGGGTGTGGTGTGTTCGATCTGAATGACAGAGGTATTGCTGGTAAGATCTGTTGTGGAGTCTCCGTGAACAAAGTAACAGCTAATAAAGCTGTCCACCTTTAAACTGTGAAAGGTCTGGTATGTTACCTGTTCGGCTGCATTTATTTTGTCTTCAACTGACTACAGAACCAACCATAAGAGCATTTTAAAAAGAAGTGGAGATTAAAGCTTTATTCTTGGTGTTTTACTTTACTAAAACATAAATTGGACCAAATTAAATCTGTTGCATTGTGAAATTCCTGATTATTAAAGAGAAGTGGGTATCCTGTACCTCGTTAGAGAAGAAAAAGGACCCTTTAATTGTCCTCTTCTTATTCAAGAACAATAAAATTCTTTTTATTTTTTTAACTTATCATGGCCCTGGCCATGGCCGTGGCCGTGTCCGTGGCCGTGTTTGTGTCCTTGTTCCTGACCCTGGTCCTGGCCATGTCCATGTCCATGTCCATGTCCATGTCCGTGTCCATGTCCATGTCTGTGTCCATGTCCATCCTTGGACTTGTCTTTGCCTTCCGACTTGTGCTTGCCATGCTCCTAAAATGGTCAAAACAAAACACTGGATGAATCATGTTGTGATAATGTTGTGTTCATGTCAACTCACTGATCAGATGTGAATTTAGGATTTAGCTTTAATCCACTGTGCCACAGATGGAAATAGATGAAAAGTTTATTTGTCAGATTTTGTGACAATTAATCAAAACATTTTGGCATCAGTTTTCCAGATGAAAACCTGCTGTTTTTTAGTGACTCCAAAGCTCCTACCTTGTCATTATCTTTGTTCTTGTCCTTGCTCAGGTGACAGATAGGATCATTCCTCTGTGAATCCTCCTTCTCCTCCCTATCTTCTTTTGTATTCAAAGCTGGAAATTAAAGAAAAATTAGAAACAAAATGCCTGAGACATCTGAACAGATAATGCTTCTTTAAAATAGTTCACACATTTTTGTTTTCATTTGTTCTGACATACGACAAATCCACAGCAAACACTAACAGAAGATTTGCCGAAAACCAACTCAGAAAAGATAAAAACTTACCTGATGACAGATCCAAATCCATTATGATACTGCACTTGTGCTTTTCCAAACCCTGATGGAGCCGATTGTTAGCTTCTCAACCTGTCAAAAACTGTTTGACTGCACCTAAAAGTACAGAAGCAAACCACACCCCAGTTTGCTGCTGGCTAGAACCGAATCACTTTCACCTGGGAGTGGTGTTTAATTACATGCAGAAATGTCAGAGTTAATGTGCGTTCAACACAATATTCATCTGTCCATTTATTTTTTAGCATAATAATAGATAGATTGGAGTTACGTATATACAGGATAGAGAGTGTCATTTATTTTCTCATGGTGAAAAATAAAGGTAACAATTGAATCTCCCATTCCACCACATCCTAAAGCTGCTCTTTTAGATTGAGATCTGGAGGCCATTGGAGTACAGTGAACTCATTGTCATGATCAAAAAACTAGTTGGAGATGATTTGAGCTTTGTGACATGGTGCATTATCTTGCTGGAAGTAGCCATCAGAAGATGCTATACTGTGGTCATAAAGGGATGGACATGGTCAGCAACAATACTCGGACTGTGGTGTTTTAGTGATGCTCAGCTGGTACGGAAGGGGTCCAAAGTGTCCCAAGAAAATATTCCCCACACCATTACACCACTACCAGCAGCCTTAACCATTAATACAAAGTAGGATGGATCCATGGTTTCTTGTTGTCAAATTTACCAACTTTACCATCTAAACATTGTAGCTGAAATGGAGACTTATCACATCAGGCAAAGTTTTTCTATCTTGTATTTTCCAATTTTGGTGACTGTATGAATTGTAGCTTCAATTTCCTGTTCTTAGCTGTCAGGAGTGTCACTTGGTGTGGTCTCCGGCTAATGTAGCCCATCTTCTTGAATGTGTTGTCTGTTCAGAGATGGAATTCTACACACCTTGTTGCAATGCTTTTATGAGTTACTGTTGTCTTTCATCTCCAACCAGGCTGCTTATTCTCTTCTTTCCCTCAGTGATGCTGAGAAGTGTGTTTGTGTGGTTATTCCACAAGACATATGAACAAAACTCACTTATAGTGCCATGGCAGGGGATTTCTATTTCATTCAGAATAGCACCGCTAACATTATAGTTTAAGCAGGCGATGCAGGTGGATGATTCTCTTGTGTCCTGGATTGTAGACTACCTGACTGTGCTCCTGCAGCACTGTGTGTCGGACATGGTGGTCAGCAACACTGGAGCACCATAAAGGACTGTCCTCTACCCCTTTCTTTTCACCCCCTACACATCTGACTACAGCTACTGCACAGAGACCTGCCACCTTCAGAAGTTCGATTTCGTATAGGCTTCGCTCTTTAAGGCTATCGCTATTGGGTATATCCCTCTGCACGCACGCGCAGTACTGAAAACTTTAGTCTACGCCCACCTGCTGAGAGGGTTCCACCTCGGCCTCGAGTATAAATTAGGATGAGACCGGACAATCGGCTCCCATTTTTCTTTAGCTACGCATACTTGCAGAACTGATTCCTAATTCCTACACGATCACCATCATCATGTCCGCCAGTGCCCGGTCTGTCAGACCGGCTACATCCTCAGCACTGACGTCCACAGGAAATGCGAGGGCTTCCTCTGCGCTCTCCATGCCGGCTGGGCATTGACCCCCCAGGCTTCCTGCCCCTTCTGCAAACTTCTCCCTCTGAAGGAAAAACAATGCAGGTTGATTTTTTCACCTCCACGGCTGAAGATGTTTCCCTGCAATAGAGTATGACCTGGACACTACAATGGACCTCCTCGACGCTGGGCCCAAGAAACAATGACCCTTTTTTTTTGGGGGGGGGGGGGGGGGGGGTTGGGAAGTTTCCAAGTTTTTTCACAAAAAAAAAAACCCTTCCCCTTTGAGACCACCCCCCTTGCAACAAGGTTTTTTTTAGG
>JBAMHW010000009.1:3903801-3941742 GCA_037177495.1 Rhadinocentrus ornatus | reverse complement strand
CTTGTCCTTGCTGTCAGACTTGTCCTTGCTGTCAGACTTGTCCTTGCTGTCAGACTTGTCCTTGCTGTCAGACTTGTCCTTGCTGTCAGACTTGTGCTTGCTGTCAGACTTGTGCTTGCTGTCAGACTTGTGCTTGCTGTCCGACTTGTCTTTGCTGTCCGACTTGTCTTTGCTGTCAGACTTGTGCTTGCTGTCAGACTTGTCTTTGCTGTCCCCCTAAAAAAAAAAGATCAAAATAAAACACTGGATGAATCACTTAGTGTTTTATGTCAACTCACTGTCATGTGTTAATTTAGAAATGCATCAGCTTTAATCCAATGTGAAACAGAGCACAATAAAAGTTTATTAATCAGATTTAGCTGCAATTAATAAGAAATTTCACAGCGCCTACCTTGTCCTTATCTTTGCTCTTATCCTTATCTTTGTTCTTGCCCCAAGGCCAGCTAAGCTCGTTCTTCTGTGCATCTTCCTTCTTCACCTCCTCTTCTTTATTCAAAGCTGAAAATGAAAGAAAAATGAGAAACAAAAGTCTAATACATCTGAATGGGTTATGCTTTTTTCTTTTCCTTTTTTAAAAAAAACTAGAGTGCAAGTTGAACAAACTGTGCTGATCGCACATTTTGTGTTGGTTTTTCTGACTTACCTGATGACAGATCCATATCCGTACTTGTGCTTTTCCAAACCTTACTGGATGCGGTTGCTTGCTTCGCTACCTGTCAGAAAATGTTTGACCGCACATGAAGAACAGAAACAAACCACGCCCCAGTTTGCTGTTGCCTAGCACCGAATCACTGTCACCTGGGAGTTGTGTTTAAGTACAGGCGGAAATGTCGGAGTTAATGTGCGTTTACTACAATATTCATTCATTCATTTATTTATTTAGTTAACATAATTTTAGATAGAATGTAGCTATATAAAGGAGAGAGCATGTCATTTATTTTCTCATGTTGAAAAATAAAGGTAATAAAAAGAAGTGGAGGACTTAACAATATAGAGCTAGCTAGCAGGCTAGAGTTCTTCTTAATCGCACAGATTTAGATTTTGCAAACATTTGTTAAAGAATTTGGTCAGTATTGACATGACAGCATCACATAGTTGCTGCAGATTTGTCGGCTGCACATCCATGATGAGAATCTCCCGTTCCAACACATCCCAAAGCTGCTCTATCAGATTAAAATGTGGTGACTGTGGAGGTCATTGAAGAACAGTGAACTCAGCAGCTTGGACGCAGTATCCTGCTGGAAGTAGCCATCAGAAGATCTTACACTGGTCATCAAAGGATGGACATGGTCCATAACAAAACTCAGATAGGTTGTGTACTTCTAAGTGATGCTCAGCTGTTACAAAAGGGGTCCAAAGTGTGCTAAGTAAATATTCCACACACAATTAGGCTACACCACCAGCATCAGCCTTAACCAGCAGGATGGAGACATGGTTTCTTGTTAAATTCTGACTTTAACATCTAAATCTTGCAGCTGCAATGGAGAATCATTTATTACAACCATCTTCTATTGGCCAGTTTTGGTGAGCCTCAGTTTCCTGTTGTCAGGAGTGTCACTTGTGGTTGTCTCTGGCTGAGTGTTGTAGAAAAAATAATTATTAACAGTCTTGCCCATCTGCCCATCTTAAGGTTGAATGTGTGGTGTGTTAGAGATGGTATTTTACATACCGTGTTGTAACCAATTATTATGAGTTACTGTTGCATTTCTGTCACCTCCAACTAGGCTGCCCATTTTGACAACTGCTGCTTACTGGATATTTTCTCTTTGAGAACATTCTCTAATTTTGCCATTAGAGCAATGATCTTTTTTCACTGAACCTAAAACGATTACAATCGTAAGAAGGAGATGGCTTTAAAGGTGATAGGGGGACTTTGAAAGCAGTGAATGAGTTATTATGTGGAAATATGTGGAAGTTCTCATAAAGCTGCTCATAAAAATGGCAAACACATAAAAAATAAAAGGCTGAATTCTGTTCTATTTCCCCAAAGCAAACATTTAATTTCTTTTATGTGACAGTAAATTTTCTTGATAAGTGAGCTCTTTAATTCCATTTTTTAAAAAGAAATTCAAAAGAGATTGGTTTTTTTTAGCAACCCCATTAATCTGGTTGTAATGACCTTGAATGTGAATGAATTACATTTCAATCTCCAAAGAACAACAACTGAGAGTATATCCCACATCATATGTCATGTAAGGCACATTTCTGTTAATTTTTATTTTAATCGGGAACTATTTGGATCTATGGCATCTCATGGTTGGTAAGGCTTGGGACCTTAAGAAACAGTTTAATAACACAAAATTAAACAAGCTCGTGTCAGTGCAAAAAAATGACAAACCTCATCCTTCTTTTTCTTAACATCTTCACTATCAGAGGGCGAGGATGAGCGTGAATCCTGCCAAAGGAACCCAGCAAAAATGAAGCAGACCTTCTCCAAAAATCAAGAACTGGAATATTAAAAAACCTTATCCTTCTTCCTCTTCTTCTTCTTGTCGTCTTCGCTATCAGAGGAGGATGAAGACGAAGCAGAGGTTGAATCCTAAAAAGAGAGTCAGAACAAAAATGATACACAACAAAAACGTTTTAAAAATGTATTTTACCTTATATTTCTTCTTCTTTGGTTTCTTTTTCTTCTTCTCATCATCACTGTCTGAAGAGGAGCTGTCAGATGAAGAAGAGGAGGAGCTGAAGGAATCCTGTCGAATTAATTCAGACACATTAACATTTTTAGCTGTGGACAAAAAACTGGAATATTATGTGACATCTGGGTTGAAGTTATTCTAAATAAAGCAACATGCAAAATATGTGACTTTACTGGCTGAGTAAACAAAAAGTGTTTCAGAGATTGTCACTGGGTGTGTTCCTCTCCTGTCTCACACTCCTAAACTGCAGTCAGGTTTAACACATATAAGCCCCCCACCTATTGCCCAGGGTGAAATACATTCCTGTGCTCTGTGCACATTTCTTTTTCCATTGTTCTGTTTCCATTCCACAGCTGTGAAGCATCATCCAAAGTAAACCCAGGACAACAAATTATTTGTTGCATGCACAAGGTCAAACTGAAGGTTATCTTTGATCTTTGTTTTTGGCTTTCAAACCATATGACTGCCGATTTTTTAGTTTTTCCTGAGTTTCCTGAGTCCAGATTTTCCAGTCACACAAAACATAAAGACATCATGTTACTGCATGACTGAAGCTGACTGGCTGTAAATGTTCAAAACAAAAAACAAGAGTAAAATACCTCTGTTCTTTTGTTTAAAGGTCCCATTTTATGCTAAATTCACTTTCTAAAGGTTTTCCTAACAGTATGATGTGTCCTCATAGCCTGTATTCAAGGCCCAAGAATTAGAAAATTCTGTCAATTCTCTCACTTGCTTGCTCCACTTTTTAGCAAATGTGTGCTCAAACGGGTGAATATGAGATCTTTCCCCTTGTGACATCACAATGGGGAAAAAAAACAACATTCCCCCCGACAGGGGATACTTTCATTGACCCTACCCCCCCAGCTAGCTGAGCTTACCCTCTGAAATCACAGAGTGGGCTCCAGCGAAAGCCGCATCCTCTCCCAGAGAGGGATGTGAACAGGCACCACTCATGAACATTTAAAGGTTCAGAAACAGCCAATTCTCAATAGAGCTCAATGACTGAAATAGAAGACCAGGGTAATACACTTTTAAAACGTTGTCGGACCTCTGACAACCATTTGAAATTTTTGAAAAAATGTATAATATAGGACCTTCAAAGTTATTTTAAAGGCTGAAATAACTAATAAATCAGCCGCAGTGGAAACTAAAGAGCTTAAATACAAATTTGTAAAAAGGGTGTAATAAAAGAGCAAATTTTATAGTCCTGAATTCAGTTTTAAAGCCATAACACTAAATGTCTTCTGAAAGATTACAATTAGCATTAAATGATATCCTCATCTAGTCACATAATTAATTAATCTCCTTTAAACTGATGTGAAATTGTTCTTGTAGCCACGGATTAAATTTTTTTTAAATCTAAAATAGTAGAAATATGTACCCAGGGTTAATGAGAGTCTCTTAAATACATCCCAGCTTTACATAAAAATAAAATTTAAATGGTAAAGATAATGCACTTCACCTTGTCAAACCTAAAAGACCATCAGTGCAAGCAGTGCTGTCATCGTGACTAAGCATGGGGTGTGAAAAGGCATGTCAATGGAAAGACACCAGGAAGTTACGGCATGTTATGATACAGGAGTAACAGGGAAGTAGTTTTCTAAAGCCATGCAAAGATGTTCAAAAATTCCTCATTAATAAACTTGTATGAAATGTATACCTTTTGTTTAATTTACTTTAAGAGTTTTCATTAAAAATATGTGACACCCAAACTAAAAATTTAAGCACAGTATGACATTTAACCCTTCTTCAATCAGAAGGTCAGCTTGGATACTGCCCATAAGAATCTTGTCAGGGTGGAGCATGTTTTACTGTGTGCAAGTTTTGCATAAGATTTTCACCTTGTCAGCATGGCCATGTTTTCTTTCATCTCCGTCAGCACTTGGTCCTTCAGTCTCACCCCCTGCAGAAAAAAGATAAGAGAATCCTGTGTAAGAATTGTGAGCAGGATTAACTGCACCAACACCAGCACCAATGTTTTCATTGCGATCATTTATTCAGATTATTCGGCTTTTTGTACCTGCTGCTGAAGAAGCAGTGGCACTATCAGATTTCTTGTGTTCCTCATCCCGTGAAAGAAACAATACAATCAAACTCAGAGTACTTGTGAAATTTTAATTAAACTGAAACTGTGAGAAAGCCTACAGGTCAAGGTCCAACAGCACCATCTGTTGGCGAGAGGAAGAACTCTGTCTGTTGGGACGTGTTCAACCACACCTACAAGCAGCAGACCAGTTTGCAAGCAGACTGTACGAAGCTGCATGGACTTTCTGTGTGTTTTCCCAGTTATGTGTGCGTTCTTGAGGAAATACCACAAAAATAGTTTGAGGCTAATACAATTATTTTATGTTTTCTTTTAATTGTCCTTTCTTTTGTAAAATTATTTTATTAATTAAGGAAAGCTAAAGAAATTGGAGAGGGGTTATTTAATCACTAAGAACAACCAATTTTTTTTTTTTATTATTTATTTACGTATTATTTATTTACCCCGCAGGGTAATTTCTTTCTTTTTTGATTATGGCTTTCAAAGTTAAACCTCATAGTAAGAGGAGGAACAGTTTAGCCAAAACAAACAAAAAAGACAACCGGAAGTGATTTTTCTCCCTTCAAATACTTACCAGTAATTTAATAATAATAAATGTTACTTTGCACATTGCAATAAAATATCATATATAATATTTTACAGCTTTCTTTAACAGAAAAACTGTACAATTATTTGAAATCTAAATGCTTTATTTTTAAATGCGCACGTAAGACGGAAGTTGTAGTGACGCTCTCGTACCACTGTGTCTGTTATCATTTTATCGTGCAAAGTAGTTGTGATTTCAACTTTGCTTGTCATGTGTTTTTATTCCTAATACATTTCCGCTGTTGTTAGTTGATTTGGTTACTTAGAATAACCAGCTAATCACCGTGGAGAATAAACGGAGCACCGAGACTTTGGGAGGACTCTTTAACCCACTTTTACACGTCTCATGTTCGCCTACTGTTATGGTAGCTACTTTGTTTAGGAAATGTTAAGTTTGGAATATAAGAAAGAGTCAGTTCTCTGTCAGGAGCTGTATCGACAGAAGACCAAACGGAAGTTGTAATAACCAGCTAAATGCGGAATTTTCCTCATTTGAATGTGACTGGATATGTAGCCTGGCTCACCATGCGTAGCCAGGCGACGTCCCTCCTGGTAGTGACCGTGCTGGCTGCGCTGTGTGTCGGCTTGACACGGTGCGGTGCATCCGAGTCTGCCGGACCACGATGTGATAATGGAAAGGTGCAGCTAGCGATGTGCCACTATTTTAAAACAAATATGCGTCATATTAAGTCATCAAATGCTTGTTTATGTGTGTGATAGCTGTCTTTGGACAGAGATCTGCCTGAAGATGCTGTTTATTGGGACTGTGCAGTACCTACCTGGCCAGAGTCTATTCAGGTAACCATGCACAGTGCGGAGCTCACTATCATCTATGTTATCCATTATCTCGTCACTAGCACAACTGATTAGGGTTTGCTCGATGCACACTGTGCCAGGAAGCCAAAACAATCACGAGGAAGTAATTGTGATAAAACGCACTCATCTGGCACTATTCACAACGTAAACCAGCCCTAAAACTGCTTCCAGACAACAAACTCTTTGTATGGTCCAGGCTGTTTTGTCAGTGATTTAATGTTCTCTTCCTAATTCCTGTCTACAGAAACATCCAAGTATTGACACTGTGTATGATCCTGAGGTGAGCAAACCTTTTTACTGATACTATTTTATTGGATTTTACCCAACCTTTCACCCTCTAAACATAAAAGGTTACTGAGCCATACCTTAAAACCAAAGCAAAGCAGGATAACAAGGGTGCGTCCAAATTTAAAGCTCATAAACTAGAATATAATGCATGAAGTAATCTAAAAGTTTTAGTTTCATAAACACTGTTGTGAAGTAGAACAAAATGAGGGTAAAATGAGAAAATGGACCATTTGGATTTATCTTGTGTGTTTAATTATTATAATATTTTAAACAGATAATTTAAAACTAATAAATTTAATTTCTTTTTTTTTTTTTTTTTTTTTTTTAACTTTAGCCAGCCAAGCAGATATGCATGGATAAGCCTATCTCCTACAATTACAGCATTCCCAGCAGGTAAGTAGTGAGATATAGGATGTACAGTTTGGTGCACACGTCTTCAGTCACCACTGATTTCTTTTTGTTTTGCTTTGAAACAGTCAGACTTTCTCATAATTTTCCAATCTAACTTTATTTATAAAGCACTTTAAAAAACCACAGAAGACCAAAGTTCTGTACAGAAGACTAAAAGCACAAAGAATAAAATCAATCAAAACAATAAATCAAAAAGGGTGGAGTGCTCTCTCCGGGTCTGCAATAGGGTCCTGCCCCAAGTGGAGGAGTTCACGTATCTCGGGGTCTTGTTTACGAGTGAGGGAAGGATGGAGCGGAAGATCGACAGGCGGATCGGTGCCGCGTCTACAGTGATGCGGGCGCTGCATCGGCCTGTCGGTGAAGAAGGAGCTGAGCTAAAAGGCAAAGCTCTCTATTTACCGGTCGATCTACGTTCCTAACCTCAACTATGGTCACGAGCTGTGGGTAGTGACCGAAAGAACAAGATCGCGAATACTAGCGGCCAAAATGAGTTTTCTCCGCAGGGTGGCCGGGCTCTCCCTTATAGATAGGGTGAGAAGCTCGTTGGTCCGGGAGGGGCTCAGAGTAGAGTCGCTGCTCCTCCGCATCAAGAGGGGCCAGATGAGGTGGCTCGGGCATCTGTTCAGGATGCCTCCTGGACGCCTCCCTGGTGAGGTGTTCCGAGCACGTCCCACCGGAAAGAGGCCCCGGGGAAGACCCAGGATACGCTGGATGGACTACATCTCTCGGCTGGCCTGGAAACGCCTCGGGATCCCTCCGGATGAGCTGGTCAATGTGGCCGAGGAGAGGGAAGTCTGGGTTTCCCTGCATAGGCAGCTTCCCGCGACCCGACTCCGGATAAGTGGCAGAAAATGGATGGATGGACAATAATTTATATTACAAGTTAAAATATAGAAACAGGAGCAAAATGTCACAATTTCAAGGGCCCAGTTCAAACATAATCCGATCAGATTTTGGTATTTGGAATAGGATCTAATCTTGAAAATGTTTTTTTTTTAAAGGGAAATCCGGATTCCAAAATCAGCTTGGATCACGTAAACAAATCCCGATTGTTATCTGGATAAAACCCTCAGTTTGGGTCTGAGTAGGATCTGGATAACTTATCCTTATACTTATCCTGATCCCAACAGAGGGTAGTATTACAAGGCAGATTTCAGGATGAACATGCGGTACAACCTAACAGTAGTTCAAATAAGATAACTTTATTCGGTGCATATGCTTATATTTGTATTTTTCACCTGACTTGTTTAACCGTCACCGGGAGAAAGTGGTTAAAATAGGCAACCTATTAAGCCTTTCAGCACAGTAAAGCAAGAATTAAACATAGCATCATCTTGTCCCCATGGAAACAAACCCCTAAACAAATACTATAACAAACACACATACAATAATCAAGCTTCCTGTCAGTCATCAGTACATAATCAGAAAAGAACCTGTAAAAAATAATGTCTAATGATTGCGTTCCATAATTACACGTCCTGTCCGTCCCTCATTCCAACAGAATGTCGGCGGACGGGCTGGTACCACCACCCGGGGCTTAGGTGCGTCTTTAACATCGTCACAGAGGGACGTTCTGCCTGGTAGCAATGTTATGCAGGACAATACATGCAAGTGTTATGTTACATGCTCCCTGTGGTTCCAGTTAAGGCATGCGAACCGGCTCTTCTACCTGCTGTTCTTCACATAGCCGCCAGGCCCCATTGATGTACATGCTGGAAATCTGGATTTGTTGATCCTGAAAAACGGATTCTGGATCAGGGTGATCCAATCCTATCTTGCTTTGAACAATCGGGATAAAAGTAAGCCAGATTACGTGATCCACCATCCTGAAAAATGAGATTCCCGAATCTGGATAGCTTTTATCTGGATTATATTTTTTGACCAACCGGCCCAAGAGTGCAAAGAAGCCAAGGAAAAGATGAGACTTAAAAAGAGGCAAAGAGGAGGCCTGTCTGATATGCAGAGGCACAATCTGGGACCAGAAAAAGCAAAGGCCTGATCCCCTTGGAGCTTATGCTGTGTCCTCGGCTCCATCAAGAGCAGCTAACTGAACTTCAAGAGCATGAAGGTGCGTAAGGGTGAAGGAGCTTAGCGAGGTGGGGTGGTGCAAGACAATGAAGAGATTTAAAAACAAATAAAATGATTTTAAGCTCGATTCTAAAATTAACAAGCAGCCAATGAAGCGATGCTAAAACCGGAGAAATGTGTTCATGGGTATGTGTGCCAGTTAAGAGACGTGCAGCAGCATTTTGCACCATTTGAACGCCAGCAATGAAAGACCACTAACTCCCAAATAAAATCCGTTACAGTGGTCCAGCCAAGTGGTTGTGAAGGCATAGATAATAATTCAGAATAATTAGTTTCATTTTGGCTAGCTGCCTGAAGTGAAAAAAACCTGCCTTCACGACTGCAATTACCTGACTGTCAAGCTTAAAATCAGTCATATTTTTGATGACTGTTTGTACTGTACTAATATTTTTAAATGGAACAAAAATTAGTTCTCAAGGCTTTCTGAAGGTCTTGAAATTCTTTTTTTTTTTTTTTACACACATTAGCTGCGATGGAGGGATGAAAGGAACGAAGCTGTTCCACAACTGATCTACAATCTAGTCCTCTGAGCGGGACATCTCGCGTGAACAAATGTGATCTTACAAAAATGTAGAAGAATAACCATAGCAACAACAGGCTAAAAACAAAGAAGGAGAAACCACAACAACCAGAAAACACAACACCCAGCATGGAAGAAGATATATAGGACGAGGGAATGATGGTGGGAGATGGCGTGAACACGATCTTTAGATACTTCATTGTTCCCCAGCCAGCTCGCTCTTTGATTGGCTACATTCCGTGCCACGTCACCATCCACTCTGTCACATTTCACGAGTCGTCGGCTTTCTTCACACACATGAAGATATTTGGTCGTAAATATTGAACATGTTTAATATTTCTGATTGTCGGCCACAACCCATTTAGAAGCTGATTATCGGGACAAATCTGCTCGTAACACACCTCAGACCAAATGACAACTGTACAAGAAAATCTTATAAGACTCATGATAATCGGGCATTTGCCGTCCTTGTTCAGGAAGAGGCAAAATCGGGAAATCTTTGTGTGTATCAGGCCTTAGTCCTTATACCTGTCCATGTTCAGAGGATGTTCTTATTTTTCATCTTTGTTAAACTACAAAACACTGATCCTTTAAATCATTCAGAAAAGAAGCACCTGAATAAAGGAGCAAACAAGTGTTTTTTCTATTTGAAATTCCATTTTTAGCCATTTTGTTGCTGGCAGGCTGACATGAAGATGCATAATTTATTTAAATTTATTTAGTTTAATCTATATTTAAGTGTCAAAGATGGCACAGTTTAAAAGTGATTCCCAAAAGAAATTAAGAAACCAGATGAAAATCCAGAAAACTCTTATGTTTCATTAAAGTACTTCACTGATTTCCTGTTTTCCCAACAGTATATAAAACTGTAGCACACAGTGCTACAGTGGGCTAAGTAGAAATTTGAGGGTTTTTTTTTTAATGTAGAATTTTAATTATTGTCACAAATATCAAATTTTGTCTCTATATTTGTGTTTATTTGTTTTAGTGGAGCGTTCAGACCAGTAAAGGCAGAAAGTGGAGAGTACTTGTATTGTCCTCCTCAGCGGTGGCTCAATAACCTGCACGTAAGTCCAAACATCCAACATCCTTTAGTCATGCTTCTGTCTCTCTTCTGTCGCATATTATTTTCCGAGCTGGCAGTCCTTGGCTGCCACTGAACACGGCTTCCCTTGGATATTAAGAAAGTAATAAACAGTAAAGGATTTTTACATCCAAGTCTAGCCGACAAGAAGAAAAAGCATCATCTAAGTAGTGTGGGGCAGCTCGGCAAGGTAGAGCGGTTGTCTTGTAACCCTAGGGTTGCTGGTTTGATCCTCGGCCAGTTCTCGTCGAGGTGTCCTTTGGCAAGACACCGAACCCTAGTTGCTCCTGATGGGTCGTGGTGAGCGTCTTGCATGGCAGCTTTCGCCATCAGTGCCTGAATGTGTGTGTGAATGTGATGTATAATGTACAGCGCTTTGGATAAAAGCGCTATATAAGTACAGACCATTTAGTGGTTCAACACCCCCTACCTGTGTTTTTCTTATTTGACTTAATAGATTTCAACAATTAAATACTAATGAGCTCATTTAGGTTGACAAGATGAACAAACAAGGGCTTTCCACACGTCTCATTTTCACTAAATGATTATTAAAGCTTTAAATGCAGTATTCTGCTACAAGACTAATTTAAGCCATATTTTTCCCCCTTTTACCAGTTCAATAACACTAATCACTAAGAATTATAAAAAAATGGGAAAAATAATTTAAAAGATGTTCTGATTTTTATCAGCTGAGATTACATGATGCTGTCGTGTCTGTGTGGTCAACATGATGTTAATGTTTCTTTATTTTGATTGTCAACAAAGCTGGTACAGCATATTGCGACATACCTGGAACATGATCATTTTGAAGAAACGTGAACCTGAATGCAACTTAATTGCAACAAAAGTCCGGAGGGAAAGCTGGGAAATATATGAATAAATTATTTAAAGGTGGCATGAATTAACTTAACGCCACTGCACAAGTAGATTGACTAGATGGCAGATTTATACATGTAGATGGATTGAAACTGGTGCAATTTTTAGTAAAGATTTTTATGTTCAGTAAATCCTATAAAGACAAGTACAAGGAATCAACTATTTTAATCTGGAAGACATTACTGGTCTCATACAGATGATCATCAGAGAAAGCCAGATTTAATTCTTGAGATGGGAGGAAACGTAAACTTCCTCTCACCGTCCTGAACCGTGGCCATCTTCGTTGATTTGGGTGTTGCCAAAGTCAAAGAAAAAAAGCCAAACTAAATTCCAACAAGGTACTCTCACTGCTAAACTATAATACATGTTTAATTCTAGGGACAAAGGGCTTGTAACAAACTAAGCCAGAGTCAGTGTTTTTAAATTTTTAATGGGATAAAAAAATGATTTATTTACAGTGTATGTAAAATAAAATACAAAACGGGTTCAGTAACAAATAACAGAAATGGTCCCTACAAAAGAAAGTATTCCCTGAACCGGCAGTAACAATTAAACTAAAGGAAATTCAACTAAAAGTGTCCCTTTTCAGGAATAAGCCCACAATGGCAAACAAAACAAATAATACAAACCACAATGTCAACCAGATAAGTTCTGGGACCTCACAAGTTTAAACACTAAGGCTGTTCAATAAAACACGAAAGCTTCTCCTAATGATAGCGTTGATTCTCTTATCCTAAACAATAACACAAAATGCATCTCAAACAAACGAGAGCGTCTTTTCACTAAAGCCAAATCAATCTACAGGAAGCTCAGTACAAAACACAGCCAAATACTAATCAATTACAAGGTGGTACACAAACTCTTCTCAAGAGCAATTCCAACCCGGGGAACTGTGTGCCCAAGGTACACAGCTGCCACGAATGATGATGATCCACGGTATTTATGGGTGAGGAGTCCTTCCATATTGCCCGTCTGAAATGGTCGATGTCAGGCAACCAATCCGAGCACAGGAGGGAGGAGTCTTGGTGCAGAGTCCGCAGCCAACCATTGAGTCGCTCCTACTCAGGAGCGGCTACAGGCTAACAAGCCTGGGGCCGTAGCAATACATGCAAGCAGAAAGAGGTATGCCACATACCCAGTGTTTGCTAGTTAGAAACAGAAATATTATTAATAGATTACTGTTGGTCGCAGTTCCTGAGCCTTTCGTACCATTTGATGAACACAAAACGAAGTTATAGAGGGTGAGGAAGAGTGATGGCTACGTGTGCCTTTCCAGGATAGAGCTTTTGTTTTGCTGCACCATCCTTGCGCACCGCTCCGTGAGCGCCATCTCCTGTCTGGATTGGCTCGCTCCTGTCTGCCTGGCTACATCGTTACCTCGCACCCACAACTCAGCAGACACATGGTAAAAAAACACAGTTTGTTTGAACTTGCTGCCTTTAATACAAACTGAACGTGATCCCACTGATCATGTTTGATCATGTGTAGGATCTGTGATAAGTTATTCTCTGACTTTATGGTCACTCTCTGCTCAGCCTGTGGCGTTGGTATCCTGGGGCCGAACTTTAGAGCTGGGCACTGTGGCCTCCTCTGACATCTGTGATTGGCTGCAAACCACACAAACCACAAGAACTGAATCTTATGATGAGGCTCAGACCATGAAGTACAACCTCCTGTTGATCAGGTCAGAAGGTCTGGACCAGCTGGAGCGCTCAGCAATGAAGAAGGTTCGGAGGCTTTATTCTTGATTGTTCTGATTTGGATAATTTACATGATGTTTATTGCGAACAGGCAAATAAAACATGTCAAAAAGATTTGTTTTTATAAATCTTTAAATTTAACTCCTTAGGAGTCTCTGAGGCGATGCTGTGAGGAGACCATCTCTTCTCTGCTGAGGGGAACCGGAGAGTCAGAGCCCCGCATGAAGAGGAAACACCTGACTTACATAAAAAAAGAAAGTAAAAACAGGGGGAAAAGGGCTGCCATTAGAGAAACAGAAGACAAAAACAACAAAAGACACAACACATCGAATGTCTTGGATTTTTCAACCAATCAGTCGAACAAAACCACCTCCCATAATCACAGTAGCTCACTTGAAGTGGATTTATTTCCAGAGAAAAGGACTTTCTCAGATCATCCTTTTCCACAGCAAGGCCTTCAGTCAAAGATCCAGAAACAAAATCTGAACCTATCATCCTGGACCATGATTAATTTGGTCTCAAACAGCTCTAAAAGTACACTCAATGCTGATTCAGTAGGACTCAGGGACTCTAAGTCTGACAAAAGCAGGCTGGTAGTGCAGGCAGAAGCCCCTCGGCCTAGTGATATAGAAACAGATGTCAGACAAGCAGTCACCTCTTCAGGGACAGATGTGTTTGCAGATGCTGTGAACAGCAAACAAAACAGTTCTGCCAGGCCTGAAGCCTTGGCTGCTGCTTCCAAAGGTGAAAGTATGAACTCAGTCAAACAAAAAGATGTGGACTTTGCTAAACACAGCAAGATGAAGAATGATGAGGTAGTCGAGGTGGAAGAAAGAGAGGTGGAGAATGAACAAAGACATAGCACCACACACACTCACAACAAAGGTGAGAACACTGGATTTGATTCCTCTTCTAAATCTCAGCCAGAGTCTCAAGCGCAACAAAACCCCCAACCAGCCGACCACAGCCACACCCACAGCCAGGACTGCGACAGCTGCAAGGCAGGAGAACCCGCCCACGCCACCGCTGTGAACAGAGGCTTGCCAAGGACTCCCAGGTCAGATGAGGCAGCGTGGGCAGCAGCAGCACTGGGCTTCCTGCTGGTTCTCCTCACACTGGCAGTTCTGCACACTCGCCTGTACCGCCACTGGAGGACCATGCCCAGTCTGTACTGGCACGACCCAAGGCAGGACTACGACAGCGTCGCCGGTGGGTGGGTGGGGGTTTGTTATCACGCTGATATTTTTGCTTGACCTAGGCCCTCGTGTGACTGATTTTAAGTACTTTGAGCTTGATTCGACTTTTGTTTGCATGCTTGTCTTTTAGATGTGATCCGCAGGAGGTTGCGAATTGCAAAGCGAAGGAGGAAAAGAGGCAGAAGGCAAGAATGCGTTCTCCTGCCGAGCTCCTCCAGCTCAGATGAGCATCCATAGAACAACGGAGGAAAGATCCTGGAAGCGGTCAACATGTCAGTTTGTAGCTAGCGGAAACAAGAGTAGGAATCTGTAGACATGTCCCAAGGGTTTTTGGTTGTAGCTGAATCATAAGGAAGCAAGTATTGCTACATGATACAACTTAAGGTTAAAAACACCTGAAGGGTCTATTAGTTAGATGAGATGTCCAGCTTGATATGACTGCAGAGGACTTATTTAATGGGTTGCATTTGGATTGTTTAGATTAGGACCATCATTAGCTGAAAGGACTGCTGCTTTTTGATCAATAACTCCCAAATAATCATCAAATAATGTATCCAAAGCACTCAAACCTTTTATTTTTTTAATAGTTTTATAGCATGTTTTTACATGTAAAGGGTTTAGAATATAAAAGTTGCTGTTGTAAGCAACTTTGTGGTATTTACTGTAATGTGAATTGACATTCATACATTTTTTTAGACAGAGTATGTCATCATGAGCAAAGGCACTCAAAACCACATCAATGCAATTGACAGAAAACTTGAAAAGGAATTGCTCTGAGGTATTTCATATATTGTATTATACTGTATATATTATGTGGTATTTCATATATCGTTATGGTAATGGGCTTGGGGTTGAACCTGTTTCAGAGAGCCCACTTTAATCTGGATCAATCAGGCAGCACGTTGGTGATCATGTTCTTTGGTTTCTCAAGTGCTTTTAATACAATTAAGCCTGCTCTGTTATGTGAGAAGTTCCATAAATTCCAGGTAGATAACTCCACCAACACCTGGATTTTGACTACCTAACAAACAGACCACAGTTTGTGAAACTGAAAGGTTGTGTGTCTGAGATGGTCAGCAGCACTGGAGCACCACAAGGGACTCAGTCTCACCATTTCTCTTCCCACTGTACACCTCAGACTTGCAGTGCAACTCTGATTCCTGTCATCTACAGAAGTACTCTGATTGTGCAGGTTTGCTGGGTGTCAGTGACGGACAAGAAGCTGAGTACAGAGAACTGGTCAGTCAACTTGTGAAATGGTGCAGAAACAATCTCCTCTTCTTGAGTACAAACAAAAGAGATGATTGTCGACTTTAGGAGAAACAAGAGTAAAGAAAACGGTTTACATTCTGGGAGAAGAGGTGGAGGAGAAATACAAGTAAATAAAATAAACAGGCCTACGTCTTATTTTTAAAACCAATAATACATATTTAGCAAACTAAGTTCTAATTACGTTTACTTCCATTTGTACAGAAATTTGTATTTGCTGTAAATTGAATTTAAATTGCACCAGCGCAGGTTTGACGTCTTCTTTAAGAGGCTGAAGACAACAATCTGATCCGTTTTCAGGGTACAAATCTTAAATTATGTCCATGTAGAACAGGTTGAAGTATTTTTTTAAACAAAATAAAAAGTTTAAAGATTACTCATTTGCTTTGGTGTGGCTTCATGTCATGTTTCATGTTTGGTTTGACTAAATTTAAAGAGCATCGGCATGTTATTATGAAACTGAACACAGACAGTCCCAGGTCAATTAAATTGTTTTATTATTTTATTACAAATGTACAGCTTATGAGTTTCCAATAGGATTGACCTTTTTTTTTTTTTTTTTCACTTTATACAGTTTTCAATGTCTTCTGTTAAAAGATAACTCTCCCATCAACTATCTCCCAAAGCACAGAGCTGTGAAGAGGGACAGCAACAGTCCAGGCCACAGTTTAATGCTGTGGCCGACAACAGAAGTGTGCATGTGTGTGTAAAACTCTGGCTGCATATGTAATGTCTGTACTTGTGCATGTATTGGTCCAACTGATAAGTTCATAGTGTGTGTTTGATGTTGGAAAGTATGTGCTAAATTCTGGACACAGTAAGTGTAGAAAGTTTGTCAAGTGACATGAGCTGATGGAAGCATTTAACATTCACACTAGAGGCACCCTATGTAGTGTTCACTAACTCTAGGAAGGACGAGGCCGTGTGCATTTTTAGGCCCTTTGTCCTGCCAATTTGAGATGACTGTAGTGCTGAGCCAAAGTGCGGTTTAGACCTTTTCCCAAAAAAGCCAATCCCTAATCAAACCTTGCATCCTGCACCTAATGTACTTGAACTAAGACCTCTGGGAGAGCGCAGTACATAAAGCAGATCCTACTTGAACCAGCTGGTGTTTTGAAAATAGTGCAACTGAGACCACGCTGTTAAATCACCCAGATCCGTGTGTTCTTCCTCTTCTCTTCCCGTGGATTTCTAGTAGGATTAATATGTACAGTATGACTACACAGGAGGGTAATACCTCAGCATAACCATACAATACTTGAAAAAGTACATCAGGTATCAAGATTTAAGAGCTGAATGAAGGGTTGGTGAGCAGATATCACAGCATGGAGCCCTTTTAGGCTAAAAGATAAACATAAATATCTCACAAACAACCCTAACACGTAGCTTAATATAAAATGTAGCATGAAAATAAATGTTCATATATATGGCTCTAGTCTAAAACATGGGCATTCATGATTAAAGGAGCCGAGCTTCACGACGGATCTCCCCATAAAGTGTGTGTGTGTAAGTATTTGTTGTTTCAGCAGTCTAAGATCGCTGTAACTCAGCCAGTCTAACAGGAGATGATGATGATGTGCAAAGGCATTCAATAGCAAACAATACATTGCAAAGTCTAATGGACAATTTTCCCCTACAGAGGCGTGTTCAGCCATGTGGCTAACAGAGGGAAGAGGACCGTCGGTGATCCCATGTGACAATCAGGAAGAAAAGGGGTGGGGGAGTGAATCAGGTGGACAGAGTAGAGCTGAAGCTGGTCTGGTGTCGGCTCCCAGTGTGTGGAGTTTATTAGTGGAACTGCATGGAGCTGTTTGATCTCGTCCTTTAGTGTTTCAGACGAGACCTTAAACATGCAGAAGCCCTCTAAGTGTGATTTCTGAGCAGGCGAAGCAAGAAGAGCCAAGTTAAAAACCACAAACACTTCGAAGAAGAAAAAAAAAAAGAAAGACCAGATCAGTGGGGAATGGGCTGAATCAAAACTAGATAATCTATACTTGCAGAAATTACCATATTTATCCGGCACAGTAGAAGCTTAAATCACTCAGTAGGGTAAGTGCACTGTATTTACCAGGAAATGAGAAAAAAAATGTTTTGTTCCCAATGCTGTCTCTTGTAACCTCAGAGTCAAATAGCTCAAAGTGACGTCTGTGGCCCAGATCAGGCCGTCAGAGAGCCAGACAACAGCTCGTGGGCTTGATTGTGCTAGTCCTAAACAACATCTGAAAAATTTAAATGAGCAAAAGATATTTTTCTACATAAAAAATATAAATGAGAGTTTCACCTTCCATGATGCCAGAGCTGGTGCTTCCTACAGGTCTGCTCAAAGCGCAACTGCCACGTACAGCATTTTGGCATTAAGGGGGGGGTCTCCCCTTAATGCTAGCATGCATGCAAAAGATTGCTGCTGTGTAACAGAAGCACATGTCAAGTTAATTCCTCAAAAACAAACAACTTAGTGTTGTTGTTTTTTTATTATTATTATCCTGCTTGGCTCCACAAATGATTCTGACCCAGATTTTGAGATGATTCTACTGGCTCTGTTAAATGAGGCAAGACGTTTTAAGAAAAATCAAGCTCAATAAGACAGCTGAGGATAGACAAAATGAGTGTTTTGATCCAGGTTCTGTCATGATGCATCACAGAGAAAAATCAAAGGTCTGGATATCCACTCTCCTTTGGCAACTGTTTAAACCTCTTGGCCACAAAAAAACAAAAACAAAAAAAAAGACTCAATTGTCACACTGAAAAGGAGCGCTGGAGAAATGTTGAGGACATCTCACAGTTTGTTTTTTTCCTTAGTGTGCATGTCTTCTTATATCCCAGTAAGAGGCTGACGCAAACGCCCACCAGTCTCCCTGTTCCACTAAATGAGAATCATATTTGAGACTAAATGAAATGCACATATAAACAGTTAAATCAAAATGACAGTCAGTAAAATTATCAATGCAAAAAAAAAGACAATAGGCATGATAAACAATAATAAATCAGAATTATTCCAGTGTAAGTGTTTTTTAAGTCGGTAAAAAAGTATCTCTGTCCTCAGAGGTGCAAATCAGGCTGATCTGCAAATTTAACAGGAAAATAAAAGAGGAAAGAGATGAAAACATGCCAGATCATGCTGTGTACCACCAACGAGGAGGAGGAGGGGAGGGGATGACAGGTTGGAAGAAACCTGGAGCCCCTCTGTGAAATCTCCATCCAGCCAGGGATGGAGAAGGTGTGGAGAATGAAGCATGGCCCGTCTATCCACTTCCCTCTTTTGCAGCACACACTACCTCCATCCCCGAGCTGGATTTGGCGCGAGGAGGAGGGAGGGAGGGACCATGAGTGACGGATGAGAATAAATAAAGCGGTAACATTTCAGGATCCAGTTCACTGTACATCGCCACCGTTGTAGTTCACGTATGCTGGTCACAGTTTCAGTTAATTACACACGTCAAATTCCAACAGTTTATACGGTCGCTGCAGGATCCTTCCCTACTTCCACTCCCACATGTCCACTTTCTCCTTTTATTTATTGTAGTGTTTCTTTAAAACAATCAACACTTGCTTTTATTTGCTTTCTTCCCATTCGTCTTCCAAGTATTTCTTTTCTTCCACCCTGTCGCTCCACCTTCCCCATCCCCCCTCTACGGTGTGGTCATACTGTTCCTCTTTCTTTCCTGAAAACCCCTCCCATGCATCAATCCTGTCTCTCTTCGTATACGTGTCTGCCTGGTCACTGTTTCTTCTCACGAGTGGTGATGGTGACTAGTTGCTTAGCAGCCTTGGCAATGTCATAAGCGCACTGGATGACTTGCTGAGTAAGGAGCTGGTAGTCCACCGGAGGGGCCCCGGGCTCCAAAGGCGCTGCCTTACGACACTCCACCTGCAGCCGAGAGGCACTGGAAGCCAACAGGCGTAGGGAGCAGTGGACTGCATCCAAAGCTGGCCTCTGCAGAGAGAGACAGGCAATCAAAGGTTAGCTCATGGGGTGGATGGACAGAGAATGTGAACTGATGGAGAAAGATAAGAAAAGACAGCAACCAGAAAAAAGATGGGTTAAAAGTAACAACATTAGCAGAGGCAACTTACTTTGGGAAAGAGGGAAGCCATCTCAGTGACAGCTGAGTGGATCTTCTCAGAACAGGGAACAAAGCTGAGGGTGGAAATTATTGTAAAAGATGAAAACAATGAAACAACTGCAAGTCTCAACAGAAACTTCAAGCCTTATAAGTGCATAACTCCACAACAAGGAGGCGAAGTAGTTCGAGTCCCTGAGGCCAAATGACAGAACACAGTTATTGGTTATAGGCACATATTGGTTGTTTACATTGTACTAGATTATATTTTTTGTTTTGTCCTCTATGTCTGTTTGCATTGTCCCTGATAAATAAACTAATAATAACATATGAGTGTGGTACTTTCACAGATAACCAAGCCAATTTGGAAAGCTTTCAAGTAGCATTTAACTTTATAAACTTAAAAAATGTGCATTTCTGCCTCATTTTGATGGCACTTATATATTTATTATGTACATTCCTGGAGCCTCCTAGAATGCTGGGCTAACGCCATCTTTGTTTAGCAGCATCCCGAGGCTGAGAAACTTTTCACAGTATCGCATTAAAACTGAGTTTAGTGTTACACACCAAAGTAATGTTAATGGGTGTATTCTCTATAGGAAATCTGCACAAAAAGTGCCAACTTTAAAAAATCTGCTCCAACTATGATCAATTTAAGCTTATTACTGACATGCTAATCGCTATACGTTTACCAAACTTCAAAATCATAAAGGTAAACTGGAAAAAATTTATTAGAAAGCTAAAAGAAAGACACAGAGTGCCTCCAAAACCTTTTTAACTGTTGCACAAATGTGCTCGACAAGGGGCTGAACAATAGATTCTATACTGCAGCCAAAATCTTCCTGGCATTCAAAACAGGTGCCGTCTAAACTTCATTATAGCTGATCAGAGCTAGAAGTTCACGTCAGTGGAAGGTCGCAAGAATCCTTTGCCGAAGATGCCGACTAGCAGCCATGTTGAGGGGCATCCAGATGGAACGGTGATGTAGGTGCATTCCCTCCCACACTCTTCCCTCCAGTACTTTTAAGGTTTACTTTTAATTCACATGGCACATGACATCTTGCAAAAATCATGAGATTTGGCCGTAAAAGTGTTCCAGATGTTACACTATAAACCTATGTTTAGGGTCATCGGGGAGGAGCCTAACAAAATCTGGACTAATGTTCTAAGGCCTGTAACACTGATAGCTGTCTGCAGGTAAGGCCTGGTACACAAATAAAGATTATAAGGCTGTTTTTGTCCCGATTTTGCCTCTTCCTGACCAAGGACGGCAAACACCTGATTATCGTGAGATTTTCCTGTACAATTATCATTTGGTCTGAGGTGTCACGAGGGAATTTTTCATGTGTGTGAGGAAAGACAACGATTCCTGAGTTGTGACTCTGTGGATGGTGATGTGGGACGGAATGTAGCCAATCAGAGAGCGAGCTGGCTGGGGAACAAAGAAGTATGTAATGTCTGTTTACGCTGTCTCCAGTCTGTTATTTTTTTCATTTCTGGCTTTTTCTGTTGACAATGGTCACAAGACCATCATCATTCCCTCGTCCTGTATATCCTCTTCCATGTTTTCCGGCTGTTGTTGTTTCTCCTTTGTTTATTGCCGGTTGTTGCTATGGTTCTTCTTCTACGTTTTTGTAAGATCACGTTTAGTCACACGAGATGTCCTGCTCGGAGGACTAGATTGTAGATCGGTTGCGGGACAGCATCGTTATGTGTGTGTTATTTTGTGATTAGACTATCGGACCACACTACGTATGATCAAAACAGTTTAACGCCGGCTTTTTTATCTTCACGTGTGAGGTCTCGACCAAATAAAAAAAATCTCATAAGATTTTAAAACATCCTTATGTGTGTACCAGGCCTAAGTTTAGTGTTTGAGAATAGATTGACAAACGGGTCTAGACAGTTTAACTCTAAGAGACACTGATGAGTGCAGCCATTTAGTCAGGTGTAAATGAAAGTAAATTTAATAGTTTTAACCTTAAATGCTTCTGCTTTCGTCTTTTGTAAAGAATCAAGTATCCACAGATAGAAAAACATCTGTAGTTTTGACTATTTTCATTATCTGGGGAGTCTTTGTCTTACCTTTCATGTTTAAACTCCTGAGCAGCCCTGAGCAGCTCCTGGATGTTCTTAGTCACCTGCTCAGTCTTCAGTATGACATCCTCTGTGCAGGGCAGGGTGGGATCTGGCTCTCCTGCGTCCCCGCCTCCCCCTTCCTCAGACTCACCACGACCTTCTTCTTCACTGCTGCGAGCGGTACTAAAGGAAAACGATTGGATCATTAACATATTTGGTGCATCAATAAATAAACTTAAAAAAAAAAATAATTCAATGTTCTGTGAAATAGCACATTTAATCAATCTAACCTTAATGAATGGTCATATGTTTGTGTGTTGTCATAGTCGCTGTCTGTGCCGCTGCCGTGCTTCTCTGGTTTCGGGACCTAGAGAGATTAAACAGCAACAACTCAGAAAACTCTAAACCCACCTCAATATCCTACGTGACTCATTCCTGAAGAGTATTTAGTTAAATTTGAGTTTTCAAAAAAAAGGTGAACACTTTAAGTCTTCCCGATGACTGCTCACCATATATCTGCCCATCTCTGTCAATCCAGACAAATGTTGGCTTCCATACGGTGCTGGTCCCCCTGTGCCACCCTTCCTTACCTGAGAAGACAAATGAACACACAGGCAGAGGGGAGAAGGAGTAGAGATGAGACCAGAGGGAGATGGGGGGGTGAAAGATCAGACAAAAGAAATGGACAGAGAGAGGGAAAGAACAGCATGGAGACAAAGAGAAGAAATATAAACAGCAGAGAAACAAGATGAACAAGAGCCAGATCAAAACAGCCGCTCACACATCATCCCATCTTAACTACATGCCTTTCTACTTTTCTAATAATTCAGCTCTATGAAAATGATTTCATTATGAGCTTCTATAAATTACTTTGCATCTTTAGAAAAATGTAAAAATCTCAATACCAGCATGTTTACTACTGATTTGCTACACTAGAATGCACAATAAGCAGTGAGAAAAATCCTACGCTGAGGGTGAAATGGCAAACAATGCAAAGACAGACAGGATGCTTACATCCAGAGGATGCACGGCTGCACTGCAGTGAGCGACGGACAGACAGGTGAAGAGACAGACAGAAAACAGAAAAACAGATAAAAAGAGATGGTGAAGTGGACACTGATCTATCGTCCATGGGCGTTTCCATGAGACGGAGCGAGGCTGACTGCAGCCGAGTTTCTCTTTGCTTGCTGTAGCTATTGGAAAGTTGCTGAAGGCTAAAAAGGGTGTCCAAGCTCTCTGCAACATCAGAAACCTCATGAAAACCACTGGATGAATATTGTTCCTTATGCGGTTGGACAACAAACGTGTGCTTTCATTTTTTAATGCAAGTGTGAACATGCACTTGTGAGTGTGTGTAGGATTTCCAGATTATTAAGCTGCAGAAGAGCTACCTAAAGTGTGCAGGCAACAGAGCAGAACATCAGAGGCATTGCCAGGCAGAAGATAAGGTGAAACATTTCTATTTTTCTTTATCCGTCTTTCTCCTTAAGGTCATACTTGTGCAGTGTCAAGTACAACAGTTTTGATGTCAAATTTTTGGGACACGTGGGAATTTAAATGGGGTTCATGCACAACTCGACCTTTGAAAGAGAAGGATCGGTTAATGAGATGCAAAAGATTAAATGGGGGAGGGGAAATATAGAGATCAGGACTGGACTACCACCCATTAATTAGGCCAAAGACAGCCAATCAGGGCCCCCGATAGGAAAGTGGGAAGTGGAAAAGGGGGGGTATTCTAACTTACGGTGGGTGTGCTGAAGGGCTGCAGGCGGGCGTCCAGGGCTGGGGGACCATGGACCGTGGGGCTGGGGGCTGCCCCTGGTTCGTACATTGAATAAGCCTGGCGTTCCTTCCGGTGGGGGTGAGAGTGAGGGGTGGAAGACGTGGGCACAGAGAGCCCCATTGGGTCTGCTCCTGGCCTGAACCCACCTAATCCCCCTCCGCTCATTCCTCCGTGCATCACACCCCCTGGCCAGTGGCCTCCTCCTCCCCCTCCACCTCCTCCACCAGGGCCCCCTACCCCATGGCCTACTGACCCCCCAGCCTGCTGGCCCCCCCGTAGCGCACTGTTCTCTGTCTGCATCCGGGTGATCTATGGGAGAGCAGGGAGGGATGAGAGGAAGGAGGGATGAGAGGATGGAGGGAGGAAGGAACATGGGAAGGTTGTAGGGAAGGGAAGGGGAGGGGTATAAACTGAAAGGTCAAAGACAAGCATTCATAATCACAGGCTGAATAAAAGCCCAAACAGGGCTTCACACAGTAACTGACATCAGAACTGGTGAGGGGTGTAAATACACTTCAGTAAGCAGGGATTAGGTTTTATTAAGCAGTAGAGGGCTGCACTACATACCTGTATGCACACAGAAATGTGGAAAAGTCCTGAGACCCCATCATCTCATAACTGCTCCGCAAATGGGAAAGGGGGCAATAATCTAATGAAAAATGCACGTTCCAAAGCTCCTCTTTGGAAGTTTTGATGCCTTTAGTTTTGTTTTCTTTCATGGAGCCTGATTATATGACCCATGTCAACTTTTTCCAGTCCATTACTGGATTTTGCAACTGATGCAACTTCCTGTTATTTTCAAAACCTCAAGTCTTTGTTGAACATGGCTTCTTGACAGCAAGCCTTCCATTGAGACCATTTACGATGAGGCTTTAGTGATGCATCTTTTAGAACATACATAAACGTACGACATAAAACAGGTTCTTTTCTCAGTTGTTTTATGTGTGAACTCAACACTGGTTCATCCTTTGAGTTTGGTCCTTTTTTTATGCTTGAATGATTGACAGGTCAGTGTTGAGTGGCTTAAACACGAAAATTAATTCCTTTGAAAATGCTCAGGTACCAGAACCGGACTGAAAATTATTGAAGTCCTGGAGAACTACTACTCAATGCCACTTACAGGAACAGGAAGCAAATGGCGGCTCAACACCTTTGCACAGTACATTTTGTTTATAAGGACCAATGAGGGAAAATAAAGTCTGTTTATTACTGCCTACTTTGAACCCATTATTTACTGCGTATAGTGTTTGCATGTGAAAGTCAACACTAGCTTCAGATTTTTTACCAAATCTTCTGTGCAGTGAAGATAATGCGTGAATCATGGGTCATGAAGGCTAACAGCGTCAGTGACTGATGGAAACACTGAGCTAATGAGAACTAATAAAAGGAAACCTAAAGAGTGAACAACAGATGAGCTTCATCACAACTAAAGTAAAAACTGCTGAAATGAAAATGAGTGTTTGTAGCACTGAAGCTTCACATCACAGTGGCAGGTGATTTAGCTTCCAACCGTCACCCTAATAAATCTTCTAGAAAAACCCTGGTGACATCGTCTGAATAAAGAAAAATAAAATATAAATTTATATATTCAGCCGTCGCTCCATCGTGCTGCCCTTGTTCTGTCAAAGTCAACCGTTCCTTCTTTTTTAACAACTTCTCGCTCTCACTCTGTCTTGTGTGCT
The DNA here is from genome assembly GCA_037177495.1 of Rhadinocentrus ornatus. Classification (NCBI taxonomy): domain Eukaryota; kingdom Metazoa; phylum Chordata; class Actinopteri; order Atheriniformes; family Melanotaeniidae; genus Rhadinocentrus; species Rhadinocentrus ornatus. The sequence goes on along the minus strand of JBAMHW010000009.1, from coordinate 3,916,618 downwards.
CTCTAATCCACCCTATTCATCTCCTCCTTGCTGATTTTGTATTCCAACTCTAAAACAACTCGACTTTTCTTGCACTATTCCATCTCTCTGTCTTCTCCATACACATGTCCAGCTTCATTAAACTGCTCATCCTCTCACTCCTTCCCTACTCCATGCTCCTCACCTCCTTCTGGAGCCGCCGCAACTCCTCACTCAGGTTGTTGTTGACCTTCATCAACTGCTGCACCTTGGCTTCTGATGAGGCCAAGGCCTTCTTCACCTCCAGATACTCCTGCAGGGTGATGGGACCGTCTGATAAGTCTGATGAGTCCATACTCTGAGTCAGTAGGATGAAAAAGACAAGATAGGAAATCAGATAGAAAGAAAAATGGAGAGAACTCAGACTTGAATTAATTCCTTTGGTGTTATTTATTAACCCTTAACATCCCCATGCCATTTTATTTTTGCAATTTTTGGTCTGCCTGTTTTCTTTTATGTAAAACCTTTTCATTCCCAGTCAACATACAGACATTTATTTTTTCATGACATCCTCAGTTATCAGATTATGAGGCCAAAATGATCTAAAATCAATGTATCAATAGATATAGCATCTTAAAGGCCAACCAAAGATACAAAACAGAACTAATTATTAATGTTACTTTGTAGAAATAACACACAGATTAATAAAGATTAAACCTTTTCTAATTGCCGTATTTTTCTCTCAAGTCTTGGCTTTCAGGGGAGAAAATGTTTACATAAAATAATAAACGCTTTTCTTCTAGGCATTTTTTGCTATTTAGGTAGTTATGCTACTATTTACCTACTACCCTCACAAAACTAAGTCGAAGTTAGCTCGTTTTTGGTGCCACAGTGCTTCAAATGTCTTTGTTTTATTCCAGCCACAGATGACTATCATTTTGGTTCTTTTCAGACAGACATAGAGCTTTCTGCTCAATTGTTGATCTTTGGGTGCTTCTGATTGGACATTACAATCACATAAAGCTATCTAATTAGTAGAAAGTTTGACGAGAAGTGGCTTCATCCTAATTTCTGGGTCAAAATAGAGGTCTCTTGCAAACATAGTAGTGATGGGCATTTTTTATTATTGGTCACTTACAGTCAGCTTACTATATAGTCTCAGAATAAACACTACATTTTGCAGCTGAATTGTAAACCCCCTGGATGGGATATAAATGCCTGGAAAACGTCTGTAGATTCCCTAAAGGGTAGGCTATCAAACACAATTTACCCCACAGAGTTACACACTACCGTTCCTAAAAAACCGTTGACAATATAAGCGAGCGCTTGAGTGTGTTGTCCAGCTAGCAGAATTTAAGGGAAAAAGGTCTTTACTATAAAGTATAAAATGAGGATTACTTGCGCATTTTATGGGTTAAAATGGGGATACACAGTCTGACTCGCTGCCTTTTGAGCTGTGTGTAAACAAAGCTGTGTGAGAGAGGAGTGTTGGCTTGCAGTCAGGATCACACACAAGTGGACAGTGGAGCCTTAGTTCTTAGCTCTCAGCACACCCTCCTCCCCCACTTCCTGTGACCCTGAAGCACACACTGCCTTTTTACCGCTCCCTACAACTTCCACTTTTTAATCTTCCTATTTATCATTTATCTACCCCTGTAAACTTCTCATTTTCTAAGGTTACAGTGAAATTATATGGAAATATGGGGTTTTGAAGATTGATCTCTTTTCCCTCCAATTACACAAACTCTGTATGAACAATGCCGCTCTGACAAAAACCCAGAATAGCTGATGATGTCACTCGGGAGCTATGTGGCAGCCCTGGCTGTGGCCGAATCCCGTAAAGCATGCTGGGAGAGGCAGTCATTTTTGGGGAGATCATGGAAAAGCTGTACAAGCTGTTATAGCCACTGTTCTCATACACTCAGAAGCAAAGTGAGCGGAACTACTAATGTAACTACTACATGTGTAAAGCTGTGTAGTGATATATTTGACAACAACATAAAAAAAAGCATTTTTATTTAATTAGAAGTTGCCTGCAGTAAAAGGCTGGATGTAAAGTGTGTATTGAGCTGTTATATATATATACCTTTGCACGATTGCTGCGTTGTGTGTTGTTGTTGTTCTGGGTGGTCAGCTCGCTGTCTGTGTCTTCATCAGAGGCTACGCTGTCATAGTCGTGCTGATCATCATCGATGCCCAGATCCAACGGGTCTGGCGGAAGAAAACTCTGCTTAAGTCTTTACAGCAACACACCCGATTGAAATAAAATGGACTTCCAACAGCTAGTTGTCAAGTTCTGCACAAGTCCCATTCATCTGGATCAGTTGGGTTGCTGATCCCTGCTTTACGGTTTTATTAACACTTCTCTTGGAGATTTTTAATAAAACCTTCTTTACTAAATTACCTCCTTCTTATCTTTTACCATCTATCTGAAATATTCAATTACATATTTTTTAAAACTTTGAAGTCTTTAAAAAACATGCATTCTTAATCAGCGACCCTCCCTTCCTCCCCGTCTCACCAGTAGGGCTGCTGAGACCTTTTCCTTGCTGTCTCCTCTTGGCGTCGCTCAGGATGTCAATGATGAGCGTGGCAAACTCACGGGCGTTGAAACGCGCCAGCTTCTGACGACCCTGAGAGAAAAACGAGCAGGGACCGGTAAATATTCGAAATGCATTCACTCACCGGCCCAGCTGTCTCAAATCCAGCTCTAGGTTCTTATAGTGAGCTGAACACAAACAGAATGCAGCCCACAGTCAGCGGATCAGAGCTTGTGGTCAATGACCATGTGCTGCGGAAAAACACAGTCATCCTCACAGCGCATGTATGCTCCAACACTGAGCTCATGGAGACACAATTGTGTGCAAAGAAACATAAACCATGCAATTAGACAAGCATGCTGGAATCTGCCTGAGACAATAAAAAGGACAGTTTCCAGCAGTGTTCCTCAGAATAATTACAAAGTGGTGCACAATCAGTTTTATACAGCTTAGCAGGACAAAATAAAGTAAAAGGCTTGATTAAGTTCAGTCAGTTTAGTTTGTTCTCCACCATAAATAAATGCTGCTGTAAACTATCCAATCAGAGTATAGAAAGCATGGACATGTGGGTGTTGTTTGTACATTTGAAAAGAAAGAAAGAAGCTATGAGTGGACATGTAGGAAAAATCTCTCATTGGGGAAAGAGGCAGGGCCACAGAAAGATTACAGCTGAAGAACATCTCTTGCTAATTTCACTCCCTCAAACATGTTGTTTTAGATATTTCTTAATTTTTCTGCTTGTATGCTCATATTTCATTTTCTTGCATTTCTTACTGTCTAAAGTTAAAAATTCCACTGATGGTCCCAATACGTTTACACAGAATTCCTCAGTTGTTTACAGGAGTGTGCAGTGTGTTTACCTGGTTGCGTGTGGCTGAATATTCAGGATTGACTGGCAGGAAAGGGACCGCGCTCCGCTCTGTTACCAGAGTGCTGTGATTCTGCGTCGTCAACCACACTAGAAGCAAAAACATCAAGAAAAAAGGGACGCTAAGTGTGTGTGTTTAAGTAACAATGTCATCTTGGTCAGAGCATGCGCAGCCACCCACATCAAACCCAGTCCATCTACCCACACATGCATAAAAACATAAACAAAGCTCAGCAAATGCAATAGATCAAAACCTAATGTCCAGTCCATTCAGTACAGTTTTGTGCACTTAAACTGTGTGCAGTTGCAGTGTCTACATGTGTGTGTGTGGGTGTATCCTTGCTACCTACCTGTGGTGCTTCTGTCAAAAAAAGTACAATTTGACTGTTACTGAACGAAAGGGAGACAAGAAAAGGAAGGAAGCAAAAGAGCTGAGGAGGAGAGAGACTTAAGAATTCGAGAGGCCCTTTCTCACCCTGACTCCCCTCCTCCTGCCCTCACGCCTTTCGGCCCTCCTCTTCAACACTAACTTACTGTCTTCCTCAGTCCCTCCTGCACTGTTGTATCAGTGCTTATTTTCTTTTTCTTTGCCCTGGTACAAAGTTCATGTCAATAATGTTGGGTGGAGACGTTTTATATTGTAAACATCACCTTTTCCCTGAACCATCATGCAGCTATGCCAACATAGTGAAAAAAGATGGGGCTCACCTGCATCGTTTTCTCTGCGATCCACCTCGTCATAGACATCCATCGCTAGCTCCTCAAACAAGCGGTTGTTTAGCTGCAATCCATAAAAAATAAAAAATATGACCCAAACACATCTAAAAGCGCATTTGAACGTTTTTTTGCAAACATACATACACGTCATTAAATAAACGATTTGTGTGCAAACTAAGGGAAGAAAAGAAGAAGACGGAAATGATCAAGACAGAATTTAGGATTTAACTGGGCATGATCTTTAAGTTTTAGGCTATTTAATGTATTTTTTTAATTCTTTTTATGAAGAGATCATGATTTATAACTTAAGCCCTTCAAACACTGATAACTGAGCACCAGATCTGAATTACAAGCATTTCATGGCCCTTAATAAGTGTGACAGATATGCATGAGTTATTCCCTATTAGCATTAGCTGGCAAAGATATGAAATAAATCAGAGAAGACACGGAGAGAGCACCGACGTGGGTCTTTATGAAACTGTCTTTGCTCCATTTGTTATCTTAGAAAGCTGTAAAGACTTCATTTGTTGCATTACAAATATACACTAATGCCAAAAGCACAATGTAGCCCTGAAACAACACTTTTCTTGCTGTAGAGAAAGAACCCAAGCATAGTGTATCAGTCTGGATCAGAGTTGTTTTGGACTGAACCCTTTATTGGTGTAAGAAGTAAACAGTTAAATCACAGAAATGTAGCTCACCGCTTGGAGCTTCTTCTTGGCAGCCTTGGCCAGTTCTGAGAGGTCCAGACTTAATAAATAAAAACAAAAAAAATTAAAAACCCAGAAAATGACACCAAAATAAGAATTATAAACATGAAGAAAGCGATAGAGCGGGAGGTAGAGAGGGCGGTAAACATGGAAATGGCTACACGAGCAAGGATTGAGGAGGAAGAAAGGGTGTTTTTTGCTTCAAAGAGGGGAGAGGGCAGGTACATTCTGGATGGGAGGCACTGTGTCAGACTGAGACAAGTAGAGTTAACGATAAATGCTAGTTGGAGCTGAAAAAACGCTGAAAACAACAGATTTTTGGCAGCTAAAACTCATTTCTCTACATCTGCTCCAAACAAACTTTGACTGCATTGATGCAAGTTATACATCAAAAACTTGACAGACTTATCTGAAATTCAAATCTTTATTCGGTTGTCATCAAAAATTTAGTAAAGAATACATGTAAAAGTAAAACTTTATAGCAATGACTCTCCTAAGCTCTCACCTTTTCCACGTTTTATCCAACTGGATAGCTCTATTTTTCAGTAATAACAGTTCTACGACAGAGAAACTGGGCTATACTGGTGCACGGGGAGGGGGAATACAAGGGACTGGGCAGTAGACAGAAGGGACAAAGGGGGAAATGGACTTTTGGGGAAAAAACAAAAACAAAAAACAGAACAAGGAAAGTAAAGATACCTCTGTGTCGGGCACTTAGGACGAGCTCTGGCTCCACCAAGCACAGCGAAATGGAGAGAACAGAAAACGAGTGAGAAAAAGGAAGAAAGAGACAGAAAGAAGGGGAAGAAAAGCCACATCAAAACAGCTTCAATTGTTATTATCATGAGAAACCATTCACCAGAACAGAACAGATCCCAAGTAGAGTTAGACAGCAGCTCAGAAGCAAGGTGTTGGAGTTCAGCTATTTCATTAAATGAGAATAACCTGTACACGTGACAGTCGAACAACCTTAATAAAGATGTCTCTCTTATCTAACATCTTTGTGGGTGGAGGTAGAAATGCTATGATGACACCTTGTGGTAAGAAAACTAAACTACATTAACACAAAACCATGTTTGTGAAAGGCAGCAAAAAGAAGCAGCAGCCACAGAAGTATGGCAAGTTAGGCAGCTCTGAGTTAGAGATCATTCTTTATGCAACCAAACAACACCATCCAAGGGACGATGCTATTAATCTGACACAAAAAAAGATAACATGATCCATACCTGTCTGCCATTTGAGGAATGATATAATGACCATTTTTGTGATCTAAAAGAAAGAACAGAGCAGAACGTTACTACGGTTGATCGCTATGCACGTAAGTTGCAATCTGACCATTACAACGGGTTACCTGGACGCCGGCCACACAGGTAGAAGGCTAGCCTGTCTGTTAGCTCATACTGACACTCAACTAGACGCTCTGCCAGCTCTATATGACCTGCTTGCCTGCAACACACCAACACACACATTTATTCTACAGGGGTTAAAGCAAAAAAGTGTTTTAAGAGGCTCCATTGATCCTTTCTTTCTAAATGGACATAAAACAAAGTTTAGAGAAGAAAAAGAAACCTGGAATTTTTTTCCCATCTCAACACAAAACACAATATTTAAAATTATTTCCAAGAAAAGTCTGTAAGTGGCTATGGTACCGCAGGAATCAAACAGGACCTGGTCTGCTGTGGTCTAGACAAAAAGAACAATACAAAACATCTTCATAACTAGAATATAGATTTAACATCACAAACTGTCTTCCAATGAATCTACATGCTCTGAGGTCTAATTCAGATTTGCATATCCCAGCAGTTTTTTCAGCAGGACCTGGTCTTATGTACTCTGGGGCTATTAAATGCCATGATTAATTCATTGTAAAGATTCCCTATCATCATTTTCCAGAAAAGATTGTGTCTGAACTTTATTGTCAGTTATTCTGTTGTCGCTCTGTGTGAGCTGCAAAAGAGGCGCGCAGAGTAGAAAAGTACGACAAAGGAAGAGTTTTCACCTCCAAACGTATTAATCCGTCCTTGCGTAATGTTTTGTTTTGTTTAGTCAGAAAAAAAATTTATCAAGGTGTCATTGCAGGGGACATCCTACCAGTCCCCTACCAGGGACTACATGGAATGTGTTTCACTACCTGCTTTATAGGCTAAAGTAAATGCAAATGTTGGGTTAAATTATGTTAAAATTTACCTAACAGAACACTTAAATTACAAGTTATCGTGTCATGTGATTTTGTAATTGTGTACAACTCAGGTTGGGCTTGCAGCCAACTTGTCGAGTTAAGAAGCATTCACTAAACGTTACGCGGCGTGAGCACGATGCTGTTTTTAGTCATGTGTCCAATATTATTAGTATCAGTGTTATTTTTATCTTGTATTATTTATGTTTCAAGTTAAACTGCTAAGCCCTTTAGCAGCAGTATGGAAGTCTAAAGCTACCTTGATGTTTTTTCCGTGTTTCTTAATTCTCTACTTGCGTTTCAAAGACGTTGTCAAAACCATTTTTAATGTAGCTTGCAGAAAGAAGCATCCCAAGTCCGGGTAGAGGTCCTGCAGCCTTTTCAATCAGTTTTCTCTGAGAGAATTAATATGCAGTATTTATAATTGTTTACAGAGCAGAGGAGATTTAGTTGGGATGGGACTTCTTGGCTGCTTTACTTTGTTGTTATATTTTGTTTAGTTAGCATCCAAATATAAAAATAAAACTGACATCTGTACTTTGAATAGCAAAAAAATAAATAGAAAATTATTCTTATTTGAATTTTCTCAAACAGAATGAAAGTTTAACCAATCAGGAAAAGTGTGTTAATGAATTTACATGCTTTGTAGAATAATTCAGTCCAGATCAGAACACACTAAATCTTGTGGTTTTTCAGCAGGACTTCAGCAACATAAGGCTGTTGTCTCCGGCCATTTTTCCCATCCACAGTGAGATGTATTCACATCTTACCTGGCATAGTCCATAGGCGTGCGTTCATTTATATCTGGTGCTCCGGGGTCTGCGCCATACACCACCAGAAGCTCAGCCTGCAAAACCTGGCCTGCCTTGGCTGCCACATGGAGCGGCGTGGTGCCTTTCTCCTGGACAGTCAGGAAGACACACACACACACAAATACATCAAGAACAGACAATAATAAGTAAACAGCATTGCTTATTGCTAGATGGAGTGAGTCAGCAATAGATTTTTACTGACTGGATGGAAGAAGTTGGCCTGAGCGCCGAGGGACAAGAGTCGAAGACATGTCTCTAAACTCCCCGTCCGCACACTTGAATGAAGTTGCTGGCAGGGAAAAAACAAACAAACAACAAAACAAAACAAAAACAAGAGAAAGAAGACAGGACGTTAGGAGATCTAGAAAGTCGACAGCTCTTATGGATGCTGGAGTCCCACAGCATCAGAGATCGTTACATATCCTGCTGCGTCATCCGGAAACACTTAATGCCAGGGGGGTGGGGGTGGTGTGTTACGAGTGAGAGTGGAGGCTTGTGTTAATACACATACATGTGTTTATATGCATGGTGTAATGAAATAACCTTTGTACTTCGTCATGCGCTTCCACAGGCATAATTAGCCTAAACTCTAAAGCATTTATAAATATCCTACTCCTCAGTGAGATTTGACGCTATGCAATTTAGCCCGAAGATATTTAAACACAGAACTATTATTGTCCATTTATAGTTTTCCAAAATACATTCATGTTGCATATAAATGGGCTTAATGTGCACCTCTAATTTGAGGATATTTCAGGTCATTTTCAAATGTACAACCAGTTTGAAGACATCAAATAACCCAAAAGCTGCTTCATGGGCAGGTATGGGTCATTATTTTATTTTCTCTATGGTTCTCTATGGTCTAGAAGTCTAAAAGTTCAATCAAAGAATAACAACATCTGCATTTGGAAGCTGCTGCAGTGAACCCACAGTGTGCAGTTGAAGTATCTCTCTACGCAAGTGAAACAGACCATCTCTAGACTTTAATAAACCAGACAATCACCCAGAGGGTTAGAAATGGTTAAACCAACATATTGGGATTTAAAAAAATAAAAAATAAAAAGCTGAAAATCTGTTAAAGAAAAATGTGGTGGATAATCACACGATTCATTGCCTGGTTAAAAAATAGAAAACTTCCAGCCAAGTTAAAAAAGACAAGATTAAAGCCTCATTATCATATTGCTGAAAAATGTTGGAGGTTTCAGATAAAGGGCCCAGATTTAGGGTAAACTGAAGTTTGATTGGCAGTCATCAATCTCTATATGTAAACGCTTAAAAGATGTCATTTGAAAGGCTTGTGGACACATCCTAGACTCCAGTCATATATCCGGTATGTCTAATATTCTGCGGTAAGAGAGGATTTGGCAGGTGAGAAGCTACCGCCAATGAGAGAAGACGAGACACCAACGGGGGAGGCAAAGAAGTAAAAAAACCTGCAGAAAGAAAATAAATATTTAAACAAATATGACAGGTGAGTCTGGTAAATAAACTATTGCTTGGGTAAGGCAGAGAGAATTTGCGACATCACCTGTCATTGATCGCACCTGTAGGATGAACACACTATTAGTATGGATCAGAAGAAAGATGTGTGATGCCTTGTGTACAGTTTAATGAGCTGATGACACTGAACTTAGCCTGAACTTGGCTTTTAAAGAACATTTTCCAGGAGTCAGGCGTGTCATTATCCAAGTTACTCAAAGAGAAGGCTTCCCTGGGCAAATTCTGAGCATTAATCACCACATGCCAGAACCCCTTCACAAGACTCAAGAATTTAAAGATTAGATTCGTCAAAAACCATCTTACACAACCAGACCAGTTTAAAATTGTTCTTGGCAGATGAAACTAATATCAACTTGAAACAAAAGGAAAAACATTATGTGACTAATGATCTGAGCCACAGATATAGAAAACTCTGCAATACGGTGGTTTTATGCTCGTGCAGCCGGCTACGGCGTAGCTGACGCTGGCAGGTTTGCTTTCGCACTCGAGCGTAAGGGTTGCGCGTTGTTTTGGTGTCATGTTGCAGTTCCTCCTCCTAATCTGAAGGTGGCAGCAGGGGTGGTGTTGGCCGGTAAACTCACCAGGTCAGAGTTATTTTGGTGATTAACTTCAGTTTGGTAGGTATTTCCTGTTTTAAAACAACAATGGCGACCAGGATGGTTCAGTGTCTTTATTAGTTTGTGGAAGAAAATGAATAAATAATTCGATCAGCCTTTCATCAACGTGATCCTGCTTATTGTTTTTAGAAATGGTGGTTACCACACAAATTCAGCCACAAGATCCAGATATCTGGCAACACATAATCCCAAACTGACCAATAACAAGGGGGTACTTCTGCGTCAACCGTCTGCGTAGCAGGGGTGCACGTCAGGTCTGGAAGAGGTGCGCGTCCAGCCTCTGCGGAGCTACGCAGAGCCTACGGCGGTGACGCAGACGCAGACAACGCGCACGCATAAATCTCCCTTTACTAGTGAACAATGACCTAAAATGTCCAATGAATGCATCCCAGGTGATTTGGAGGAGGAAACAGGTTAAAGTCAAATTCTTTACAACAAACGGGACAATTACTTGAACATTTCTACTGCTGCAGAAAAATACTGCCAAAAATATTCTACAGAAAAGAAGAAGATAGCTGCAGTAAAGGCAGAGCAGAAAATCTCTGCTGATGCCAGTGGGCTCCAGATTTCTGACAGTCACTGCAGGATTCTCAACCAACCACTGAGGTTGTGCGGCTACATTCGATCCCTTAGAAAAGAAATCTGTACATATCACTGAGCTCTAATTCCCAAACCTTTTCTTCAAATTGAATAAACATACTTTATTAATCCCAGAGGGAAATTGCAATAGTGTAAATGCCATTAAATTAAATATGAGCATCCGCAATTTAAACCCATTTTCATGATTACAGTCATTTCCACAGCTACTGGTGAACTGTAAAAGAAGCAAAAAAATGTGTCAGGGTCCAAATATTTCCACACCCAGCTGCATTTGTGCAGTTGCCTATGAAAAACGGGGAACATGCATGCAAATCTGAAAGGCTGAAGAGCTTTTCTCATTCCAATTGTATCTGGCAAAAACTCCTCTGCACAATGAAAAGGTTTTGCAAAATCCTTTTCTGTTGTGCTCTGAAAGTACAATTGCATTTCCATGAATGATGCACACATTTAACTCCAGTGCAGTGAAATACTGAGCCCTCACCTTACTGAGATCCTTGGTAGTGACGCCATCATCATCACGGCAGGGAAGCTTGTGCACAAATGCCAGCATCTGGTATTTGGCTCTGATGAACTCTGACTTAGTGGGACTGAACAGGAGGGAGGGAATAACATGATAAGGAAAAATCCAGATCTCAAAATGCAAACAGAAATGACCAAAAATTGGGCAGTTTTTCATTTTAATGTCTAGAACTGTGTGTATTTGATCCTTCTTGCAAGGTAAAAATCACAAAAAGCCTTCTTTCAGCCTCAAATAAAGGTTTTAAGCAAATGGGCTTCTGTAATTTTTTTTTACTTTATAATTACAAACCTTGCTGAATAGCAAAGAAAATCCCTCTGGAACCACAATGAACTAGAACTGATAAGATACACCCATTTCCTGCCTCTTCTAGGAAGACATACTGCAAAGAACTTTTAATGCATTATGCAAAATCTTCCTCCAGATTTGCAAAATTTAAATGAGCTTCTACGGCGAGCTAAGGGCTCTATGAAAGCAGAACGAGTCATTAGGAAGGTGACCAAACACTGCGTGCAACTGACAAGATAAATTCTCTAAAATAGGAGGGAGTCATTTGTGTATGTATTTGAGATATTCTATGCATAGTAAGCTGGTAGGTAATATACTTACTGGACCTTGTCCTGAGGGTTTGGTTTCCTCCGACCGCTCTGCACCTGTGCAGGATCCAGGAGACTGTGTTCCCATATGGAGTTGGCCCCATTACCGGCCAAGGTCTGAACCATCTGATTCAGATCAGAGTTGATTCAGTTATAGATCACCATTACGAATAAGTTTATTTGCAGACCAAAATTCCAAAAATAAAATGTAGAAAATATACGCATAAACTGTGGAAATGTTGCATCCTTTATCCAAGTGGTCAGTCTTTTTTTTGTTTTTGCCCATTTCTTCATTTCTAAACCTTACCTGCAGTAGTGTGGGAGGCCATCCGCTGTGCCTCAGGTGCTTTACTATGGAGATATGACGGCCTAAGCTGCGGTGGACCGAACAGCATTCATCACAGATCAGGACCCCTCGGTTAATACTGGTCCACCCTGGGTCTGAGACAAACAGATGGTAGGAAGTGCTTCATCACAACAGCAAAAAAAAAAAAAAAAAAAAAATCCACTCTGTTTTGCAAAATATTTACTGCATGTTAATTATACGACACTATTATAAGCCTAATTGGAAAAAATGCCTTTTTATTGGCTAAAAACACTGGAAAACATAAAGAAAATGTTTAATTTCTGCAGATTTTTGTCATAAGACTGCACAGGCCAGCTGCGACATAAATAAAAGATTGGAAGTACGGCTGTTGCTGTCATTCCCAGTATGGGGAAATTAGTTGGATCCAGTTTTGACCACCATCACTCTGCAGCATATCCAGCAAACAGCATCCTTAAATGATTCTTTTGCAACTGAATTAAAACCAAAAAAAACGTCAGTGACACTAATTACAACAACATGATCACTATAGCAGCAAAAGTCAACCCTCAGATGGTTGAAAATGAGGTAAATGTGATGGAAAAATTTGCTAGTATCATTTAACTATTATACAAGAAAAAAGAGACAATTCATCAAAATCGTTATGGTCATCAGGTGATTACATAACAACAGGTCTACTGGACTGGACAGTTGTCCTTGTGCTTTACCTGCATGACCAGAACTCAAATTAAAATCTAACATTTTTGTTTCTTTTTCTGCTTCAAATCCCAGTAAGAAATGTTAGGTAAATGACTTGTATAAAGGTACCAGCTCAACATAAAGACGGCTAGGTAAATGACTTGTATAAAGGTACCAGCTCAACATAAAGACGGCTAGGTAAA
>JBAMHW010000009.1:3881691-3903701 GCA_037177495.1 Rhadinocentrus ornatus | reverse complement strand
CTTGTATAAAGGTACCAGCTCAACATAAAGACGGCTAGGTAAATGACTTGTATAAAGATACCAGCTCAACATAAAGATGGCTAGGTAAATGACTTGTATAAAGATACCAGCTCAACATAAAGACGGCTAGGTAAATGACTTGTATAAAGATACCAGCTCAACATAAAGACGGCTAGGTAAATGACTTGTATAAAGGTACCAGCTCAACATAAAGACGGCTTAAATCTGCTCTGACCTTTCAGAGAATGCTGCCTCACCAACTTCAACAAGTGTCACCTGACTTTGACTGTAGTTTGAGTTTCCTGCACCAACATTTGGCATTTGCTTTTTTCTAATTGGTGCAATACTGACAGGATTCTAGGGTGAGCAATGTCTTCTTTTTTTCTCTCTCTCAACTTTTTCTAACTGTGACAAGCACATGAAACTTCTTTCTTAATAGGAACAAATGAGTGTGCGAGGACAGGAAGGGAAACAACAAAGGCACAATGTCACCCAGCTGACATCGAAAGACTAGTCATAAAGTTATGTTGTGACCCTCAGGGCCCTGATGATGTGATGAGTAGCTCCCGACTAACCAACACACATCACAACAAACACTGATATGATTTATGCACAAACATAAATGCCCACTATCTGCATTAGTTACTCTCAGGCTGGGATAAAAGTGTCTCGACTTAGGGTATTAAAGGAGCTAAAATAGTCCATCATTTGATTAAATGACAAGCTTTGAGTCTTTTTATATACAGAAAAAGTAACGGCAAATCCAAAGTGGCTTTGGTGGGTGCTATTGACTAGTTTATAACAGTAGCCCACAGGCTTTAAAGGCCAGCCTACAGCAATTTAAATCCTGTAATAAATATCAAAACTCCCACAATCTGGGCCATCTGTTTGGCCTCCTGAATTAAGATGACTAAACCATTAAGCTATCAGACCTGAATAAACTAATAGCATTTCTTCATTGGCCTAACTTGCAGCAACTGTTTCTAAGCCTACATAAATGCAATGATGAGTATTAATGATGTATAACGAAAAAGCTCTAAAAAACTATTAACATACATACATTTTCAGCGATATGGAAAGTGCACCCTCTTTCAGTTCTACAGATTTACACATTCACTCACCACAAGTATGAATGTGCCCTTAGACGACAATGAACTCTTCTGTATACCAGGATAATTATACCAAGCACACCAAAAAGAAAAATAAGAAATGGATGACAGAATGGATGAAGAAAAAAATAATTAAAGAGTTGCAATACCCCAATTAAAGTTCTGGTCTCAACCTGATTGAAATGCTATGGTGGGATCTAAAACGAGCTCTAAATAAAGATTTATTTTTTTTAACAGTGATATTTGAATGTCTCTCTTAGCCTAATTTACTTTGCACATACACATTTCACAAATAAAGCCTAATTTTAACAGCAAGGCATTATAATCTGGTGATTATAATGTTCCAAGAACTTCCACAAGAGTCTCAGTTCTTTAAACTGTATCACTGCTCAATGATAAAGGGTTTACTATCATGACGACATGATTCATCGTTGTTATAAACTACCCACACTGCCATGGGGCAACATGAAAGCCTTCCGAGCCTTGGCTAAGGACTCGAGTGTTAGTAGCGCTTAGCAGTCATGCCTTCGAGTTATCCCCAGGTATGACACAAAGATGGGTAGTAGGGAGGTGGCCTGTCACTAAAGGTTGGGTCAGCACTTTGCAGGTCGCACTGCGTGCGCATGCAGCTGTAAGGAGGGGCTACATACATACAGAAAATGACATCAGAAATGTAAGGCTAGAAACAGGTACACTGACACAAACAAGACACCCACCTTTATAAATAACTTTTTGTCTGAGGAAAACCATGTAATTACGCTAGTGCAAACTCAAATGCACAAGTTAACTTTTTTTTTTAATAGAACAGGATTAATGTGTCAGAGATGGAGAACACTGATTATTCTGTAAGCTGTTAAGGTATTTAAGGAAAGGGGGTCAAGCTTAGGCTGAGTAATGCTTGTCAGATTATGATGAGGGGAAAGCAGTCGAGGGGAAGCAAGGCAAGACATATCAATGAACTATGTTATTAATCCCATAAAAATCGACTGAGATTCTCTGAGAGAGAGAGAGAGAGAGAGAGAGAGAGAGAGAGAGAGAGAGAGAGAGACTACCGCCATTAATGTGGCTCAAAATTATTTGGTAAAAGGCGTAGCTGGCAAGGTTTGGAACAAAAAGTGGGGCCTTTAAGTTCACATATTCACACATACACACACACACAAGTATCAGAGAGCAGCTGTTGACAAAGATGTGCTCATGAATGAAGGTGTGCAAGTCACAAAAGATTATCAGCAAAAAAAAAGGTGATTTAAACATGGAAGATGTGAGGGTACAATGCAAAATGAGAATAGGTGTGGTATAAAAGTTGTTTTGGTATTGCTTCTACCCGTCTTTCCATCAAACACAGATGTAGCTATTCTAGATAAAACTAACCTACAAATACTAATAGTCACTGGAGTAGACAAAACCAAAAACTCTTATCAGACAGGTTTAGACAGCTGCTATTATTTCTTCATTGCCTCGTGCTAATTTGGACGAATAACTTCATTTGGGACTTCTTTCAAGTCAACGCTGTTTTATTAACGCGAGCTGTAAAACAAACGTTTAACCTATCATGTCAGCAACCATTTATTGGAATTACAGTAGAAGACTGCCAGGGGCAGTTAAAACTACTGGCCGGTAGCCGACGCGTTAGCTGAATCAGCTTGGCAATAACTTGCCGTTTACCAAAAGTTAGCTAGAGCTAGCGTCATCAGCTAAGCTAGCTATGTTGGATACACAAACCCCCAAAATCCGCATGGAAGCGCCAGTAGAAACACGTTGGTTTTATGCTATAATCAAGATATTATACGTTAGTATATTCACCCTGAGTTGAAATAAGACAGCTGAACACTGAGCAAAATCGCCAGCATGCAATTAAGCTAAGCTAATGGGCAAAGAAGTATGTCCCGGTCAAGAAAATCAAAACAAACGCCTCTCTGAGCAAAAAGGCTACATAAATCTGACACTCATATCTTCCGCTTCACTGATTAAACGGGTCGTCTCATCATAGTGGCTCTATCAAATACATAACCGTATCAAGCTGTTCTGTGAGTTAACGTTGAGCAGCTGTTAGCTAAAGATATTTCCCGTTGAGACTACACGCCTATTTTCACTGTTTATTTTGGGCCTAACCTACGCTCTGGAGCCCCTGGTCGTTTTCTTGCTCTGCAAAACCCCTGACAGGGACAGCAACTTGGGCCCTGTTAGCCCAACAAGTCGCCCTCCTGATGTATTGTTCCAGCACAATGGTCTATTTTTATTTATTTCCCCCCTCCCTACCTGGCGCACTGCAGTCGGCGCAGACTTCTGTCCTTTGTAGCTTTCTTGACATCTCGAAAGTGGCTGGAATCGAGAGGTGGATGTCTGCGCCGATGTAAATATTCCGTCTTCCACCCCGAGGAACCGACCGACGTCTACCGCTGCGGCTCCTGAATCCCCGGAAGCCGGGTGGTGTGGTCGGCTTTCCTTGCCAGCTGAATGCTAAATTGCCCGTTTGTTGCAGCGCTGTCCTCACCTACGTTCACTTGAAAACTCCGAATCTTGTGTTAAGTTACGTGAACATAGATAATCTGTGTGTATGAATCGCATATTCCAGCATTGCTACATTAAATCTGCCCCCTGCACTGCCTGCGACTCGCCGAGAGACGGCAGCTCTCTACCTGCTAGTTTGTACAGACACGCGCGCACACAGCATCCCTGCAACCCACCTATTGGGCGGGGGTGGGGGGCAGACAGGGATAAAACACAACTGTATAGTAAGTAGAAGATACTCATTGATCAAAATGATATATTTTTTAAACGATTTGTGCATTAATATTACCATAATGCTTTCTATACTGTATAATTAATATCAGTTTGTTGACCTTTAACACAATATATTCAAAATTATGTTGCTGTTCTAGTTATTTATTTGTGTGTGTGTGTTTGTCTTTGGGGGTCTGAAGCAAATTATTTCTCTCACATTGTAACTTTTTTTTTATTACGCATGGGTTTGCTAGGCTATATGTCATTTCGTGATTTTTCTATTTTACTCTATTTTTTTTGTAGCCAGGGTTTTTGCGAAAAATTATTTAGATTATTTTTATTTTTTGTACCAGGAGGTAGTCATATTTTAATTTTAATTTATTTTTTATTAATTTTTAGTAAATAGGAATGATATGATTTTGAGTATTCTTTCATTTATTTGGTCTTGTTTCTTTTTATAGCCATAGGTTATGCCTAAGTGATTTCGACTTTTTTATTATTATTTATTTATTTAATATTTATTTATTTTATTAATTTTTTCCTTAATCACATCATTCCCGACAGCGGATTGGCTGAGTGTGCGCACATTTTATTGCAGCTTGTCAGAACATTTTTCTCAGTCACCAACACCGGATGGGAGGAGAGGAGGAGGATAGATGTGTTTGAGTAGGAAGGGGAAGAAAGAGAAAGGCAAGGGGTTGGGGAACGAGGAGAGATGAAAAAATAAAGGTATAGCTTAATCTACCAAGACAATCAAGCGAGGGGGGGTTCTTTCTCTAACACCACAGGGTTTTGCACTTTATTCCAAGCAGAGCGACTATTAAGGGATCTTACACCGCTCCTGCACAGGTTACACGCCTTTGGGCATCACCGCCGATGAAGGATGGTAGGCACGATTTTTTTATAGGATAAATTCACGACAGAAGTGTTCTTAGAATCAGTGAAGGAAGAGGGGGAGGCAAACTATGATCCGAGGATGATTTCTGCCAAGAAAACTCCAGAGAAGAGTCGTTATCCTCTCCACTATCTCGTGTGGCACAACAAATACCGTCAACTGGAGAAGGAGCTGGCAGCGAACGAGCAGGTGAGGAAAAGAGGAGCGATCAAACATATTTCTCTTCACAGATACGGGCCTGTGTCATTATGAGCGATTATTGGTGTGTGGGTCCATACTGCTATAACTGGTGCTGGGGTGCCATCTGGGGAGGATCTCATTCAAGAACGCAGTAATAGCTCAGTTAATTCTTATCTGTAGTCTGCGGGAGACACTTGTAGTCCACATACTATTTATCAATAATATTTGACAAACATTCATTCATTAATTCATGCATTCATTCATGATAAGAGACAATCTTAGGATTGTGTCATCCTTTAAAGATGTAGCTGTATGTGTGTGTGTTTGTGTCAAAGTCTGTTGCTTTTTTTTATGCCTGTGCATAAGCAGCATCTACTCCCAAATCCACTGTGTAGGCTCTTCACCTTCCCACTAGCACCCAAACCTATTGTGAGTGGGTGAGACAATGCAGATGCTGTATCATGTGGGCGAACAGTTATCAACCACCAACATAAACACAGTAAGAAAATGAAAAGGATATTGTATTACCATTGTTCTTTCCAGATATAATATATGTAGTAAGCAATAGCGTAGATTGTAAAATTAAGAGTCCTTAGTTAACCATGAGGGGCTAGATCATTTGATAAGAACTACACTGTTATATGCAGGAGACAGTAGCAGGGTAAAAATGTCAGAAAACATTGAATTACTTGTTAATTCAGGCATTTTTTCTTGGTAAATCGACTGAAGCACTTTAGAAATTATATAAGAGATGCGCTGCCGGTTAGCTGGCAAGCAGACTTTAGAGCCTAGCATCATTCAGACAGGACATCACACTTCAACACATGTGGACATAAATTTGGCCATTATATTGCCCAGCTATTATAAAATCCCCACAATAAAGTAAAATATTTTATCTACCCTGAAAACATCTGCAAGTACACCAAAGGGTGTTATTGTTTTACTTTGGCTAATGGCAACCCTTGCATCTACTGTGAAGGAGTGTGACATTTACAGACATAGTTATTTTGTAAATGCATGACACACCTCACTGTTAGCCTCTCAGAACAGACCAAAACCACCGATATTCAGTCAATAAAGAAAGTCATATATGTTCATAGATGGAAATTGATAATTTTGCTTTCAGATAAGGTGGAAAAAAACTTTTCATCCTTCTATACCCCTGCTGGCTGAATACCTTCAATGAAGAAATTACTCCTGAATGGTTGGTTTTTCTCAAGTTTTTCCATACTGGAAAAGGTGCATAAGCTTTATAGTCTGATTAAAATTATTCTGATATGTAAACATGCAGATCATGCGTAGCGTGTTTACATGGGCCAAATAATTATAAGTAGACTCTTTTTGATATGTGAAATGTGGGTCATCTTTCTAATCTGTGGAAAATATCCTAAAAGATGAAGAAAACAATGACATTTTCTCAAGTTTATTGATGAAATTATGCACATTTAATGAAAGAAGAGTGGATTGATTCCTTTAATAAAGCAGCAAGCTTCATGGCACATCCTTTTACTTTGATGGAGAGAGATTGTTGTCCTTTACAGTTTTGTTCACTCTGTCCGGCTTTTAGGAGCAGGTTTAAACTATGGATGAAAGTCTCAAGCAAAGATTGGTGTTAGAGATTTGTCCTCAGAAAATTTACCGATCAGGAATTGAGAACTTTGAAAAACCTTCTTGGTTAATCCTTATATTTATAAGGTCTCCAGCAAAAGAGTCTTGTTATGGAAAATTATCTTGCCATTTGAACCCCAACATGTTTAAAGCATGTGTAGGAAGAGCAAACTTCTTCCATGTAGAGCGAAGCCGTCGGACCACATGTATGTATCGTTATATTTTCCTGTATATCAGCTTATCGAAAGGTTTTCAACCCACTTGAGCTAATGAAAAATAGAATCTGATTGAGCCAGATCTGACCAGTCTGATCAGCTATTTACATCACTAACTGGTCAACAATGCTGGTCAGTGTTACATTTTCCAGTTTTCTTGCTATTGTCAGGAAGCCTCTTAATCTAGAGACTATTATCCCAAATGGCTTCCATTCCACAGTGGGATGCTAATGTGATCGAGTGTTTTGCGGGACCTTTTTTTTTTTTTTTTTTTTCCCCTCTACCAGAGAAGTTTGATGGTATTGCACTAATTTCTAGGAGCAAATGTCAACAACAAGTCTAACTAATGAAAAATGAAACACCGGATGTTGCTAGGTTGTAGTTGGATGCTGAGTGTGATGATCACACCTTTTTATTGGCTTTTTTACTCTCTTTTTAGGTGTTGCTAACTACTTTGTTGGTGTTAGGAAAATAATTCCCTCTGTTATAGGAGAAATTTTTATTTAAATATGTGCAGTGTGTCTAAAAACAAATGCTCTGTTGCCTTGAGACATGGACGACAGTAAAATAGTTGGAAAAGATTCAACTCATGTTGTCTTTTCCCAAGCTTCTTTCCTTGACCTGATTGGAAAATGTCACAGAGTGAATGAAAGATAGGAGATATTTGCAAAGAACTGAGAAAAGATGAAGACATCAACACTAAACTGGGATAGGACCTACAGCACTAAAACTACAAATTTTAGTAAATATTCAATAAAAAGTGCCTCAGTTAGGGGGCAAAAAGGACTATTTGACTGGACCCAGGGTTGCAGAGAACGGGCAGCTAAGAAGAATCAGCTGATATTTGTTGGTCAGCAGCTGTTTTCTGTCTGGGAACTTTTGTTTAGCTAAAAATTCTGAATGTTCTTGTCATACTGATTAATGTTTGTTCTATTTTGTTTGCAGTTGAGTTGCATGGGCTATGTTTCAATTACCTTAAGAAGATGTTAGATTTACATTGGTGTAAGTAAGTCAAGCTGTGACAGCATGAGTGCAGTGAGTTGATTGATCTGTCACAGATTTTGTCTTTGCAAAAATGGGCAAATGACAGAGCTTTGTTCCTCAGAAAATCTGGGTTGGAGCAACAGATTTGAACCTGCTGAAAATATGTGATTCAGGGGAAACTTACACACAGTTTGGACTAAGATGGCAGAGTGGGGTCTACTTGATGGATCGAGATTGATGCAAGTCCAGTGTACTGAGTTTAAGGGGAGTTAATAATGATGAACAACAGCCACTGTTTACTGAGAAGTCCTGCAACGCAGAAAATAAAGGAAGATATTAGAGGAGTTGCCGCACACAGCCGTAGAAATGTTTTTATACACTTGAGAAAACAGCTGCAGTAAGAATACTAGTTATTCTGTTAGCATTATGAACAAACCGGATACAAAATCAAAGTCAAAAGTTCTTTATTGACCTTCTTCAGTTTAACATCCTGTTAACATAAAAAACCAAAGTAATGTCTTTAAAACTCCGGGAGAACAACAACAGTGGATAAAAGCAAGATAAATTCAAGAAATAAAAGGTACTAAAAACCCATGTAGTAATTTTCATGACATCATGCCAGTTTTTAAAGCAGTGCTGCCTGAAAATCTGAATATCACAGCAGTTCATCATCTCATGTACCCAGAGATTTCTTCAGATTTTCTGCTTTATTTAATGGGGATCCTGATATATTCAAAATTGGAACAATTTTGTACTCTGGAGCATCATTCTGATATAACACCCCAATTTGTCAACAGTTTTTAACAGAATGTTGAATCTCTGCCCACACACACACTAGAGAGACTCTGCCTCTCTAGTGTGCTCTTTAATATGTTACAAAATGCTTCATCTTTTATTTAATTTTCCACCTTTTGCTGGACTCCATCCTACCTTTTTTTAAAACATGTTGCTTCCACTACATTCAAGATGAGCTAATACTTTTAATAAAATAGTAAAATGTATCACTTTCAACACTTGACGTTTTTTTTTTTTGTTGTTTTGTTTTTTTTTAATGTTGGTTTAGAGCAGTGGTTCCCAACCTGGGGTCTGGGACCCCTCAAGGGGGTCCCCCAAAGAGCACAGGGGGTCCCTTAGGCTTTGAACATCAAAGCCATTGTGATTAATGTCCACAAATTGTCCCTATTTTAAAGGGATAAATTTTGGTTTTATTTTAAACTTTTTTGGACTTAGTGTTGTAAATGCAGATTAAAACTGAGGTATTGTATTAGAACAAGACCTGAAAACTGTTTAGTAATTAAATTCTCGTTCTCTTCACATCATTTCCAGGTAATTCTCCAGATCGTAAAACCTCAATTACCCTTTATCTCTGTTTGATGACAGAACAGACAAGTTGTGAGGACACTGGTCCAGGGAATGAAAGCCTCCCTTTATTTGCCTGTTAGACTCTCCTTGGTGTTGAATGCGTGTTTATGTGCATATTTGCATAGCTTACACAGTTAGAACTCGATTTGTTTTCTGTTTTTCTTTTTATTTGTTTACATATACCTTTTGAACACTTACCAGATTCTGAACTAGTGTTGTCAAAAAAAAATCGATTCTCAGATACTAATCGATTCTAAACTTAATATCTAGTTAGATAGATAGATTAACACGGGTATCGATATTTAAATGCCACTTTGGCATGTGCTGGTTTACGAACAAAAAACAACAACAAAAAAAAGCAAAACAGCCATCTCTATCCATTTTTTACAGCTTCTCCCTGGAGGAAGCATTGTTTACAGTGTTGGCAACTTAGCAACTTGTCGCTATAATTAGCTGTTTTTATACCTCTTAGCGGTACTTTAAAGAAAAAAAAAGCGACTAGCAACCAATTTGGAGACTTTTTCTGGTGTGAACTAGTTTGTTCTTTCTATTTACTTGATCTCGTTTTAAGCATTGTGAAGAAAAGGAAACTTATGTAAATAAGTACACTAACTAGTGGTTGAAATGGTTTGTTAGTTTTATTTTTTTGCACCACAGTGAGCAAACTGCAGACTATCTCTGCACAAACTAACAGAGCTTTAAAATTATGCATTTTTTAAAGCTGTTAATGTATTTTCTTATATTTATTAATATATTTTTGTTGTATTGCTTTTATTGTGTTATTTTTGTGGTCTTCTGACTTTGATTAACGTAATAACATTTTCATTTATTTATTTCTATAGTTTTGAAAATAGTATCAAGTATCGAGCATCATTCTTAGTATCTATATCGAGTTTAATTTTTTTTAATCGTGACAACCCTACTCTGAACTGATAAAATTGTCACTTAACAAACATCAGTTTAAACCATCAAACAGTTAAGTAAACTAAGCTATGTGTTGTACTGATTAACCGGGACAAGATTAAAAACATGATTCAGGACTTTTTGTCAGTTGCAAACCTGTGAAACAAACACACATCGTGTGTTATGATTATGACAGGTGTCAAAAAGTATTGTGCATCATTGTTACTTTCATTTTTCTGCTCAGCTCAGTACACTTTCACAGGAAACGGCTTAAGGAATGATCCACAAAATGAACTACAATATATATATAAAAAAAAAAAATATGACTGGTAGAGTAAATCATGTCAGGAAAATTAACTTGCTCCGTCTGTCAAAGGCCTAGTTGGCCTCCCTGTTGTGCATAACCAGGACGCTGTATGACATGTATTGACCCAGACTTGGATTTCCATGTTTAGACCTTAAAAAAAAAAGAAACCATAAAAATGAAGGCCACCAATCTACATTTCTAACTGACCTACTGTGATCAAATCCAGCTAGGTCAATCAAATAAAGACAACATGCAGGGCTAGTGGGGAATTCAGTAGTTTAATAAGAGTACTCTGGAAGCTAAGCTGAAAGCAGCATAATGTTCATTTTATCAACTCAACATAATATGAAAGAGTTTGTAAAAATGTCTTTAAACACTAAACATTATTTTGCCATTTTCTTGTCTTCTTGCATTGCACCTGTGTGGAAGTAATTGGTCATTTCTGCTACAACACTTGAGGACCACAAAGCTCAGTTCACAACAACAGAACAGAAAACTATGCAGCACAACAGAAAATACTTCATGACACACAAGATTATTACAAAACAGATTACTGTTACATGGAAATTAAATGTTATTGCATGGCATCACTTCAGTGATATGATGATAAGAT
This sequence comes from Rhadinocentrus ornatus, assembly GCA_037177495.1. Taxonomy (NCBI): domain Eukaryota; kingdom Metazoa; phylum Chordata; class Actinopteri; order Atheriniformes; family Melanotaeniidae; genus Rhadinocentrus; species Rhadinocentrus ornatus. Next base: position 3,892,801 of record JBAMHW010000009.1, on the reverse strand, counting down.
AATTAATAAAAATAAAGTGTTGAAAAGACATGGGGCATGCATCCACCTGTAACCATTGAGTCTCCCATGTCCTTACGACTTCTCCTTGATGAAGTCGTCAACTTGCCCATTTTCCGTACTGTGTGGGTTTCAAACCATGCTTGAAATGGCCAAATGAGGTTTCTCTTGCTAATAAGAAACACTGTGCTTAATATAGAAATTGCATTGTATAATTGTAATTAATCTCAGATTAAATTAAAATGAGATTACATTCAAATGTAGCTGTGCCTCATGGGGTCTCGCCCAACATTGGGACTTTAACAAAGCAGAACACAGAATTCCTACCTTGTGGCTTTAGTTGACTTCTTATGTTCCCATGTAATACTAACACAAGGCTGCCACTCAATAATTTAATTCCAATGCGAGAGTGATCTGTGGCCACATCTTTGTAATACAAGGCCATGCAATAAAAGTTTTTCATTGATTTCACCCGAAGGGTTCAATAGAAATCTTTTTATTTCTGTTTTTTGTCTGTTTTTAGTTAAGTTGCATTTTCTGCAGCATTGTCATGTTTTTTAGTTTGACGTTGTCTGTTATCCAAAGTTGTGTTTTAAACCTCAGGGTAATAGTGGAGCCAGGGGAATGTGTAATGTCCAGGGTAAGTTCATTGAGTATTATTGGGATTGTGAGCTTGTGTTATATTTGATCCGATGGGTAACAGGAGGAATGTTCCCTAACTTGGCATACTTAAACTAAAGTGAGTTTGTGACCCACTTCTAGAGTGGCTGACAACAAAGAAAGTCCTCTGCTGGGAACAGCCCTGACACAAAAACAGAAGGGGAATATAGCTGCAGAAGAGAGACACATTAGTTGCATCAATATATTATTGCAGATTTGTGTCCTTTGATGGGGCTGTGACATTACAAGAAAAATTAAGATTCCATTTCAATTTTATTTCACAATTTGGATGCTGCAAATATCAGGCAGTGTTTCTGATTGTGTTTCATTGCAACAATTAAAAAAACTGGCTGTTGTGTCATGAAGATTAGATTTTTTTAAATGCATAATGCACAAAAATTTGTTATGAAATTGTGTGGGCTTTTCCCTGATATTCCATGAAAGGAAGATGCGTGTGTTGACACAGAAATGAGCAAATAGGGAGAAAGATGAGAGGAAGAAAAGAAAGCAGTAGTGGGATAACAGAGGGAATTAGAGATCCTGAGATGATTTTTTTTTTAGCAGGGAACAAAAAACAAGATTAGATTTCTACTTTTTTGAAATGTAAAGCTAAAACTGACTACCGTAAATGAAACAAGGAGTGGAGGCAAAACCACAGTAACAATGGGAGTAAAGATAGAATGTGGAAAAAAGAAAAGGAGGGATGAAATAGTGGTAGAATATAAACAGAGTCTGTCTGGTTGCACACAGACATGAGAGGACATGAGTGTAACAGATAAAAAACAGGACTGTGTGGGGAGTGATGGTCTGTCTCCGCACAAATGCAGGAAATGACAAAAACTTCTCCAGCACTGTTTCTTGTCTTTGTCTGTGTCTGACCTCAGCTCTCTCTCTCCTCCACTCAGGGCATGGCTTGAACATGATGCTTTCAGCAAGGAGCTAATGTTAGATCAGCATTATAAAATCGTATGCTGGGCCGCTGGCTTGAGGGAACGGAGCCATAAATTTAGGCTCATGGATTCATTGCCTTCACCAGACTTGAATGTGTGCACCCACCATCTGCTATCCACCTGCACCTGCCTTCAAGCAGCTTCCTCCCTCTTCTCTTTTCATCTTCCCAAGTCACATCCACCCACTGTATTATGTTTTCCTTATCTTCCTTCTCAAGTGGCTGCCATCAGTCATTAGCTCACGCATCCATCACACTTTCCTTGTTGTAATAAAATCCAAGTCCGAACTGCAGATTTCTAAAAATATAGGCAGTCATTATTATACGGTTATCTAAAGGCAGGTCTTCATTTATTCATTTGTCTCCTCAAGTATTCCTAGCGTGCTGTCGTTTTGGTGCAAGGTGTTTTCATTGAGAAGCCGATGATTTACTCTGATAACTTTGATTGACTTTATTGTGTTGTTGTTCCAATCTTTCAATCTTTCATCATCAGCTGCTGCTCAGCCTGGATGCACATGTCCTCACATCAGCTGGGAGCAACTTTAAGCAGAACCTAAGCCCTATAATCATGTTTTCCACATGGAAGACAGAGCAAAGAGAGATTAAAGTGTCCAAAGTCTTCCTATTATGATTTCCTGGTAGTGCTATTCCTCTATAGTTAATTTCACAGAAGATAAACCTTTCTAGATACATACTGAATATGTTTTTTTTTTAAATGCATGGTGAATTTGATTCAATTTGTACAGCTAAAACAATAAAATTACGACAAAAGCTTCCAAGAAAAGTTAAACTGTTAAATGTGCCACAATCTGCTACATTACATCAATATGTTTGAGCAGCATCAACGTCCATTAAAATCTCAGGTCAAGTTACCTCATGGAAATGTTTCAATAAGGTGGATTAATTCAAATATCTCACAACGGCAGGTTGCTTCAGCTGCAGTAATATTTTTTCTTTACTAAACCGTAGTGAGAAAAAGATTTAAGCCTGAAGGCGCAGTCGTTAGTCAGTCGATGTCCTTGCTCACTTCAGTCAGTGAAAAAGCTCCCAGCAGGACATCTTAAGACCTCCGTTGCAGTTGTCTGGGAAGCTTGTCGATATGTCATCCCAACCCTGAATATATTAGATGAATTGATGTGTGCTTGCCTTATTGGAGACATTTTAGACACATTTTCAAACTTTGGGGCATCTGGAAAGGGGTAGTTTATTTCAGTTTCTACTCATGCACCTGTTTTTTCCTACACACACCAGTGTTTTATTAGGAATGCCTACTCATAAAAAATTGGCCTCATATAATCACTTTTTATCTGTGAAAATGCATGTTGATGACTTCTGTTGTCTTTTCCCACAAATAAGTGCCTTTGTTCTGCTCAATAATCTTAATGATGTGGGTGGGGACAAGGGCTTGAGTCCCTGAAATCTGAGTCTATTTATAAGTGAGAAATTGGTATTTCCAACAACTCTTAAATGCAGCAGTTTTGGAAACCACCGTGATTAAACTCAGAAGTTGGAATATCCAAGTACCCAGTAGCATAGAAGAACTGGGATGCTCTCAGAGGTTGGATTTCCCCTTGGAAAGTTGAGCAACCTCACCAACTCTACTCTCAAAATAAAACATAAATGCCCTGAATATAAAAAGTACAATCTATTAAAAGTGTTCCAGTGTAAGGAGTGGGGTAAAACACAATCCTGCTGCATCGCCGGTTTCTAATTCTAAACCTAACTTAAAAATCATGACTAGAAAACTGATAACTTTTTGTGTTATACAGTTTATTGTGCAAATATCAGCTTGGTTAATTTATATACTTGTCGCATTGTTTGCTAACTTTCAATCATCCAGATACAGCTCTTGTATTTGACATTGGCGTATGTGCTTAAGCAAGCAAGCAAGCAGCTTTCAGACATGGTGTTGAAAATGAAACCAAATCAATACTCTGACATTTCTAAATGTATGGATTTGCTGAGCTGCTTCCCCTTGTTTTCAAGGAGAAATGCTAATTGTGTTGTTAACGTCCATTTAAGCATAAGGAGGCACTTGGACTTGACAAGAAAACGCTGAATGTCCTAGAAAAAGATATCCCTTTGATTTCATTATGAGCCCAAACTCGCTGCAGATGCCTGGGTTTACTGAAGGCTTTTACACAATATTCACGCATTCCGAACACACATGCACACAAAAGAAGGCGACAGCTGTGGTGTTTCATTCCAGGCAGCTTTATTATGTGTTTAACTTTATTTATAGTAAATGTACTACCTCCCTTGTTCTCACAAACAATATATTCTTTGAGTCGGCTCTCTCCGGTGCTCAATTTCCTGTCAGTTTTCTGTTGTTTGATGAGGTGAATCAGCTCAGTGCTTTAAACAGGTCAGCACCTTTGCAGAGGTGCCAGCTTTCTCCTTGCTTTTGCTACTGTTCTGACAGGTCAATCTGCAACCTACCCCATCTGTTTTTGTTTTTTATGATTTCTTTTTCATCCTTCTATCTGCAGAACAATCTGTTGAAATTGGCTCTGACAGTAAACAAAGTGCAGAGAGAGAAAAAAAAAAAAGATAAAATATATTGGAATGTGGGGCACCGTTTTCACTAGATGATTCTAGTCTTTTTTTCACCGTTTGAATTCGCAGGCTTTAAACGCTTCTCTACGAGTTAAAAAGCACTGCGGCTTGCGTTAGAACGAATATCAGACTCAGACTTTTCAAGAGGTTTTTCCTCTTCCGCAGGGTTATCATCGCCATTTGTTCTGCTAACTCAGTCATCTGTGACGTAGGTTTTATGTTGTCCTTATATTTTGAAAATGTCACAGTGAAAATGGACCAGGATTTCAGCTTCTGTCAAAGTCTCTTCTGAAAAGAGAATTGCAGAGGCAAGAATAAAGAAAGGGGGGGGAGGAAAAGTTATTTTTACAACCCAGCCTCTTATGGCCTCCCTCTCCTCTCATGCCCCCCAATGCACAAACATTTTGGAGAAGCTGCCATGTGTGTATGAGCACAATTGTGTGTGTGTCTGTAGTGTTTGTATGAAAGATTGATGTTGGCCTAAGTACCTGCCAAGCTGCATCAGGCCAAGCACATGCTGAGCGAGGGAGAGGAGGGATAGAACGAAGAAAAGAAGGGGAGTGAAAGAAGGAGCAGATGCCACAGATAGAGATGCCTATCAATAATGCAGCCTCCACAAGCTCACTGTTGAGGGAGGACAGGAACAAATTAAACAGAAAAATAAAGATGGAATTTTAATATAAGAGTTGCCTTTAATTTTTTTTAAAAGAATAAACTAGAAAAACAACAAAAGGGATGAAAGAAAAATTGGATGATTAAATAGATGAAATTGTTAGGATGAAAACAAAGAGAAAAAAAATCGACTGAGATTCTGAGAGAGAGAGAGAGAGAGAGAGAGAGAGAGAGAGAGAGAGAGAGAGAGATTCTTTTCGTGCATTAAAATTGCTGGATCACACTTTAGGCATGCATTGCTTTCCATGATTATGAGCATTATGAATAGTCCATGCAGTGTACCGCAGTCAGACCAAGCTCAGTTGACGGGTGCAATAATAAAATCAGTCAAACTGGAAAACTTTAAGCAGTTTGAGCCAACACTACACTTTGGATTTTTGCATTGCCACTTCAGTATATGACTTAACGTAATCCATGTCAGCACAGGGTGTTGTGATCTAGACCATATTGCAAAGCCTTTTGTTGTGACAGACTTTTTATGGCTAAAAATATGTAATAATCAGCCCAAACGTAATTTTCTCGTATTGGTCCTACCCCTCCATTTTGCAGAGGTAAGATGCCTCTTTTATTTTATGGCTTTATGGAGAGTAAAGTTATCCACTCCTTATACAGGGACTTTGGGGGGCATTTTCAATGCTTGATGACCGCTACTCTTTCATTTCTAGAAGAAAAAGGTTCACCTAACCACTGCAAAATGAAGAAAAAGGGCCAAGTTTCAGGACCAAATTAAACCAATATCAGACGGCAAGGATCACTGTCTAAAAGAAAATTATTGGGCTTAATTATTAGATTATTCATTATTCATGAGCAATGCCTGGAAGCAAAGAGATGAGCAGGAATTACACAATGTCCCCACTTTGACTGAAGAACACACAAGCTAGTGTGACTGCCCTGTGTGTGTTTGTCTATATGAGAGAATCGTGGAAGCAGAGTGCACGGCCCATTAATTAAAAACAAAATTATTTCCTCCTGAGAATTTGTATTTTGTTAATGGGGGAGGGGAAGAGTTCAAGTGTGTGTGTGCATATGTGTGGAATTTTTTTTTTTTCTTTCAGCCAAACATTGGTCACATCTGATTGAGTAAGTATGTCAATATGTCTGCAGGTCAGCCTGCAGTGCTGGGAGGATATGAGCTCTTGGTTTATTTAAGAGGTGCTCTTTGGTCTGAGTGTGTTTATGATTGTCTGTGGGTTGTTGTGCAGCTTAGTGGTCTATACCAAACTGCAGCCTCCAGCAGCATACCAGGAGAAGCTAGCACGGCCACTTAACTCAGCTAGCTAACTTTCCCTCATAGCTTGTGCTAGCTTCTGAATACCCTACAGTGCTTCTTTACTGCTGATGGATACTGATGATGCATTTTATCACTGGGCACTTTGTTCTTTTCACAATTATTCACGTCTTTTTCACCCACAAACTTGAACCTTCAAAGAAACTTCCTTATAGCATGTACATTTCCAAGTTAAATGAAATTAGCTAAAAATTATATCAAATTACAAATCAGGTGACAAACATGGATTTTCAAATTATAGACCTATTCCATTAATACAAGTTATAAAATAAATTGGGAAAAGATATTTCTTTCAAAATTAGAGGATTTTATTAACAGCCTGCTGTACAACCAGTAATACTACAAACAGGACAATGACTCAGGCACTAATAGATTTAGTTGACAAGGCAACAGCCATAAAAAAGAGGCATATGCAATAGGGCATTTTTAGATTTAAAGGTCCCATATTATGCAAAATTTACTTTATGAAAATACCAATGAGTACATTTAAAAGAAATATGAATACTTTAATATGTTACTTTTTAAATGTAAAGTTAACCCAATGCTTCACCTGACCTGACAACTAGATAACCCAAAGGTAACCAATATAGGTGGCCCACTAACCTATCTTTTATATCTGCGGGTAATCCTAATCACATTCTTTGTAAATATCAGTTGCCCAAGTAAATTTGATCTTGTTTCCCTATTAATCAAGTTTGTACAGTCATTAACGTTAATTAACTTCACCCAGAATCCACATAAAATCCATGCGTATTGCTCTGATCACTCTCCACCCAGCCAGCATCTCATGCACACCGAACCAAACGAACCACAGCAAATCACTGAGTCTATACTTTGAGACTGATGCTGTTTGCTCATAAATCTCCAAGGTGCCATCACAACAAATTCCTCATAGGCTGACTCATGTTGCTTTGAAGATTTGACAGGTGTTAGGAGTTAACGCCAGCATTGGTAACAAATCATAATAAAGTAGAGCCGATAACGGAGAGATTGTTGGGCTGAAAGATCAATATATACTGTCACTTTATCTTTGGCATCAGCTAGTGTAGACTAACTTTTATTGGGCCAAGAAACTCCTTTGTGAGTTGTTTATGATGCTCTAATGTGGTACAAAAAGATTAAGGCTAGTTTCAACACAGTGAATTTATTCTGCATTCATTCCTACTAATTGCAGGTAAGTTAATTTTTTTAATAATACCCCATGCTTATTAGTATAATTCATTGTAGAGAGGTAGTACAGGGGGAAATGTGCAAAGAAGACACTAAATATTCTTGTTTGTTTAATCATGTTTGTAAGAAGAAACCTTAGACTTAATTTTCATGATTATTATTGATAAATTGTGTAGCTGATGAGACGAAGCAGCTGCTGAGTGGATTGCTCTGTTGTTTTCCTGTCATCTTCAGCTAGATATTTTTTAAAGTGATTTCTGGAAGCATCCTGTGCTCTCTGACCTGTCTGCTTAAACAGCCTCATTTCGTTTCTCTGTAGCCCCCCAGCTGTCTTGACTTTCCTGCCTCTTTCTGTCTCCTTCCACCTAACCATAAGTTCGTGTAAATCCTCTGTCTTATTTGCACCCCTCTAACATTTTGCTCACCCGCTCTCAGCTTTTCCATCCAGAGTTAATGAAACTGAGCACATCTTAGTTTCTCCTATTCTTTAGAACCGTAGACTGTTTTCATTGGGACTGAAGCTGTTCTTTACATTCACCCTGGATAAGAACAGGTGATTTGCAGCATCCTTTGAGAGACAACATGAAAGTGCTGTATGTGCATGTTACTCCTGGATTGTGAACACAAACAAGCTGCTAGATTGTGTTGCCACGATGTTCCACCCTTCACTCCCTCCATCAATTCCCCAGCCAGCACTGCTCCTGAGGGATAACCTCATGTTGTTGTTTCCTTCTTCTAATTCTCATCCTTCTGTTCTTTCCACTATTCCCTTTGCAGTATCTTAACCACCCATTGCAGAATCAATGATTACTTTTATATTTGTTTTATTTTACTTTTCACTCCACCTTTCCTAGTCTTTAATCTTGTAAGTGTTGCTGGCAATCAACAGAAATTTCTCTGCTCTCAAGATTTAAGTCAGTCTCTTCGTCTTTTCTTCTGCTTGGCTTTGTTAGAAACTGAATAGAGCAAAAATAAAAACTGAATAGAGAAGGGAACGGCTTACAAACGATTTAGCGATGGACAGCCATTATCACACACTGACGTCATGCTATCATGTTCTCATTATTGAGTTATGCTGTACATAACTTAATCCACAACACCTTAAAACACGTTAAGAGCATGTGAGTATCTTTTCCATGTGAGCATTTGTGCCTCTGTATTTACGCATGCATGCTTGTGTGTATCCCATGTGGTTTTCCTCATTTCCCTTTCAAATGAGAGAAACAGAAGGCTTCAGTAACTGATTGATAACTGCTGAGTCTCTGTTTCCAGTCAGTGTGAGGCACAGATAATATTCAGCTTCCTCTTTCTATTTTGTTTGGTCTGTTTTTTTCTAGAATGGCCATCTTTATTACTGCAACTGTCTTCTTTTTGGTTTATATGACAAGTCCCTGCATAAAAACTGCAACTGGTTCAAAATTCTAATTCTGATGCGGCATTATTTCCAGACACCCTCAACTCCAAGTCATATAAAATCTTACTTCAAACCTTCAAGGCCCCCACTAACCTTACCCTCTGTATATCACCTGAAAATGGGACAGGTGCCAGAATATCCGCTCCTAGCCGCCCTACATTTTTGGGATCCTTCCGTTGGGGTCCCAATTTCTGGTATCGATAATTTTGAAACCTACATTAGATTTTGATAGCTATTGATAACATCAATACTTTAATGTGGTTTGAAAATGGTCAGATTCTTTATAAATAAGGAGGATAAAGTGGTTTTTGGTGGATTTGGTTCAGTGCTCTGACAAGGTGCCTACATTCACAAAAATAAATATGTGTACCATGGGTACACTTACTGTTTGAGACACTTCTGGGACTCCCCCCTGTTCTTCATGATCAATGATGTGCTGTGATGATAAGTTATATTTTGACGGTCTTTTGCAGAGGGTGCAAATACCCATCCCGCTGACTTATCTGTTTTGCATGCTCAACATTGTTTTGCACAACTGTAAATGAATGAATGAATCATAACAACTACAATTCATCAAAACCCTACAACAATTTCCATCTTTTCATGTTATTTTTCCATAGTAATTTTCTTTGCCACATTTACCTGGAGTGGAAATAGATCAGTTAGACTATCTCATAGCCTCTCCCTCCATCTACAGCACCATCCTTGGTCATTTGGGTCTTTTTTCTGCATTTGTGAGAACAATAATCTTAAATTCCTCTCTTTCTATCTAAGTTATCTCTATTATCCGATTTCCACAGCTTTTGGGCTCAGATTTTCTTCCATCTCTCTGTTCTTCAATCCAGACGGATTTAGAATCTCTGGACCCCCGTGGTCGGACTCCTCTCCACCTGGCTGTCACTCTGGGTCACCTTGACTGTGCCAGGGTTCTGCTGCAGCATGGAGCTGATGTTAGCAAGGAGAACCGCAATGGATGGACCGGTGAGTGTGTGGGGTTTTTCTTGTGTGGAAGAAACTTAGAATGTGGTCATCTAGAGCAGTGATTCCCCACCTGCATATTCCAAGGGAGTCCCACAAAGAGCACAGTAGGACCTCAAGGCTTTGCCTGCTCAGAGCCAGTGTGATTAAAATTAAGGCCACACGGAGAAAAGTTCAGGCTTAAGTTTTTCGTCATTGTGGGAGCCTGAAAACACAAACTTCTGAAACCAGGTCTAAAAGTTAATATATGAGGGTAATCAAAATTTGCTATACAATATTTTAAAAAAACAAAAAAAAAAACTTTGTTATGCCACCCCTTGCGCATCCAATCAATTCTCAGACAGGCGTGGTGAGTGAACAGAAGTCCAGGAGATGAAAACAGGATGATTTCAAACTGTTTAAAGCGGGTGAGACTCACTGCGATAGCTTGTCCTTCCAGACGTGACTCAGGTTGATCCAGAGATTGAGCAGGGCTGAGACGAAAGGCAAGGTCAGAAACAGGCGAGATTGGAACCGGGGAATCAGACACGACTTTAGACAGATTCAGGACAAGGCTGGGCTGCGAGGCGGAGGTCAGGAGCCGGCAACAGGGAATCAGTCTGGAGATGAACGCTAGAGAGTCAGGCATGGAAGCAAAGACAATCTGGCAACTATGTGGTGCAACAGGACAGGTTATATAGGAACACTGATTGGTAATTGGCAGGTGGCACCAGCAGGTGGAAGTGGTTGAGCTGATTAGGGAATGGCAGAGCCAGATAGCAGGACATCACGGCTGAGTGTGACATTATATTATAAGTTATTATGATCATGGGTCATTATCACAGTATAATTGTAGAGACAATTCGTAGTTTGTCATAACAGGGTTAGAAATGATAACTGTATCTCCCATTAACCATTTATAAAATATAAAATATATGCTGTAACTTTACAGGTAGTCTAAAATGTAGCCAGAGCCATCAATACCATGCTGCTGAATATTTTCATATAATCAACAATATAGGCTAGATAACCACATTACATCACTAACAAGTGTCCAACATAAAATAAAATAAAGAAACACACACACATTACTATGAAAAGTAATTGCTGGTGATCATGTTAAGAGTGTTAGTTAAATTGCAGACGATCCAGGCGTCTCTCCTCCGTTCAGTCCTTTTGAAAAGTGATAACTTGTCAGGACCAATGTGGCGGTGCTGTTCAAATCAAATCCAATCAAATCAAACTTTATTTATAAAGCGCTTTTCATACCATAGGCAACGCAAAGTGCTTTACATGATTTAAAACTTTGATGCATATGTCAGTTCACGCATATTAAAAAATAAAACAAGCTTTTACATACATCAAAGTAGAATAACATAACAATAGAGGAGGTGGGGGGGGGGGGGGGGGGGGGGGGGGGGGGGGGGGGGGGGGGGGGGGGGGGGGG
>JBAMHW010000009.1:3860443-3879480 GCA_037177495.1 Rhadinocentrus ornatus | reverse complement strand
AAAACACAATAAGAACAGCTAAAAATGATTGAATAAATAAATAAACAAATAAATAAATAAATATATATGTATGTATGTATGTATGTATGTGTGTATGTGGCAGGAATGACTTTCTGTCTTGAAGCTACTTGAAGAAGCCTCTGATTGAACACACTGTTGTTTCCCCACTGTGTTGTGCTGATGAATAATTGTTTATCATGTTAAGTAGCTTTCAATTCAAGAAATAAATTCTTTCCTCTAAACAGAAATGTTTCCTGGGTAGCTGGCTGCAGCAGAAGAAGTTCGATTGATCCACCCCCACACATTCACTCACTCAAAAAGTCAAAAAGTTGTGGACAGAACTTCTTTCTAAAACCTTTTGGGCTTTTTAAAAAAATGTTTGTTTGCAAACATTTGACGCTGAATCATGCAGCAAGGATGCAGAAAGGCTTTTTCTAATGGCTTCCTATAAAGGTCATAGTTATGTAGGTGTTGCTGCACACTACACATTGACCACTGCAGAGTGACTACATTTTCCTGGGGTATTTTGCAGGGTTTTTTTTAACAGGGAAATGGAAAGAATGTAACTACAAAGTCATATTTCCTAGTGGTAGACCAGGTAGAGCATTATAATCTGATTTCTTTTTTAGTTAAGTAAATAACTGTTAATGAGAATTTGTTCTTGGCCTGATAACAAAGTAAAAAGGAAGGGCAAAGTTTCAACTTCCCAAATCTAAGGTTCAGTGAATGCAGCATGATTTGAATTTCAGAACAATGCAGAAACTGAACTGAGCTTGGAGTGTGACGTAACATTCCTGCTCATTTTAATGGCTCACTGAATGAAATAAAAAGTTCAAAGAATAATATTTAATAATTATTATGATATATGAATATAGCAATAATATATTGTCAGATTTAGAGGACTTCGAACAAAGTTAAAAGTTTTTTTTTCTTTTCTTAATTTAAATTTAGTTTCAGTTAATATTTTTGAAGGATACACAGGTATTTTAGTGTGTTCAAACTTTTCTCTTTTATGGCTCTTGAATTATACAAACCAAAGAAATACATCAGTGCTGCCTAAATTTCAAATCTATGCTCATTTTTAAATTTACTGGCTTGTGGAGGTCAGTTTACCTCCTATTCATTTACCTTTTCACTGGTAAAGAAATGTTGAAACCTTTGCATGCTATTACATAACACAGAAAAAAACCCAGTTGGGAGACATTGAGTTCCAAACAACTAAACTGGGCAAGATTGGCAGTTTTGGAGACGTCACATGAACTGTCTACACTATAAAACCTCTCTAACTTTGTTCTGCTTCCGTTTTTATCAAAGTTGGTCTTTGCAGAATTAATGTATTTACATACTATACTATGATTCAATAGAGGTTTAAAGCTACAGCTGTATTTTCTAAAGGGGCATTTTCATCCAGAAAGTGTTTATCTTTTCATTTGTGCTTTTTTAATTTATTCTTTACAAAGACATAAGCTCATACTTATGCATCTTAATAAATATCACAAGTCTTACCTTTGCAATGATTATAAAAGTACTGAAAAAGACCTTGTGATTTTAATGATATTGTCATTTCACTATGGGTATAATCGTTGAGGCCTAGAAAATAGGCCCATGGTTGAATGGGTTAAGCCTAAAGTTTTGTACTTTTTTCCCTTTTTATTTTTATTTTATTTACTTCTGTTCAAGTTTAAATTGTAATTTAATTAAGTGCTTTCATGATATAAAAATGCACCTTTGATTCCATTAAGCATGTTAAAGGTACCGTGTTAATGGGTGAAAATCTATCAGAATTAATTATCAGAATGATTCTTATATGGTTTTTTATGTTGTTTCATGCATATATGTGGTTAAAGTTCATTCGCATATTACACAAGAGGGAATGTTGGTGTTTAACTGTTCAGATGTAGAACGTCTTGTAAGATTAAAAGCAATTTGGCATTTAGATGAATGATGGGCGAGCTGCAGTAATTGGTCCGTCCAGCTTTTCCTCTGGCCTGCTTCAGTTTCAGCAGTTCTCGCTGCCCATCAAATTGCTCTCTCCCATAAATTTTAGATGAGCCCTGATCATTTGTGTCTGTTTTACCGTCCATCACTCCCTCATTCTCTTTCAGTTCTTCAGGAGGCGGTGAGTACTAGAGACCCGGAGCTGGTGCGTCTTGTGCTTCGTTACCGTGACTACCAGAGGACTGCCAAGAGGCTGGCGGGCATTCCTGTCCTTCTGGAGCGACTACGCCAAGTAGGATTTCACACACACATTCGCACATATACACATAAACACCCCGAAGACCCCACACTGTCAGACACAAACAAGTTCCTAAATGACATTCATGCATAAACTACAAATGAATATTAAGAGGGTTGTGCACAACTTTCATTTGAAACGTAGATGCGTGTTTGTTTTGGGATAAAATATCCCTTTTGATGGTATTTATAACTTTGTTTACTTGTCAACAAGGGAGACACAGTGCAAGGATGTGCAGGAGATTGATGGTGAAAATCTTGCAGCAGCAGATCATATTCAAAGCAGTGAAAAAGATGCAGCAAACTGCCTTCACACAGTCTGTCTCGCTGTGTATCTGCTCCAGCTGGCCCTCTAATATGCACACACACACATAATGATACACTCGCATGGTAGACACAACACTCACACTTTTAAAAGCACACATGTAAGCATAACACACATCACAGCATCCTTCATCAGCTGCTGCTCTCACCCACATCATTGCCCTCTCCATCTTTCCGTCCATTAATTATAATATTATACACTCACACACACACACACACACACACAAACTCTCTGTGCCAGTTCCCTCATTTTTGGATATAAACTGAAGCAGTCTGATATCTTTTTCCCTGCTTCTTTATTTCTCTCCTAATAATTTCCACTCTCTGTCTATTCATCTTTAAGTCCATCACTTCCTATCTTCTCCTCTCTGCATCCTCCTCTTCATCAATCTTCTCTCTCTTCAGGCCCAAGACTTCTACGTGGAGATGAAATGGGAGTTCACAAGCTGGGGTGAGTCCAGCCTTTGCATCCTTCCTCTGAGACTGAGCGCTCAAAGACAAACGATATGTTTCTGTGTGCATGCTGCATTATTGTTGCTCCCTACAACCACTGAACTGTATGAGTACTGAGTCAAACTGTGTCTGTGTTTATCTTTAGTTCCCCTGGTGTCTCGTATCTGCCCTAGTGACACGTACAGAGTTTGGAAGAGCGGTCAGTGTCTCCGTGTGGACACCACCCTGACAGGCTTTGAACAGATGACCTGGCAGAGAGGCAACAGGAGCTTCATATTCAGAGGACAAGGTAAAGAGTGGAGCTCCAGCCTCCCGCTGGTGTGCAGAATTTTTGCTGAGTCATGGTAACGCTACCAGCTTTCAGGTGTTTTTTTCCCATCGATGACAGAAACAATGTTATTAATTCTTAAAGCATTCATTTTTTTATTATTATTTCTTATTTTTTATTTTATTTCTCTGATTTTAAAGGTTCCTAATGGCCACCTCTCAGTTTTATAAGAGATTTTAGGTTTTGTTTATTTTAAAACTCTTAATAGCTTCAGTGTTATTCATTTAGCATATCTGATTTAATCCTACCATCGAGATCTCATAGGGTCTTCTAGAAGAGATTATTAATTATAATATAATTCACCTTCATTTTTTCAACCTTCTGAGCCTTATGACTGTTGTGAATGTTGTTAGGAGAAGTGGTTCCCAACCTGGAGGGCCTGACACCCTCCAAAGGGGTCCCCAAAGAGCAGGGGGTCCGCAAGGTTTTGACTAAACAGAACCTGTGTAACATCCACAGATGTAGTTGCATTAAGGGGGTCGTCAGGGAAAGAAGGCTGGGACCCACTGGTTTAGAGTAATCCTTTTAATATTTTACAGTTAAAGTGGGGCCGAGTGGGATTTCTTGTTTTTATATACTTGTTTTTAAAAAGAAATTTCCCTCTGGATTTGTAAAGCACTTTGTGTTACATTCAGTTGTGTATAAAAAGTGCTATAAAAATAAAGTCTGATTGATTTCTCAAACAAAGTGAGTATTTCTCAGCTGTCGGGGCTGGAATACTCTGTGTTAGAGTTCAATCTAACCATGACTAACAACTGAGCTGAGGAATGTATTTGATTGAAGAAGCCCCTTTGTGTTTAGAAGAGACCCTTTCTTACTTCTTTAGATGATGATAATTCTGGAAGAGAATAAATAACTGCATCTTACTAAACATCAGTCCGACACATTAAATTCCCATAATCCACACCTTCCAACTCTTAAACATTTAACATATTATGCGATTAGACCCTAGTTTAACCTGTTAGCTGTTAGCATCTTATCTTCCTCAGTCAGTCAGTCAGTATCTGTACCGCTTGTTCCCATTAGGGGTGAGCTGGAGCCTATCCCAGCTGTGTCTTATCTTCCTCTGTTTGATGATTTAAGCTAACCAGCTGCTGATTGTGACATTTTAACCCTCCAGTCAACATTAAATAAAGTGTGTAAAACCGCAACATCACCTGAGGATTTTACAGCTTGTTGAACAACTTTTAGTCTCAATAATTTAACATAATTGATTTCTGCATGATGTCATCAGTCACTCACATCATTGTGGGGGAGTTTTGGCCCTCTCCTTATAGTGCTGTTTCTGTTTATTGACACAAGTTTGAGAGGGACACAGTGTTTAGATTCTGTACCTTTGTAAAAGGAGCTTCTTCTTTATATTTTGATAGCTCATCTCTTTCTGCCTGCTTAATACTTTCTAATATACAACCTTTATTTTGTTTTAAACCTTTTTTCCTTCCTCCTTTGACCTTTTCACATGAATTTTCTTCACCATGTCGTCCCTCTCAGTGTTTCTTTGTTCTGTACGCTAGGTCTGTAATTGGTTCTTTCTCTTTGCATCAGTCCTCATCTCATTAGTTTTTTGTGACATTATGCACGTGCACAGTCACAGTTTCTCCCTTGCATCTCTTTTACTGTTTTTAATCTTGTTTATCTCTTTCTGTTCATCAGACTCCAGTGCAGAAGTGATGGAGGTCGACCACGACAGGCAGCTGGTGTTCTGCGAGACCTTGTGCGTCTCCTCGCTCACGGCACTCTCACCTGGCAGAGGGAAAAGCGACGCCTGCAGCAGCTCTACAGCAGCGTTGGGTCTTCTGGGGCCGATGCAGCCCAGCGACGAGCAGGTTGCAGCCAGACTGTCTGCCCCAGTGGTAACCACTCAGCTGGACACTCGCAACATTGCCTTTGAAAGGTCAGAAGCAGAACTTATATATAGAGATTAAAATTTAAAAAAGTTTAATTATTGTCTCTTCAAGTTTGCTATAGGAAGTGCAAAGTAGCTTCTACAATCTATGGTACATCTGCAACCCCAAACAGCCTCCAACAATAACAGCCTCAGTAACACAATGGAATTCAGCCAAAGTATATGCTCTGTTTGTGCTCTGTTATCTTTTATTATCAGACAAAGAGATAAATGCTCTTTTGATGCTACAGTTAGATTTCTGTCAGTGTTTCACTGTTGCTTTCTCCTACACTCCAGCCCACAGCTGAGGGGAACAAGTTCAGGCATGTTCTCTGGTGGCTGTCAAAATGCATTTGACAAACAGAAGGAAAACACAAACAGAAGCAGTAGCCGTTGGGAGGAAGTTGAGACAGTAAAACTCATGCAGAGCTATAAATAAATAGATAAAATACGTTTTTTTAAAAAGTAGAAAGTAAAAGTCCCTCCTTGCCCACTTCAGTACAGTCATGGGTTTTGTTGCTGTCTTGACATTCAGTCTAACCAAAAAGACTTAATATATAGTGAAGCGTGTGATCTTAAAGGGTAAACCAAAGCTTTATGTAAAGGATCTGATTTATCAGACTTTGACTCTTTAAAAAAGCTCAAAACTCTTTTTAGAGTTGGAGAGGCACAGAGATGGTAGAGGTAGGCAGTGTGTTAGAGACTTAAGCTTACAGAAGTGGAAAAGAAAAATAGGAATCATGGGCAGAGGATGAGACTAATCTGTGTTTCACCATCGTGCTGCACTGGCTAAATGATCAGAGTGATGCGACAAAGAGAGGAATGACTGAACAGGGGCAACATTCGGCCATTGAGGGGTGGAGGGAAATAGTGACTGTAAGAATGAGTATGGAAGAAAACGTTTTCAAAGAATGGGAGTGAACATAAGACAAAGAAAGGTGAGAGGGAGAGAAAAAATAAATGGGACCATGGATGGAGCCGAATACAAAAGGGTAGTCCAAAGAGAGGAGTGTTGATGATTTTGGAGGTGGGAAAGAGGGAAAAAGAAGAATAACAAGCATGAGTGAATCATGGAAAGAGATCCAGAGACAGGAAGTAAATGTGAGGAGATAAAAGGAGCAAAAAAGAAGATGGAGAGGAAAACTCAGCAAAGTGGGCAGGGAGAGGTGATAGCTGGGAGGGTAATCGTCTTCTTGTCAAACTTCCACCTCAGTGTCACCTCTGTGCATTTACCCTGGTCAGCACTTCTGTCTACATGCCAATAATCCATTTATGATGCTTTAGAGCAAACACTTTGTCAAGCACCCCTGATGGGACATCAACCTCTGGAGTTATTACATCTTTATGCAGTCCAGCATATAAACAAACAAAAAACCTATAGTGCTGCACTTTTGTAGGTTTATATTTGGCCTGATGAGTATAAAATTAACTGAACTTTTCTTTAGTTTCTATAGTTTAAACGTTCAAGCTTTTTTTTTTATTTTTTTTTTTTCAATGCTAAAGCAGGAGCCAGATGGAGGAATTTTATTTTCTAATTACAAAGCAGCTTCTTGTGAAATCTGTTGGAGAGCTGGAGCAAAAGCAAAGAAGGAATTCATTAAGTTTTGGCATTACACTCATAAAATTTTTAAGATTGGCTTGAGCAGAGGATGCACTTCTTGTTGTGCATATGCAGCATCTTTAAAGTTGCAAGCTCAAATTTAACACCAAACGAAATCAGATGTCGTCTGGATTATTCTGAATAAGTCTAGACAACAGAGATTGGCTGACCTACATGTTGACATTCCCATCAGGACAGAATAGATAAAGATGAGACAGATATAAGTAACTAGAAGCACTCAGACAGCGCAGACATTGTAATTTTTTTTCTTTCATTTTTTTTGCCAATAATTGTGTCCGTTAATTATTCAGTTTTAGTTAGAAGCTCCGATGGCCAAATGATCTCTATCTCTCATTGTAAAGAATCCCTAAAAGAAATATACCTTCACCGATAGCAGCGATGACAATGGTGTACTTTTTGTGTGATTTTGGAAGTATGTACATAAGTCAGGATTACTTGGGATTATGAGATTATGCAATGACAGTGAGATCTAATCTGAGATGTGTCGAATGTTCTGTTGCAGGAATAAAACAGGCATCCTGGGCTGGAGGAGCGAGAAGACGGAGATGGTGAATGGATACGAAGCCAAGGTAGCGCATCAGCTGTCCACGGAGCTCATTATTCTCTCACAGTGTTCAGAGAAGCCAGCGCTGCCATGTCATGTCAACACGAAGGTGTTTCCAAAAGGAATCACAGCAAAAGTTATTTGAATGTTTTCTTCTTTTTGTTTTATCTTTCAAATTTAACACTCAAGCATGGATTTATTACCCTCAGATGAGGATGATTTATGAGCAAGTAGAAGACCAGATGGCCTCCAACATGAAAAAGACACAGGCTTGAACTTTTCTGTTTTCTTGACCTAAATAGACTGATGCCCAAAACCATCTGCCACTAGTAGTTTGAATAGACTCTTCTGTCGTACAGTAAAATTCTAGTGGTTGAAAAGCATATATTTTCTGCATCATTGAGTTCAAACATAAACAGACAGCTCATGTTGAGTTGCACTTTTCTTTTGTCTTTTAGTTGAAGTCTGCCATCCATCATAAGATCAGTATCCTCAGCCTTCAGTCTTAAATCAGACTGAGACGGTTGTTCAAAAAATTTAATTTGGATTAAAGCTATCCGGATTTGGGAATCACATTTTTCAGGACGCTGGATGACGTAATCCAGCTTACTTTAATCCTGGTTGTTCAAAGCAATATTGGATTGGATTACCCTGATCCAGAATCCTGTTTTTCACGATTAGCGAACCTGGATTTCCAGCATTTAAAACAATGTGGACTTCTGGCTATGTGAAGAACAACATGTAGAAGAGCCAGTATGGGGTTACTTTAAGTACGACAACATACAGGAAATCATGAACATCCACTTCTATGTATAATTTTATGACTTCTCATCAGAGCCAAAACAAAAATAAAACTAATCTGTTAACAACTACATTGTGGATATCTTGGGAACGTCGTAAATTAAAAAAGCGCACTGGAGCCCCCATGTGAGGAACCAAACCAAGCTTTGGCATTCTGTCAGAATAATGGACGGACTGGACGTGTAGTAAGAAATGTAATTATTAGAAATTTGTGACAGGTTCTTTCCTGCATATCCAGTGATGAATGACAGGAAAATTAATTATTATATTTGTTTTTATTGTTGACATCTGCTTCAGGGTTTATTTCATTGGGACGGGTTATAAGTTGCCTATGCCTACTTTATCTACTTTATTCCTATAACAGTTAAACAAGTCAGGTTTAATATATAAATACAAGCAAATGCACTGACTAAAAAGATACTATTATTTGTTCGAATTGGAGTTTTTGCAGTAGTTTCCTCCTGAAATCTGCCCTTTGTTGGGAACAGGGTAATCCTGTTTTCTTGGGTGAAAGTTATCCGGATCCTACTTAGAAGCTTTGAACAACCCAAACTATGGGTTTTATCCGGATAACAACCAGGATTGGATTACATGATCCAATCCAATTTCAGAATTCGGCTTTCCCTTTTGAACAATCTATTTTCAAGATTTGATCCTATCTGATAACTAAAATCCGATCAGATTACGTTTGAACAACCGGCCTTCTGTGTTTAAAAAACTGATAAAAAAATTTTTTTATAGTTAAATGTTAATCTTTTGAATGTCTCCTCTCAGGTGTATGCAGCGTCCAATGTTGAGCTGATCACCAGGACCCGAACTGACCATCTGACGGATCAGAACAAGAATAAGACAAAAGGTAATTCACAAAAATTCTGCATGAAATTTCTCCATCATCACTGCTGTGCTATTTCAACCTTCCCCCACCCCAGCCACAGTGGTGTACCATATCTGATGGAAAACTCACTGACAAGCAATCCCTCTCACCTGAGCATGGTGCGATCACCCCGAGGCTC
The DNA here is from genome assembly GCA_037177495.1 of Rhadinocentrus ornatus. Taxonomy (NCBI): domain Eukaryota; kingdom Metazoa; phylum Chordata; class Actinopteri; order Atheriniformes; family Melanotaeniidae; genus Rhadinocentrus; species Rhadinocentrus ornatus. The sequence continues at coordinate 3,870,276 of JBAMHW010000009.1, read as the reverse complement.
CGGCTTACTGGCCGTAACGTTCACTCAAAGACTCTGTCTTGTTTTCCGGTTCAGATCATAAATCAAACATGATTAGCAGGCTTCCTGCTTGGGTCATGGCTGTCAGCCAGAATCAGCCATTACACATTCCCCTGAGAGATCCACTCTTTCAGGTCACAATCCTCATGCGATGTAGATGTTTCCAGATGTTTATACATACCGTACTTTAAGTCGCAATATTTTCATAGTTTGGCTGGTCCTGCGACTTATAGTCAGGTGCGACTTATTTATGTAATTTCCCACATTTTTAAATGTTAATTCATACCGACTGACATGAAACAATTAATAAACATTATCATCTACAGCTGTGAGAGGTCGCTCTAGGCTAGGGATAATTCTGAAATATGCTGCTCCTGTACAACTGAAAAATTAACTAAAACATTAACATTAACCACCAAACAGTAACAAAACTTGTTCTCTGTCTTTATGTGCAATGAACAATTGACCAAGTCTGTCTATCTATCTATCTGTCTGTCTGTCTGTCTGTCTGTCATATTTAACATGAAACTTGGTCAGTGGCAGGGCAGGGTTGTGTATGGGGCGGTGTCTGTGTCTTTAAATGCTAAATGGGATGTATATATCAGCTGTTTATTAAGTGTAATAAGGAGACTAGTTCTCCCGCACAGTTTAAAAAAAATCCTGGGGGAAATCCTGGTGTTACGGTAAATGTTTGTTCCTGGTTTGGGATTTTGTGAAATAAATTTCTAAATAAATGTGTTATATAGTCCAGTGTGACTTATATATGTTTGGGTTTTTTTTTATATGATGCATTTTATGACTGATGCGATTTATACTCCGGAGTTACTCATAGTCTTGAAAATACAGTACGCACATATCCATAGAGATGCAAACAAATAGCCAAATCAGAAGCGTCATATGCAAATACTCTTTTTAAAACCACATAACTTTGCTCATCTTTTAGAGCTCACTCAGTTCCATCTGAACATGCTTACAACCGGCTCGTGCACTTTTTCTTACTCTTATATAAATGGACAGGAGCTAGTGATACATGCTCTTCAGAAGCTCAGTGGTCCTTCCGTTGATCCTTAACATATGCCATTTTATGGTTAGAGTAAAGCTATGATTAGAGCTCAACCGGACTATTTCATGAGACTGATCCATGTGTTACAGTATCCCAGAACATGAGGAAAAAACAGTTTATTGATTAAAGTATGTTTAATTCAATTACATTGGGCTATACCACTACTATTTTTCCTTTCAGCTTGTTAGTTTTGTTTGTATTCTTCCAGTTGACCAATTGCCTCGCAAATCAACACAACTGACTAAATAACTGCAAATTGTTAGCATGTTGAACCGTAAGTTTAGCATCTTTACAGCTGTTTAAAGGATGTTGTAGTTATCTAATGGTGTTCCCAACAACTGAGTCCATATGCATCTGTTGCTTTCAGTTAATTTTCAGTTTCTATTACTGTTTTATTTCTTAAGTAACTGCAATGACTCCTTTACAGTTATACCTGGTTCATATGTCATTGATGGAAAATAGTGCAATAAACTATACCTTACATCAGTTTTTATGAGAGTTGTAAAAAAAATCTAGTAACTGTAAGCCTGAAATGTCCCTAAACATGTTAGAGTCACACATTTAAAGATGTGTGAAAAATGATTGTGTGTTCATAAAAGAAATTGGGAACATGATCACAGATGCAGTTTCTCAGATACTATAGACAAAATGGTATTACTGGGAAAGATCAGTTCAAGAATGTAACAATTGAAAGATAAAATTCTCCAGTCCATAATACATCATGTGTCAACATCAGCTGAAAGATTTATTACTACCGACTATTTTGAAATATGTCTGCTCTTATTAAAAAGCATACTTTATATCTGAGCTGTGGCTTTTATCCTGTTAGGTGTGAAGTGGTTCACAAAAAATTCAAATGATGCCTTATGTCTTTGAGGCCATTTTAGACTGAAATAAGACCAACAGTGATGGAGCTTCTGTACATTGTGATGAATAAGCACTGACTTAAGTTGTTTTTGAGGCATGTACCAAACCTGAACAATGTTAAACAAAATGGTTTGACTTTTTACTTTGTGATTGTATGACTATCATAACTCATAACTGTTGTTGCTTTCTAAACAGGTGGGAAGACCCCACTGCAGAACTTTTTTGGGATTGCTGAGCAGCACATGGGGCCGAACAATGGGGTGAGGAGACAATATACAGTATGTATTCAGTTATTAATGAAAACAAAACAAAACACACCCTATGTTTATACCGGTTGTCTCACAGTGTTATCATGCGTTATGACCAGACTTTTCCACTTTGGCCTTGTATCTCCGAAGGACATTGTTCCAGACTTTTGTGCAGGTTAATGTGCAGTTTTGAAAACCTTAGTTGTGTTGCTATGTTCTTTTTTAAGAGGAGAAGCTTTTTCTTGGAAACCAAATAAGCCATACTTGTTTAGTTATGGCCTTTAACATTTAACATGCTAACTGGGGACGATGGCATCTGGGATATAGCTCTTGATTGTTGCTGTTTCTTTACATGTTACTTGATCGTACTATTTGGTGACCTAGTTGAGACGCCCACTAAGGGGGAGATTGACGGATATGTTGAATGTTTTCCACTTGTATAGAATCTTTCTAATTTTAGAGTGACGGACTCTAAATTTCTACCAGTATGACTGAACTTGATAGTCAGCTGCCATAGAATGGCATAGTGATGGCACACCCTCATTAGCATCATCATTTTCAGTATCTTCCCCATCATCCTCTCTTTGAAGGAACAGAGAGTCTGAGAATTCTGCTGATTGAGTCCAATATGCCAAATTGTCACTCCAAGGCTCCAATCTGCTCTCAAATTTTATGATTTTATGAAGTTTCTTTCACCTGGAGATCATCTGTGACTCACACCTCTTTCCTTATCAGCTTTATGTAATCTATCCTTTTAGTTCATCCCACTTTTTCTTAACTCCTTTTCCCTCTGTGTATTTCATTCATCCCCTTTAACACCCGTCAGAAAGTTGTTTTTTTTCCAGCTTGATGTTCACTATACAGATATTTGATGCAACTCCAAAGCTCTTAAATAGATTTGTTTCACTTTGCTAACCTTAAAATTTAAAATAAATAAATTAAAAAGCTGTTATATGCTTAAGTAATTCTTAACAAATTAAAGCTAATTTTTTCATTAAAGCAACAAAGCGTCCACTGCAATGACGACTGCTGACCTAAATTCTTCACTGAGCTGTTGCTATTGAGCAGATCAGTGCCTTGCAAAAGAGTTTGCACACTTCTGCTCAATATGATTGTTTAGGACGGTGAGGACAAAATGAGCTAATCTCCAAAAGGCATAAAGTTAACCTTTTAAGGTTTGCACTAGAAAAAAAACAAAGAGGATATGTATTTTTTTTCTTTTCACAATAGTAATAAAAATCCATATTTTTTAATTAGTAGTTAATATAGTATCATTGGTAAAACAGTCACAATTTGACATAGTCATTAGAGAACGAACACTTCTCTTATATACCCAAACAGCAGAGATGGTTCGGGTAGGATTATTTATACAAATCTTTAATAAAATTCATAATAGTCACTTAAAAGTTTGCTCTGTTTAATGGTAGATCAGGCTTAAAGTTAAACCCTCTTTTTATCATTTTGAACTATACTATTGTATTGTCTTTTTATTGTTTTTAAAGTAAAAAAAAACACAAAACAATAATCCGCAAAGAAAAAGAAACTTGCTTTTAGGATTTTTTTATCTTAGAAAATCAAAGATTCAGATCGGAATTGTTGTTTAAATAGCATGTACGTTTTTTACTGTAGACCAAACAAGCTACTAATGGTTAGCTCAATTGGTAGAGCCCCCAGGGGACAAACATTTGCACCTTCCAGTTGGGTCCTTAGAGAAGACCCTTAACACTACTGCCTAACCATTTGGATAAAAGCGTCAGCTTAATTAATGTAATGTAGTTTCCTAAATTTTAGCTTAAAACATCCTAAATGTATAAAAATGAGCTGAATAGACTATTTCGGATATTTAGTGGTTCAAACTCTTGCAAACCACTGTGGAGAAACAGTTGGTTTTTTCTATCACTACAGAAAATAGCCAGGAAATTAAGTTTAAAGAACCTCAATTCTGCCCTTTGAGGTACTGACTAAACTTTGAGGCGCTGATATTGATTAGTAATCCTTTGGTCTCCTGCAGATATTCATTATTCATTCATTATTTACTTTCTCCAGGCTCTGGTGACCCAAATGTCGTCTCCTGCGGTGACGAACCCTGCAGCGCTGACGGCTGAGGAGTACTTTAACCCCACCTCGGCGCCGACTCTGAGAGACATCGGCCACCCTTGCCAGCTCACCACTAAGACCCAAAGGTGACACAGACCGACAAGCAACCATGTGTACAGAGAAAGAGGCGACTAAGCTCGCTGCAAAGTGTCAAAGCTGACAAAGGGTGTAGAATAATCAGGGTAAAATCGGCTATCTGTGGCAACCGCCTGCCACCATCCTGAGGTGAAAGACACAACAGTAGGGGCCAAACACACTTATTTATACACATCATAATATATGATGTTGGCTTTTATAAAAGCCGGTGCAGAGTCAAGTAATTACATTCAGTGGTCTGTTTCTGCAGTCTTTCACACACCTCCAGCTACAGTAGATGACTCATTGCACATCGTCTGATGAAATCCTGCAGTGGCTCTCAGGGGTAAAAACACAAAGAAATTGTGAAAATAAGAACTCAAAGAGGACTTAGAAAAGCCTGAGATGGCTTGTGGAAATCAGACAAGATAAAAAGCCAATGCATTTAGTGGATTTATGAACTGAGTCTTCCTCACCCGCCTACCAAATGGTCATTAATCCAGTTTTCCTCTGACTGTTTGGTCTGTCTTTCATTTATTAGCTGTCAGTTCCATCGTTTTTCACCACTAAATGAAAAGGGACGGGACATGATGAGGACAAATTCTTTGAGGCCGTAGAGCTGTCTCTTAATTCTGTGTTCATTATCACACAAATTAGGATATAGGAATTGCTTTGGCTGGGTTTGAACATAACTCAGCAGCCCATGGACAGGCCCTGTTAGCTGATGCAATCAATGTCTTTGTGGAGCTCTGGCAAAAACCTGTCTGAAGGAAGACATAAATTTGATTTTATCCTACTTAGGTCAGAATTGGTTGATGCTAAATAGCAAACTCATAACTAAAATCTTCAGAGCATGTGTGTTTTTGTTTCCAGGTTTAAAGCCAAGTTGTGGTTGTGTGAGTCCCATCCTCTATCCCTGGCAGAACAAGTGGTGCCTATCATCGATCTCATGGCCATCTCGAACGCGCTGTTCGCTAAGCTGCGTGACTTCATCACTCTGCGGTTGCCGCCTGGCTTCCCCGTCAAGATCGGTGAGCAAAGGGAGAGTAAGATGGATGGAAAATAAGAGGGAGGGAGGGTAAAATGTTGTGGGGGGATGGCAGGAGAATAAATTTAATAAACATGAGATGGAGGGAACAGAATGACTTGAGAGGTGGTGTTAAAGGACAGAATAGATCAATCATTAAAGTAGGAGCTGATGAAAAGTAATGCATGCTTAAGTAGTAGATGAATGACATCAAAACACAGACAGCTGACAGATGAAGTCTTCTGATCCTTTATTTTCCCTCCACTTCCTGCAGAAATCCCCTTGTACCACATCCTGAATGCCAGGATCACCTTCAGCAACCTAAACGGCTGTGAGGAGGGAACCGGCCTCCGTGCTGACAACGAAATCGGGGTGGAGGGGGACGGACAGAGGGACACCCCGAGCACAGACACCCCGTCTCCAGGCAGCGACTCCTCCAGCGTCTCCAGCTCTAGCTCCACCAGTAAGCCCACACCCATAAAAGCTTCACCTTGGAGTCATCTTTCTTCCATCCTCCTCTTCAAATGATGACATTACAGATAAGACTCAGCTGTACAACTTCACGCTCCATCCATTTTCTTTCTTTTTTCTGGCAAACTGAGTTATTAATCTTGTGAAAATTTGCTGCAGGACTCTTCTCATCATGAGAAGTGGTGCGTGATGGAGTCATGAGCAGTTTTTATTGCTGGTTTTTATTGCTCAGATTTGTCCTCAATGTTTAAAGCTAAATCTCTACAGAGCAGAGGTATAATTCATCATGTGGCTGCTCTGAAGAGACATCTTTGGAAAACCCTTGATGTTAATGTGCTCCACCTTGAGCTACAGTGCTATAAATGTGCTCATACTTGAGTTGTAATTATTTTGCTACAGTAAAGAGAAAATAACACATCTTTTCTTTACCTTTTCTTAGATATGATTCCTTTAATTTTCCTTTTCCACTTTTTTCCTTTAGTCTCCTTTACTGTCAGATAACACTCCCTCCCATCTCTTGCCCTTTGCCTCCCCCCTGTGTGAAACAGTGTCATGCCGAGCTGGAGAGATTCCCCCGTGTGTGTTCGAGCCCCCGCCTGGATACACCATGCTAGGAGGCAAACAAAGAGACAGTATGAGGGAGGAGGAGGAAGACCTGCTGCAGTTCGCTATACAACAGAGTCTGCTGGAGGCCGGATCTGAATATGATCAGGTGACCTGAATGTGAAAATCCTGCGAGAAAGCCTTTTCAGAAATTTAATAAATAAACTGTGCTCACTTCTTGCAGCTCTATGCTAATCATACCAAGTGACAATAAAACATGTACACAGTAATCAAGTTTCCTCCAATTCCACTCAAGTAGGAGCCATAAATACCTGCGACTTCTTGCAAGTCATCTGACTGGGACTGAGTGCATATTAAACCCCTTTCTCACTAAAAACAAAAGCCAGATGTTAGTGGATGCTTGCAGTTTTGTTGTTTTTTTTGTCTACTTTGTGAAGATCTTCAGTTGATGTTGCTACTTCAACAGAGAAACAGATTAACCAATGGTACTTCATAGGAAATTTTATTTGATATGTGGTCAAACTGAAACAAAGCCAGATTCTCACGCAACAAAATTCTCCCAGAACAGTAATTTCTGTCCTACAGATTTTAATGCTACACAACGGTAACATGTATATATTTTTAAAGCTCCTCGGCAATTACAAAAATTAAAGAAAGAAAAAGTCTGGATAAAAGATTTTTACATGAAATGTCTCAGAAATCTCACAAGGACAATCAAAGTGTAGCCAGAGATCATAGGCTATGTTCACACTGCAGACAAAAATGGCTCCAATCCAACTTTTTTGTCCAGATTGAGCTATATAAGATTTTTAACGGCAGTATAAAAAAAACAGATATGATATTTTCAAACCTGGCCCAGGCCACTTTCATATGCTACTAAATTGGAACATAGTCATACATAGCACCTTATATTTCTAGGTGACAACTTTGTACGGAAGCCAAGTGGCCATGATTGTAAATGTTTTTTGTGTTTTTTAACATCATGAGATAACAAGATAGGAAGGATAGTTTTCTCTCATTAACAGAATAGTTTATGTTGTTATCTCAAGAAAACAAAGCTGTTTTCTCATGATAGCATTAATTATTTAAAAAACTATGACAAATAAAATCAAAAGAATAACACATGGACGCACTAACTTACAGTTAAATATTTAAACCAATGGAGACAATTAAATAAATTATTTGCCTATCACATATTTTCAAGCTCACCTTGATCATCTTGTGATCTCAAGAAAACAAAACTCGTTATTTTGTGGTCAACAGTAACTAGAGAAAAGAAAGGATCAATCTCCCAAGATAAATATAAAAAGGAACTTATCACATAAAAACAAGCTTTGTGGTCTTGAGATAACAGAATAAAGACGTCAGATTGTGAAATAACAACATAAAAAAATAAATAAAATAAAAATCACGTTTCAGACTTGGCCACTCTTGGCTTCCATAGTTTTCCTATAATGTGAGAAAACTATCAGCCATTTGTATAGCACAAGCTACAAAGATATTAAGCTAATGTCAGTTTTTTAAAATTTTAAAATACTATGCTGCAGTTTAATTTTAACCATAGTGTCATGCAGGGGTTTTTTTTCTTTCTTTTTTAAGAAAATAATTTAAAGAGAATGAAGAGCTCTAAGTTTTAAGCTAATGCTAGGCTAGTGATAACTTGATTAGCTGTGTCCACGATTTATGTTAGCTAACTTTCTCCCCCATCACATCAAAACATTTAATTTAAGCAAAAACCTTTGTGGTGCATTGTACTCATTATACTTAAAACTACAATTTCCTATAGTGTTCAAACAGAAACCAGAAGAGGGGGAACAAAGAACATTTAATTACAGCAAACAACATTAAAATGTTTTAGATAAATTACTGCTGCAAAACTGTAGAGAAATGTTTTGCCTGCTCTACTAACGTCAATAAAATAACAGTCATGAATCTAAACAATTAGCATGCAACACAAGTTGACTGGAAAATGCGTCTCCTGGCCCGTCTCATCTGCTTGTCAAGCTCCAGAACACAGATCTGTTTTATTTAAAGTCTGCATTCACATTCTGTGGCTCCAGCCAGGAGCAGCTTCTGCACTCTGAGACAAAGTGCTTTTCACTGAGGTGGCTTTTGACTTTTAATTACAAATGTAGCCGACAAACTCTAATGTGGATCACTAATAAATGCGATTGGATGAGGCTTATTTAGAAAGTCAGTTTGCAGTTTGCTTTAGTGCATGTAAGTCCCTGATAATCAGTGTGGTGAGAGCGAACAGATTTACTTTATTTAAATTAGCTACATTATTTGACTAAAAAGCCCCTCATAAAAAGATAAAAAGGACCAGACGCTACCATGCTCTGTAATGATGCATCTAAAAGCTGCTTAAAGGTCTCCATTAGGTTTAACCTTTGGTTTTGGACCAATTTGTCGCAGCCTGAGAATCTGCTGATCTATTATGTCACCCTGTGGTTTTCAGATATAATGTATTACATGACTCAGCTAGCATAAAAGTGTAAAAGTGGCTGTCAACTTAGAGCAAAATCAAGCCATTAAATGAATAAAAAAGGCTTTAACGTGTATTTCCTCTGTCAAGATAAAAGGACTAGGTGGAGAAAATAGTAGCAACCTTCAAGGTATGTTGTTAAACCATAAACAGAGGGATAGCAACAGATTTAGTTTACAATATTTAAAAAAGAATAGCATTTTATCGATAACGTTGTACAGCATTAGCTTGTACAAAAAACAGTGATACATTCAACAATAAGTCAAACAGGACCAGACATCTGCATGCGCCAAAGTACTGAAAACACATCCAATTTCAAAATAAAAGCAATCAACCGTGATGTAAAATCAATAAGCTGAGTAAATTGCTTCTGATGTTTGCGGCTCAGCCCCATTATTTTTAACACTGCCTCAGGAGAAGGGCTGTTTTCTGCTCCCAGAGATCCTGGTCATGATAGTCCTTGGCTTTCTTCAAGGAGTACAGAGATTGAGATATAAATAGGATTGTTGAGACGGGACAGAGAACATCTTCAGAGTTTTTTTTTTGTTTGTTTTTAGCTGAGGTGCAAAAGGTAAGAAAATGAGAGGAGACAGGGCAAGGTTGCAGCTGAGGATGTGTACTGTACAGTCATCTTCAGCAGCTTGCTGCTGTTATCGCTTTCACAGCGGCTTCACACTCAGCTGACAGAGGTGATGAGGATTTTAATTGCATCTGTAATATTAAAGCGGGGCAGGTGTAAAATGATTAAACTGCTGACATGACACTTATTACAGCTTCTACCGATGCACAACTCAAACTTTCACTTTTCAACTTCTTCTTTTTTTTTTCTTTTTTTTTTTTCATCCCTGTCCTGTCCAGCATCTTAACATACAGAATGGTGGTCTGTGTGCCATATTTTGCCGGACAGATTTGCTCTTC
>JBAMHW010000009.1:3840769-3853161 GCA_037177495.1 Rhadinocentrus ornatus | reverse complement strand
TAGTTTTCAACCTGGGTTGGGTTGAGTGTGGGTTTCTTCAGCAGCGGGGTAACCCGAGCTTGCTTGAAGGCAGAGGGGCAGACACCAGATTTAAGAGAGGAGTTGATAATGATGTTATGTTAATGTGGTATAATAATGTTAATATTATTATGAAGGATATAAACCTGCAAAACAAGACATTTCGCTTGTTTTATTAAAGTCACCAACAAGTTACCATCAATATCAAAGACATCTGACTAAAACAAGCAGAGTAATCAAAGAAGGGACTTGGTCAAAAAGATAATGGGCATTAGGGAGATCCTTACAGCAAAACACCCTTTGTGGGCTCATCAAATCAGGTGAAATAAAAGACCTGGCCTGATGTGACAACTGTACAATCACATCATGCTGCTTCAGCCAACAATGCTGAAGAAACACTGATAAAAAGATCAATTATAGATAAAAAAAAAAGAAGGCATTGGCTGTTTTTACAAATTTTGCTTTACTTTTTACATTAAATGACCACTTTAGTTGTAATAATCTGTTATTTCCTAAAAAAACAAAATTTTCTTTTAAACAGGTCTCATATACATGTGCCACCCTTCTCCTGGTTTATTATTTTTTTAAATCTGTCCTGTCATGACATCAAAATGATGGTCTGGCTGTCAAGATCCGTGCCTGCCTTTTATCATCCCAACAGTCAAACATGTTGCCGACAGCATCATGCTGTTTTTTTATACCAGTCATGGTATAAGGAAAGATGGATGCAGAAAGATACAGAGCGATCCTGAGTGAAAACCTTTTCCATCATCTCAGGAGAGGCCTGAAAATGGTTGTGCTGTTAAACCTCAAAATGAAGATGTGCAAAGTCTGCATTTTCCCCAGAAAATTCTTATTTCGTAGACCATTTACAGCATTAATGTTTAAAATCAAAATTAACCTGGACTACCCTCAAACATCTTAAATGTTTTAAGTGATGGGTCTGCACACTTAACACTTTTTTTTGTGGTTAAGGCGCTGATGAAGAGAAATATATATAATTTTAAGTTTAATGTAAAGAAATATGAATTTGCAGTCTTCCCACAATACTATTTGAGATTAAAAAAAAAACAAAAAAAAAAACAACTCCTGTCTACCACTGAGGTGGATTTAACTGACACAATGATCCAAACATCAGTCTTTTTTCCACAATCAAATCTTCCACATGGAGCCTGGAAGACTTGATGCTTTAGTGCCTCTACCTGCAGCATTTTTTAAAAAAATAAATAAAAAGAAGACTGGTGGAGTCTTTTAATGTCACACTTTGACTGATTCGTGTGTGAGCATGTCTCAGCAGGGGCCCTGGTGGCCTATATTTCCAGTGTTTAATTACCCACATGAAACAGTAGGTAAAATGTCAGCCTGAAAAAGGCTGCGCCGAACACCAATGGAGATCTATCCCCCACGGAGCCGGGTATGACGCGTCCAAAGAAATAACTGCTTCTAGTTTAAAATTGCAAGCAGAAAGTATTTCTATCAAACAGGATTAGATAAGATTGAATTCTTTGAAGCACAAAGATCAAGAAAACCCAGCCAGCAGAGGGCAGTAAGCTCTGTGTGCAGTCATCTAATGTCTTCACCTCCAGTGGAAAAGTGTGAGATTAAAATTTAGTAGTCAGAACAAGCTCACAAATTTATTTACTGTTAAAGCATTTAATAAAAACAAACAAACAAAAAACATAAAAAACAACAACGCCTCAGCTTTGTCCCGGTTTAATTAAAAATCTGAATAAAGACGAGGTCTTTTGCACTTTGAAAACACAACCACGGAGACAAGTCTACTGAGAACAGTGCAAAACAATTCTCCCCAGGGTAAGAAAGAGATTTCAAATAAAACAAAAACAAAAAAACAAACAAATCATCTTAAGAGTAAAGTGCATGTTCTGAGAAAAAGCCCCTCTGGTTGTAGTTTTATAAGCTCTGAACAGGCAGCGAGGGTCACACACTCAACATAGACGCTTCTTATAAAAAAAAGAGAAAAAGGACAAAAACGACATAACGATGTGCAGAATCTGCACAGCTTCAGTCTTAGTTTGCACATTCATATTACATTATTGTACAGACAAACTTGAACACATCCAGTGGTTTACATGCAAACATCGATTCACCATTCACGTCTCACACACTATACACACGTTAGAGGTTTTGCAGGGGCTACAGCTGACCTGCTACACTCATACACGTCATGCAGCCTCTTTCACACAGCTCCAGTCATGTCCACTTCAGTCTATTGCACTGAGGTTACATGGTGTTGTATAGCAGAGCGGCAGTTCGTTGTTTCTTCTCAGCGGAAGCTTTGCGGGCACGTCTTGACGAGTGTCCCCTGCCCTGCTGACGTGATGTGGAGAGCACGCTGCTGCCATCTGGCTCATCCCTCTCACCTTTGTCTTCTTTCGGGTAACCGTGGCTGGAAGGGGAGAGGCGAGAGGAGGATGCGTCATCACGAGAGGACCTCGTGTGCCGAGACAGCACTTTCTGCTTCTTCCAGGTGTCGTCGGGGTGACACTGGGACAAAGAGAAAGAGTCCTGGGAGTGTGATGATGTCCTGGTGTGTGGCCTCAGGTCCAAGTCACTGAGGTCGCTGGTTGACAGCTCCAGACAGTCCAGTTTAGCTAATGAGGCTGATCTTTTCATAAGAGAAGGGGGAGTGAGGCCTGCCTGGCGGATACGAGCCTCCAGCTCCATGGCTCTGTGCCACCCTGTTAGCTCCATGACACTCCTCCTCTCTTGTTTTTCTGTGGGCTGCTGTCCTGCTGCCAGGCCCGGAGGGGTCTGTTCAGAACTCGGCCCTTTATAAAGTCCTGGCTCTGTATCCATAGCATCTCTTGGCCTCTGAGGCTGGCCCAGTTCTTGTGCTTGACCGTCTGTGGCCTCCAGGCTGACAGCCTCGTGAAGGAAAGCCTGCAGCTCTCGGAGCGTTTGCTGTATCCGCTCCAGCTCCTGGCTGCTGCGAGCCAGCCTGATCTGAGCTTCACAGCTGGGGCCACAGCCCTGTCTCCCACCCTGAAGACCGGAGTCCAGCCTTTCATTTGTGTCTGACTCCTGCAATGTCACACCGTCTAGAGATATTTGGTTTGAAGCAACCTGGGAGGGGGTCTGACAATCCAGGCTTTGGCTCTGTAGCTGGCCCTGTCTTTGAGATGGGGCTGAGGTATCTAGAGAGGATCCTACTAACAAACTAGCTGAGTCCAGTGATGATGTCACCATGTGGCTATCAACGGATGTGTGCATAATGATAGGTATAGCACCAGAGACTTGGCTGATATGCGAGTCAGTGGAGCATGAGGGATTGAGGTTGTCAGTGCCTGAGGAATCGAGTCTATGAAGCTCCTTCTGAGTCCCTGCATGCTTCTCCTCGTCTTTGGGTTTAGCAGAAACAGGCAGGTTCTCTCCCTGAGTGATCCTTTGTTCTGCAGGGTGCAGGGGTGAATGGATGGGAGGATGTTCGGTGCTGGGGGAGTGCAGAGGGGACCACTGAGACGACGTCATCTCCAGCTCCTGCTTCAGCCTCTCCTCCAGCTGCTGGGTGACCCTCCGCACCGAGCCCGCTGGCCAGTCGCACGGCAGCATGGAGGGAGACGGCGGATGTGAGGGTGGAGTTAAAGCGCCATGTGGAACTTCAGGAGACTCCGCCTCCTCCTGATGCTCCGCTCGGATGAGCTGAGGACTGTAAGAGGACAGAAGGAGTGATGAAGAGGGAGTAGGAGAAGTGGCAGAGTGGGATATGGCTTCAATCTCTGTGACGATATGGCGGACTGATATTCCGTTGTCATGGTGAGTGGGATGGGCTCGGTCAGGACCGGATCTGTCAAAGCTGTCCTCAGACTGCAGAAGGACAATAAGAAAGATTTTATTAGTCCTATGAGACATTATGATGAACTAAACAAACTTTTTTTAATCATTTCAGGATGAACGGATTTATTAGATTTTTAGCTAAACACATTTATTGTTCAAGTAACTTTGCAGATATGAAAATGCTGTTTGGACTCTTCTCTCGACTTTCAGCAGGTGTCACTTATACTGCAACATGTACATCTCTGTGAAAGGAAAACCCGCCACAAACTATTGTGATAATAAAAACACTTGAGCCCGAACAAGAAAATGTTATCATGAAAATGAAAGCATTAAAACAGGAGCTGCATAACTGGTCAACGCCTGAAGTTAGATGCTTGTCTCTCCCCACCAATAAGATCTTTCTCAAGTTTGAAATGTGCTGTTTCCTAAAGAAAAACATTGAAGAGCCCCTCCACAGAGTCGTGTTTTTATAGAAACGTTAGTGGAGTCTTTACCTGACTTATTTCATTCTTGTTCTCCTCTTCTTCAACTTCTGATCCTCCCTCGGCTGACAGAGGTGTCCGTTGTTGCGACTGCTCTGAAAGCGTCCGTGTTCGGCCATCTTGCGCCAGGCCCAGGAACTTCTCCCTGGCGGTGAAGAAGTCGATGCTGTCGCCGCTGTGGTTGGACGACCCATCGGCGTCACCCCGGCTGTCGAAGGCAGATCCCATCTGCGGCTCGCCGGGGTTGTTGTTGTCGTCGCTGGGAGCGAGGGAAAGAACCAGAGGCTGGGGGGTGGTGGTCGCAGGGCTGTCGCTCGCTGAATCTGATAAGGATCGATTCAGTAAGTCTGAGTCACTGGATCCCAGAGTGACAGGAGAGACGTCATCTGAGCTGCCACCCTCGGGCAGATTGAGGCACAGCTCGAGTTTGCTCCTGGGCACTGAAATGGACAGATGTGTGGGAGGACCCCGGTGTGCACGCTGCAGTTCAGGTGTGGGGGGTAAGATGTGAAGGGACGGTGGAGGGTGTGGCACGGCAACGGGCACGGTGACGGCCACGCTTGCCGAATTGTCCAGTCTTTCCTCTGGGATGACGGTAGCTGCCCGCGGTCTGGGGAGAGGAAGCAGGATGGGGTCTTCACAATCTGATCTGACATCCTCCTGAACTGGTGACTCACACACACCGTTGGAGAGTGTGAGTGCGTCAGAGGTGTGTGTGTTTGATTTGGCAGAGCCTTCGGGTTCAGCACCGAGCGCCTGCAGCACAGCCACGCCCAGGAAATGATGTATGAACGGGGAGGAGGTGGTGTTGTTGTTGTGGGAGTCAGCACGACCCAAAGTAGGAGATGAGGATTTACACATGGAGCCTGGGCGATCCGACAGTTCGCTGTCAGAGTGGGAGCGCCATAGCTTGTTATGCCTTTGTTTGCTGCAGAGGAAAAGGAAAAACGGGAGTGTGTTGGCTACAAAAAAACAAAACAATGTGCAAACTGTATAAGCGGAGTACAAAAACACACCTTGCCAGCAGAATTCCCTGATACTCCTCCAGCTGCTTCATGAAGGACGGGTTTGGCTTGGTGACGGTACGTCTCTCTTTCACGTAGTCAAAGGCCGTATCCAGATCCCAGCCGTACTCCTTCATAGCATAGGCGATCACAGTGGAGGCGGAGCGGCTCACGCCCATCTTACAGTGAACCAGACACTTAGCACCTGCTTTCCTGAGGATAGAAAAAGATGCTGCTCCATTAAAAACTCTTAAAGAAACCAAAGCAAGACTTCAGGTGAGAGTGCAGACACATACTTGGCTTTGGTGATGAACTTGTAAGTGTCATTCCAGTACTCCAGCAGGTTAGTGGCCTCCTCATCATAAACTCTGATGTTGTGGTACTCGAACATCCCAGGGAAAAAGTTGTCTATTTCCCTCGTCACATTCAGGATGTAGCGCACCCTGTTTTACAGACACAGAGAGGAACGTTGATTTAGTGGACAGCTGCTCAGTGGACTTTCTGATAAATGATGATGATTCTCTTATGTAAACAAAGTGTTAAAAAGTGTTAGAATTCAGCCACTGACTGTGCGTGTACTGAAACTGATCTCTTACCCGCTGTTCTGCAGCTCCTCTAAGTTGGAGGCGTTCCATTCAGAACCCTACAAACAAAAAGTCCGTCAGTTTCATTGATGTGAACAATATTTAACCCATTTTTCAGTGTCTATACATATACTAACCTCTGGACAGAAAAATCAGGTCATCTGGTTTAACTAATCCTATTTCTGTGTTTACATTGATGATTGATGATTATTTTTTTTTAAATCTCATGTGGGCTTTCTTGCTTTCTACTTTAGAAACAAAGTTTGTTGCAAGGAACAGATTTGTTGCTGCTACATTTCTGCCTACTTAGGACTAGAGATATTTTATATATGCATACCCCTTCCAAGGTTTTGAAGATGCATGACTCAGTTTACCACACCTGCCTTCATTTTTAAACTAACTGTAAACTTTAGACTCTCCACTGTGAACTTTATTTTCATGTCGAATGCCCTGATCTGGCAACCCATTGGAGTACACACCGGTACAGATCTCCCCTTAGCTGTGTAAGTCCAACAGAAGTCTGGTGGTCTTATACACATATATTGTGCTTATTTTATAACTTCAAAGATCTTATCCTATTGTAATCATTTTATATCTACACTGAAAGACCTGCGGATCCTGTCATTGACCCCTCGCTGCTTTTAGCTCCTTTTTGTTTTGGCTGATTTTCTTAGTTTGTGTTATTTAATCTGATTTTATTGTAACTATGATTTTATGTGATTATCTTTTCTTTGTGGGTTGTGATGGAGCTTTTCTTGGCCAGGACTCCATTGAAAAAGAGGTCTGTGATCTCAATGGGGCTTTCCTGGTTAAAAATTGGCCAACGATGGAGACCTTACTAAGCAGTACCACGATGCTGCTTGTCAGCGTGGTCACTTTTCCAGCTTTTCTCACTCTGAATGTGTGTGTTCATGTACAACAGGTGGAGCTGGAAACACTTGACCAATGGCAAAAACATTTTTGCTAAGTTTGAAAGCAACAGTATTTGTATAAATTAAAAAGCTGATTATCATTAATGCACCAATAAATGTGATGATGATTTATTCTAGATTAATGAACTAGAGGTGTATCATTAAGACTGATGAGAAAGTTTCCATCTAATTCAGTCAGATAAAATACTGGATGTTTTAAAATGCTCTGTTAATCTAATAATGTACTAACAATCCATAATTATTCACAACCTGCTCTGAATAATTAACCTCTGTATGAAGTGAAAACCAGAGTTGAACCTGAAGTTACCCGCTTTGTAGTAGAGGCTCCAGGGTCCCTGAATTCTTACCAGGTAGACGTGTTCAAAGATTTCTGTGGGGCTGTCCATCTGTCCCAGGATGACAATCATCTCGTTGTCTATGAACTCTTTAAACTCCCGCAAGTTACAAACCATCTGCATCTCCAGCTCTGTTCGGATCTGAAAAAAGGACGAGAGCAGTTCAAGTAAAGAGGATCTGATGAGGATCATGATGATGAAGGCAGGTCTGTGCCTCACCTCCTTGCAGGTGACGTTCTCCAAGTCCTTCTGCATCATGATTTCTCTGAGGCGCATCTTGATCAGCCTCTCTGTTCGTTCCCGCTCTGTGGGCCTGCACACACAGACAACTTCTAATTAAAACAAACAAACAAAAAACACCTTTAATACATTTTCGCTTTTCCTGCAAATAAAAAACCAGCTCGGACACTAAGAACCACCATCACAGTCGCATTAACGACCCTTGTCTTCTGTTCATTCATTCATTTTCATACTCTCAATAAGATTACTTGTTCCTCAAGAGAATTGCCACTTTGTCTGATTCTCAGAAACTGGAGAGGGAACAAAAAATCTGAGCACAGCCCGTCGGCGATCCACAACAAATTCCTCTTGTAGAAAGTGCCTGTTATTGTGCCTGGCTCGGTTTCTAACAACTCTGCTGGGGGACGTATTTAGCCTTTGGACGTCACCCTGATGATACCAACAAGTAGCTTAATTACATCTCTGGAGAGAGGGGCTCAGATTGTCTCCAAGCTTCTCCTTTTTGTCTAAATGTTCTTGTTTTACTTCCAGTTTACTCAGCAGTCCAATGTTACATTTCACTGTGGGTCAGAAGTTGGAGAAAGGAGAAAATATGATGACCTCAGTTGTGTAAATGCAAACTTAAAGGCATCAGCTGAAAATGGACAAATTTAGCTTGTTTATATCACTGATCTCAAGAGAAAGGGTCCCCAGGGTCGAGGAATAGAAAGGTTTTCCATCCTTATCAACAAATACAGGTTGTTACCAGTTACAGTACTTTAACCTCACAACAAGCCCCGACTCGCCTGTGGATGACCTTAAGAGTGGGATGGCTACTTATGGAAACAGAGAGAGACAACAAGGACTTATGGTAAGTCATGAAACAAGGAACGGAGCTAATGTGTACATGAAGAATGGAAATTTTGTGTCACTTCCTGAAATTACTGATATAGGGCCTGTGGGAATGCACAGTACAGGTCGTAAATCAAACTTAAAAAACAAGTCAGAGTGGTTGTACAGGGAAACAAGCTGATATGTCAACAAACTCTTACTGCTTTGGCCACCACTAGGGAAAACAGACGGGAACCCAAAGTGTAAGTGTGTGTGTAATCTTGATGATAAGCAGGAATGAACACGACTCAAGCAAAGGGTTAATGAGTGATCTATTTCTGCGTCTTGGCAGGCATTGAATACAGCCATTTCTTAATCATTTAAGTTTAAAGCGGCTTTATTTCTGCCCTGACTCTTCTCCATTCTTTCCATTCAGGGCAATCAGGTGCACAACTCTCCCCGTGCCCCATCCGCCACCTGCTTCTTTCCATTCCCGTCTTAGTCTACCTTCATATGAGTCCGTCTGGATTTCATCTTTCCAAAAGTAAATCAAGCCAGTTAAAGCCTCGGCTATTTTGGACACTCGAGGATCTCTGAAGTCTGTGTGTGTGTGTGTGTGTGTGTGTGCTCGAAAGAGACGCTCCAAATAGGTAGCGTGGCATGTGACACAAGCAGCAGGGAGTGGAATTTCCCTTGTATTAGTAAAGACATAAATCCAGAAGCCTGTGTCATTCCCTTTACTGCCCAATGCTTCCTTGGAGCTCTGCTGACAACTCCTTACAAAAGCTGAGTATGTGTAAATCTAAATGTCCAGATATGCGAGTGTGATCTTTTGACAGTAAACCTGGAAAGTTGAGACCCCCTTGACCTCGGCTCCAGCCCACCAGCCTGCGATACCTTTGCTGCAGAGATAGCAACACTGCTGCACGTGAGGGAAGGTTTTGCAATGTCGTTGGGCGGATGCAGCTCCTCCTTTTTGACCTCGTGTGCACGCAGCTCCTGTGAAACATTTCCGGCTTTCTCTGAATCCGCGATACAAGCGTGGACACCGTTTAACGCGTCTCTGAAGTGCACACGTCAGGTGAGAAGCTAACGCCGCTGCAGAAACGTAAAACTGCCGGACCTGCTGAAGTACCCGAGCTCTGGCTAAAAGGAGCAAATTTGAGAAATTGACTTGGAATCATGGATGTCAGGATTACTTGTTTTCACCGTTCATCGCAATGTTAAATTCCCCAATTAAATAAATTCTCGACCCCTCGATGGCTTTACTTTCTATAAAAGATTATGTCTGAACCATATTTCAGCAGATCAGCTGAAGTTAATGTTTACCTGAAACACAATTACAATTAAATGTTATTGTGTCATTTGCTATTTTGTAATTATGTCAGACTCAGATTGAGCTTACAATGTTAGCGGCGTTCACTGAGAATTAAATTATATGGATGGAAAAAAACAAAAAACCTCTTTGGCGGATAGGTCTGCTGTTCAAACTTGACTGTGTGAGGTCGTCAGTGTGCACTGTTGTGTAGAAGAAACTAATTAAGATCAGATATATAGTCTTGTTTATGTATTCATTTTCACTGTTCCAGTATTATTTGTTTCAAATAGCAGCTATTCTAATAAAGCTGGAAGTCAAAGCCAGCTAGCTGTGTTTCAAAATTCTGTACTCAGGTTCAGAAGAAATGTTCAAAATCTTTTTTAAAACGAAAAGAAGCCTCACGCGTCCAGTTAGATCCTGCAGCCTTATCTGTTTGCTCTGAGAGAAATCCAAAGATAATATGAGTATTTATTTACTATTAACAGGACAGAGGAGATTTAGTTGGAATGAGACTTCTTGGTCACTTTACTGCCTTTCTATGTCATTTTAATTGTAGCAAAAAAAAAATCTATAATCGTGACATCCATACAAGGAATAAATGGTTTGTTATCCAACACATCTGTTGATTTAAAAACTATGTAGAGCAGCATTTTCACTCCACAGGACTTTTAAACCAAACTACTGGTACAAACTGAGAGCTTGTGTAAATGGCTGCCTGTATGGAGTTCAAACCGCTTTAATATTGCAGTGGGAATGTGTGTTCTTGCGGTATCCCAGCCCTCAACTCACAGGTCTGTGAAGAGGACGGGTGAGTTGGCACGGTGCGACTCCACATCCTGCATGGCGTTCCATTCGTTGATGCAGAACTGGTTGGAGGAGACCCTGCTCTGGTAGTAGCTGACCCAGGTCAGGAACAGGCTGCCTGGGTAGTAGTTATGGCAGCGAGCCACCTCGCAGGCTTTGTGGAGCGACTGTAGGGCTGACCTGAGGAAAACACATGGTTAAGTAATGAGTGACACTAGATTGACCAAATGAGACAATACTGTAGTTAAGTGTAGATTAGGAAGAGGATGTTGAGAAAGATAAGGCAAAAAGAAAGCAGGGAAGATAAGAAAAACTGACAGGAGGTCCAAGTAAAAACGGGGCACTGCAATGCATACAACTTCTAACTTGATGTTTCACCCAGCAGTGATTTACTGAAAGGATAAGAGGTTGCTTACCACATGGCCTGGACAGAAACCGGCTTGAAGACATGAACTCTGTTCACGGTCGATACACTAAACCCGCTGTGGAGACAAGAGTGACAGTTTAGAAATATAATACCCAGTAAACAATGCAGCTTTAAGAAAAACAAACAAACTAGAAGTCATCGGAGCAGGCAGCCAGTTGCTCCACGGGGAGCGCTAAGAGGAAGTAGAACATAGGAGTGTCTTACCCATCTCCATCCAAGTGGATCAGAGTGTCACTCCACAGGGGTAGAACCAGCCCCACAGTACAGCAGCTACATGGAAAGATCAATAAACAAACAAACATGATGCACTGCTCTGACATAACACAGAAAAGAGACGCTCATAATCTGTGTTTACTTAAAGAAACTTTCCCCGCAAAGGCCACACTGACCCAACATTTCTGATTTCTAACTCTGTTAGTGAATTAAAGATTAAACCAAAAAAAAAAAAAAAAAGCAGCACATTATCCCTGCAGAGTTGTTGTCACAACAGTATGACACATGGCGGTCTACTGTTGCCGTGGCACTGACCTATCAGAAGAGACAAAGTCCATGCCAAGTACAATGCTCTCCTCCGTGTCCTGTCTGCCGTTGGTGGAGACCACCACCATGTAGCGGGTTACCTGAGGGTAGGCACTCTCCAGACGCACAGCCTGGGAGAACAGAAAACAGGAAGAGATGGAGGAGTAGGACCATCAAATGACTCAATAAAGCCTTCATTGGCTCTTTGAAGGAGCATCAGAACAAAACCAATCTCTATTTCAGGGTTAAATTAAAAGAAACCATATTTCTAAAGACAAAATTGCCATTAGAAAATAAATAAGATTAAACTTGAATACTTACTACGTCCAATTCTTTGAATATTATATGTTATTTGTGAGGGTATTACTGGAACAAGCAGTGCTTTTAAACCTAAGCCAAGTTTCAGTTCTTTATACGTGCTAACAAAGAATTGAAACCAGACACTGTGGGGTATACACTCCATTGTCATTTTGTCACTGACCTTTGCTATTGTGTTCATACGGGCACAATTTAGGTGAATTCAGGTATTAAAGTAGTGCATTACTAACCAGTCGGATGGTATCCTCAGGCCGCAGCACAGTGAACATGGTCTGAAGGTGTTTCTGAAGGTCACCTGGATGAAAAAGATTCAGACACTCAGCTTTAATTTCAGATTCTTTTGGACAATAATCTCAGTTTTAGTCAAACCCATGATGGAGTATTTCCCTGAGGTAAGAATTTACAATGTTTCAAGGTTGTCACGAAACTAAAATTTCAAACTCGATACTCACACTAAATACTATTTTTGGTTTTATAGAGGGGGAGGAAAACTTTTTTTTTCAAATTACAGCCCGAACACCACAAAAATAATCACAACCCAAACAATAAAATAAGCATACTGTAGTCCATTTTACCATTTAGTCCAAAAAAATGCAAAACTACAAAAACGTCAACCTCTAGTTAGTGTATTATTTACATAGGTGTCCTTCACACTACCTGAGAACAGATCTAATAATAGAACAAAGAAACTAGAAAGGATAATATAGTTTTTAACAAGATAAAAAAAAAAAAAGATGAACTCTACATGTTTTTGTCTACATTAACAGGCATTAATATGCGACTGGAAGCCAGGCCAGGGTCAGCCA
>JBAMHW010000009.1:3827899-3840669 GCA_037177495.1 Rhadinocentrus ornatus | reverse complement strand
AAACTAAAATTTCAAACTCGATACTCACACTAAATACTATTTTTGGTTTTATAGAGGGGGAGGAAAACTTTTTTTTTTTCAAATTACAGCCCGAACACCACAAAAATAATCACAACCCAAACAATAAAATAAGCATACTGTAGTCTATTTTACCATTTAGTCCAAAAAAATGCAAAACTACAAAAGCGTCAACCTCTAGTTGGTGTATTATTTACATAGGTGTCCTTCACACTACCTAAGAACAGATCTAATAATAGAACAAAGAAACTAGAAAGGATAATATAGTTTTTAACAAGATAAAAAATAAGAAAAGATGAACTCTACATGTTTTTGTCTACATTAACAGGCATTAATATGCGACTGGAAGCCAGGCCAGGGTCAGCCAGCAGCAGCTTCGTACTGAGCGTGATCATGGAGCAGAGGAGATCCGCTCTGACTGCAGGAAGACCAAGCCTCTTCTGCCCGCTTCTGGACGGGGGAGGGGCCTACACAGCGCCTGCTGCTCACTGACAAGAGTAAACGACACCTTCTTTCACGTCAGTCTCCAAAAATCTCCCAAAACAGAAAAAGTCACTTTATTTTTATTTTTAGTCACTTTTTTTTAAAAGTTGCTAGAGGTTTGAAAACTTAATAATTATACCAACAAGGTGGCTAAGTTGGCTACACTTTAAACAATGGGTCGTGTAAGTAGCTGCTGTAGGGGGAGAGGCTGCCCGCCGCAGTGCCTGTTTAAAATGGTTCGAGGCAGCTGGTCTTTTCGTAAAACATCGCACGCAGTCAAGTATCGATACCTGTGCTAATTGATATTTAACTAGATACAAAAAATTTAGTTTCAATTAATGTCTGAGAAGGGATTTTTTTGACAACACTACAATGTAGTCTGCTTCAGTTTGGCCTATAACCTAAACTCTCAACACGTCCTAGAAAAAATACTTCTTTGTAAGACAAACAAGCTGAGCTGACTGAGCTTATCTGTATTGTAATGAAATTGTTTCTAATGATGTGTCCATTAAAAACTGTGCTGTTTAATCATATTAAAAGTAGGTGGAAGGTGTATTTGCCAGCTGTGTGGGTTCTGAATGTGCAGGTCTTTACCTGTGTGCTTGTTCCTGCGCTGGCTGATACGAGGTGTGGAGTTTGGTGTGGGGCTGCTACCCCTCGGGAGGAAGAGGGCTGCGCCTTTTACCGTGAGGAAGCTCTCGCTGATGCTGGAGGGGAAGAGAAGGGAATATGAGACTTGAATGGAAAATTAAAGGATATGGAGCTTTTGCCAAGTTTGAATTTGGTGTAATTTCTGTAACTATTTGAGTGTACCACATTTATAATCACTTCCTTGCACATGCTGACCCCAACTTCTCAAAACAAGTGCGAGATGGTGGCCAGAATGTGGCGAGTTTTGTCACGAGGTTATGTCACAGTGTGACAATGCTCCATTCAGCTGGTCTGTGGTTTGCACGCTCCTAAAACCACAGCAGACAGATCCATGCAGGCAAAACAAGATCCAAGCCCTGATGTGAACTCAGAACACAATGTTCTCTGCTACTCCACACAGCTGGATTGCACTCAGACTTACTCACACTAACAGCTGCCAGTAGGGTGGGATGGGGGAGGACTGGGAGACCAGGGGTCCATGAAGGAAGAGAAAGCGAGTCCCCTCCTCCACAATGAGCAAAGAGCTGGCCGGCTCACAGGAGTCTACATAAAGCGGGTTGTATTAAATGGGGTTCTGAGAAACTTAATCTCATTAATTGTGACTGAGCTCACAGCGTTGAGGAGAACACATAATAAACTGAGGTCAGAGGTTTCACTGGATACCAAAACAGTGTTCCAAGAAGAAGAAGAAGAAGTTCCAACTTGGGACAGTGGCTGGTACATTCATGGTCTCATGGCCTTTTTCATCAGTAGATGCAGAGATCACATCTGTAAAAAACTAATGTTCTTCAACTTTAGCCAAGTCTTTTTTCATTATTATTTTTAAAAAATCCATCACCCCCTTTATTGCGACATGTATAGGAGATATGCATCATGCTGACCCTTTTTACACTTTTACCGATTTGGTCCCACTGACTCCCATTACAAGCAGACAATCTGGATTTACTCTAATCTTGATATAATCCTGACACTTTTATGAATTTTTTTTTTTGTATGAACTCTCCAAAAAATCTTCTCATCACTTGCTGACCTATTCAAAACTAGAATAACTTTATCAATATGCCACTTTGCACTGCCTTTTGGGAAACACATTGCATTTCTTTGTGCTTTTCTCAATAAACGACAGCGAGTCTCATGATAAAACAGGTATAAATTTTTTTTTTAAAAACCAAAGACAATAAAGAAAAATGGATTTATGGCTAGGTCTGAAGTTGTTGAAAAGACCAATGAGAAGGACCATTTCAAGTCCTACGGTGTATAAATGTGTACTTTAGTATTTATAGACTCACATGGGTCCAAAAAAATAATGCATCAAAATCATTGTTCTTATTAAATCTTAACGCAGTCAACATTGCAATAACCTCATTCCAAATGTTCCGCTGTGTGCCTCATTTTTTAAAACAATACTTCTCTTGTGTGTTTTCCTAACTGAAAAAAAATCTTGCGTTCTTATGACAAAAGCACAAAACCTTAAAATTATCTACAAAAAATCCATCATAGCAATAAAAAACCTACTAGTTTTACCGACTTTGCAGACTGGACCAAAACATAATCAAATTCATGACTATGTGGGGCTTAAAGTTATACAAAAATCTAGAGAAACTCCTATTGCCACTTTAAATCATTAACAGAGTTTTTTCTTTTTAAGGTGAATGTCTTTTAGAAGACACATCCAGCAGTACTAGTCGAGGTTTAACCTCTGCAGTTTGTCCAAAGCACATGGATCAAATACAGCTACAATTGCGAGGGGAAAACACTGATTCAAGGCTAGGCCGACTTGTTCTGCTAAAATAAGGTTAGTTTCATAGCCTCTGGTGTCAGAAACTGCGACCAGGGACTGACAAACATAAGAAGAAGCACACAAGAATTGATAAATAGTAAGTGATGACAAAGCCACACAGACTAGTTGGAGTTAGTTAGGCAAATATTTGGCTTATTCTACATACTTACTTTAATGGTAAAACACTTATTATCTAACCTTTTGTACAAATCTAAACTCGATGAACCAAACTTTAGGTCATAAAACCTGCAAGTTCACACTGAAAGAGGTCTGGTGCTGTGTGTCATTCAGGCTTCCCGTCATCCTCTTTTCTGTCTGCAACTTCATCCCTCTGCCTTCCGACTGACCTTCCTGAGTTCTGCTGAGACCATAGATGCAGAGAATCGGGAGACAACAGAGACATGGGAGAGTAAACAAAACCACGGCTTTGTGCTGAGCTCATTTCCCATAACCCACCCACCCCTGACCCAGCTGTTTCCTCTCACTCTCCCCTCTGCTGCTTCCTTTTATCCCCCCTTCTACATTTCTCCCAAATTCATCCTACTTTTAATATCCGTCATTCTTCTCAATTCCTGCTGTATCATCTCCCGCTGCGCTGGCCGTACTGACTCATGTACTGTACTTGGCACTGACCACGTTTGTCATTTGTAATGCAACACTGCAGTACTCCCCGAGACTCCTGCTTGCACGCACATGCATGTAAACATACATTTTTACACCTGCACACAGATGCACCAAAAAAGAAATATAAGACTGGCGGTTGGGGAGGTGGGAGGCTGTAAAAGACTCAAATACAGTTGCTAAATATACAGTAGTCCGTTAAAAGTCTCAGCTATTGATAGACTGTATTTATAAAAGCACAATCAATTTACTGTATGAAGAATTTTCTCTGACAGCAGTGGAAGCTTGTTCGAAAGCAACGTGTGGGTATGATTATGTACAGTAAAAACATGAGATGACAGCATGATAACCCAGAAAACCACAACAAAGCTGCAGTGATTAACCAGCTAAGTCCATCTACGGGAAACTCTTTGACCTTTGATTATTAATATATGTTGGAATAACTTCTGGCAACGCCCCCAGATGAACATCATTAGTATGTTTAGCTAAATGTTAAACGAGAAAGGTTTGGAAAAAAAAAAAGAAGTCACCACAGCTAAAAATATTCCCTTTAAAAACTGATTTAAGGCCAAAATCAAAACACAAAGAGTGAGACGTTTACATTTATAGGTTAAATTACAACCAACTCCACATAGAGTATGAGTGGGAGTTTGTGGCGGAGAGGGGGATGGGTCATCTTTGGCTTCAAACCAACCACGACAGTTGGAGGGGGGGGTAAGAGAAGAGAGACACAGACACAATCATCGCTATGTAAGGACCACTCCACATAGTGGGCAGATAACTGGGTGACCCCCTCCTCCAGCATGTGTCCATATTAGTCACTCTTGGGAGGGGAGTGGGATAAATATAGGGCCAGGGTCTATACAGGGCAGGCCCTGCTAAGGACTTATAAGTTTGCACCACAGAAAGAGACAACCCATGAGAAAGTCAGGGAGCTAGCTGGTGTGTGTGTGCGTGCACATGTCCAGAAGTGCACGTGAGGCCCTGTTGTGTAGAAAATGTGGTGCAAGTAGAAAGCATGGAGGGAAGTCTTGGAACAACATCTCACTCACTTTTTGGACTTGACAATGAACGAAGGACAAATTACAACAAAACTTAACACAAATCAGAAAGCAGACATCAGATGGAGCCAAATGATGAGGGCGGCTGAAGCAGAAGAGGCCAGGAGGGATAAAGACAGAGGGGACAATGTAGGTCAAACTAAACATAGACCTCCATTAACTCCCACTGATTCCAGTTAACCTACTGTCCAGACCCAGTCTTCTGTATGTGTGTGAGGAAGAACCACAATGACCATAATACATCAGGCATCTCCACAAAACACATTTACGCTGAATTAGAGAAGACAACTTGGAAAATCTAAAAGTTATGGGGATTATACAACATCACGCGCACTTGAGGAAACCACAGAAGCACACGCAGTGACCTACATCCAGCTGCCCCTACCCAGTTTCCCCAAACTTCTGTTTCCTTTCTTGGTCTTCTCGGTTTTCTTTGGAAAACTTGTTCGCAACGCCAACGTTGAGGGAAGGGAAGTGGAAGAGGGGATTTACCTGCATTTCCAAAATTGGTGGGATAACAATACTGCTCCAGATGCCATGTAGCCAGAGGTAACACTTAACTCCAGCAACGACCTCAAGGCTTGTAATTACTCTTAGATGAGCTGGTTAAACATTAAGCCTTTCTGGCACATGCAGGAGTTAAGAAGATGTATGAGCACAAGCATTAAATATACCAGAAAACCAGTTTTAACTAAAACGTCTCAGGATTCTCAAATCTGTTTTGTAGAAATGTGTCTGCCAGAGGAGACCATGTCATGCACCAGCAGCTCCCCATAAACCACACTTGAGCAAAACAACAGCAACATAAACTCTTTAAATAAGTTGGGTCTAAAAAGGAAAAAACAAACAAATGCTGATTTCATCAGCTTTTAATCCAGTTGCAGTAATATCTTTATTGATTTATTTTTTCTTCTCCCATCTTTGCAACGCTTATCAGAGTCAGCTCCACATGTTTGAAAATGCTGGAACAGACTAGCCTTTGATCTGTCCTGAAGGGCAGACCACATGTACGAGTCAACTCAATCCTTTTTAGCATCTCACAAACAAACACAAGCACTCCGTCTTCAAGCCCGCAGACAGAAATTACAAGTTAGATTCCAATAAATTACTTCTATCTCAATAACCATCTCTGCATTAGTCTAATTCTGCCACAACATACAGAAAATAAATATTTGTATACATAATATTAACAAGTCTAACCACTTATCGCAAGATTATATGAAAGGTGTCGTATTTCCTTTTCACCTGTCTTAAGCTATATGAATAAAAATTCCAAAAAACAAGAGGAAACATAAAAAAAACTACATCTTATGAAACCCTGGAGACTCGACGTGTAATTCTAAGTAGAGCATTAGTCATTTGGCATCCCTTTATCAAATATGTGCATGAACCTGTAGAACAGGTATGATGATTCACAGGAAGTGTGGAGCTTTATGTCTTAATAATTACATCAAAGGAAGCTCCAAGATGAGTAAAACCCTGCTGCATCATCAGGAAAAAAACTTTTACCAATCACATTGCAAAAGTGCTCCAGATTTAAGAGATTACTCATAATGTGGAAACGTTAAAGGTCTGTCATAAACTACATCACATTTAGAGACCAATATGGGAAACAGACCAGCTGTGTTTACTCTGACTTTCTGTAAAACAACTCCGCTTCAGAGTGGTCTCATAGCTGAATTAATCTTTGGAGATTAAGGTGTTATCATGTGTCATTAGACATTTACCATTTGTCCCCCCCAGTCATGCTTTAATATAGGCTACATCCCGAAATCCAAGTCTAACTTACTGTAAAATGTGTTTACTTTATTCACTTTCTATTGAACTTACAGCTGGTTGATCTGGTTCTTGGACACCGCGGCGTCGTCGCTGAAGTAAGGCACCATACTCGCCCCGCAGCAAGAGCAGAAGCTGAGCGCCGACGAGCTGTCGGTGCCGGGCACTGTACCGAGGGTCATGCCGGTGGGAGGGAGGCGGAGAACCGCACAAGGAGAAGGCCGTCAGGTGCGCTCACTCGGACGGACTACTTTGCAGTCTCCTACACGGTCATATGCTCCGGTAACACAAAAAAGGCAAACGTCTTCCGTGAAGTGTAGAAGTTGTGAAATATTCCGCGAAATTAGCTCCACAAAACCCCAGATGTTACCAAATCGTAACTTTGAGGAATTAGATTAAACAGTTAGAGTTATATCTTTGGCTTTGTGTTCCTGCTTCCTGAGTCTGGAAGTCCATGATTTCCATGTTAGATTCATTTCTGTACCGTTTCCTCGACATTATTCATCGCTACAGCAGATAAAACTGCTTCTCCGTGTACAGTACTGACACATATGACTTCAGTCAACTCTTGCCGTAATGAGTCGGAGGAAGGAGGAGTTGGAGACACGTGCTTTTGGGAAAAGAGGGGAAGGAGGGAAGGACGACACAAACTGTAGCTCTGCAACGACGCCTGCAAAAAAAGCTCTCTACAAAACTCTGATCAGGCTGGGCTGGTGTTTACACCAGCTTTTTATTAGACTGTTTTGTTCCTCTTCTCTGACTGAGTGTGTGCTTATCAGCATCAGTCTGACCAGGAAATACACTCCCTGTAGTGTCCCAATACTTTCTGGTTTCCTAATGGCACATGGTTAAAATCTATACAGCATTAACCTTTAAAGTACTGCCTTTAGAAATCCTAATATGTTTATGTTGCCAACAGCTGATCCAGTGTCCTGGTACAACAGATTCACTAGGGGATGTGATTATTAAGCTAACGTAATACAGTCAATTAAACCCACATGGGGTTTTTACTTTTGCAGCCAGACTTCAATTGTCTCCACACCCATTTCTCTCAATACACAAATCTTGTGGTTGAGTTACATAAGATGCAAGAACAAATGAAAGAAACCGGATGAAATGATCCAGACTGAGCCACTGCAGCAGAGAGCCACTGCACTATCTAAGTGGAGATACACTGGAGCCAGAGAAAGTCTGGGGCAGCGGGAGCAGAGACCCTTCACCTAAGACTGGTTTGAAGATATCGTGTATAAACTGAGATACTACCCGCTGTGGGACGGCTGCAATGTTTTGACTTTTTTATAGCCTATTAAACATTTTATTTCACGCAGGCGTGCCAATATGCACAGTCCTGTGTAAGCTGACAACAATTTGAAAACACAGTAAAACTAAAACCCTCCTCATTATAATCACACCAGTGCAAGCAAAGTATCCTAAATTGTAAACTAAATGTGTAGCAGATGACCCGTGACTCCAAGCTCTGTTATGTTTAGGGAGGCTTGCTTGATGTTTTCCAAGTTCTCCAGAAGTCAGATGGAGAAATGGGGCGCAATGAAGAATGCTGTTATACAACACAACTTTGGCTCAGTGATCAGGAACTTTCCAGTCCATTGTTACACATTGTTTTCTGAGGTCGAGGTCTATGAACAAACTATGAGGCACACACGTTGAAAGGCCTCCTTAAACCGCCTCTTGTTTACTGTGTTCTTCTCTGAGATGAAAACAATATGAGGTATTTCTACTTGGTCTATCTGATCTTTTTTCTTATTGCGTTTTTATGATTTACTCGTGATTACTCACCTTGTAAAACACAAAAACAGCTCAAATGTGAACTTTGCCATGCCACTGGATATTAAGATTGGTCACAGATCATATGAGTGATTGGAAATGCAACTTCTAACAATGTTCATTCAGCTTATTTTTAGATAAATAAATAGCATGTGTCCAAAAACAATTTGATTTTTAATCAGAACAATCTGTGTTTTAGAAACATATAAATACGGGTTAAAATACATTTTTTTCCAGATCAAAAATGAGCGGAAAAAAGATGGAAATTAAAGAATTATCTTGTAATTTGCATTTCTTAAACAAATACCTGCAGAAGTCTAAATGAGCACATTAATCTGCATTTAAGAGTGCATGCAGAGCCTAAAAGGCGCTGATGTACCTGCCTGATTGACAGGAAGCATAACCCCAACCAAAGGGCTAACAGTGAATGCAATTATAATGATGAAAATCTCTTTAAAAAAAAAAGGGTAATTGAATCCTTAGTGTCAACAACTCTCATGCAACAATAATGCATAACAGTTGCAATTGTGCTTTGCAAGTATTTTTTTTACCGTTTCCAAAGGAAGAAAGAGTTTTTAGTGCAACCAAGGATCCCGTCCTTGTCAGCCACGGGCAACAATCCTTCCATTCTCTCTATTGCTGACTGCTCCAGCCGCAGCAGCTGTTTCATACAAATAAAATGTTAAAAAATCATACATTGTGATTTCAGGATTTTTTTTAGATTATGTCTCTCACAGTAACCATGTACCTACGCTGAAAGTTTCAGACCCCTCGAAGATTTCTAAGTGGGAGAACTTGCAAAATAGCAGGTTTTCAAATACTTACTTTCCATAAGGCTTCTAGTGTTCCTTACATGAAAATAATTAATTAATTTTTTTCATTTATCGTGTGATTATTCATTTATAGCACCACATTTCAGAATGAGGAACGTGGGCCATTCTGTGGACAGCAGTATTATTTGTTTGTTGTGTGCCGTGAGCCAAAGCAACAACCTCTTAATTTGCTTATTGTGGTTATTAAAAGAACGTTCTGTTCTTATACGAGATGTTTCTGATTGCACCGGCTGCAAACAGTAGTAATAGAATATTTTTGCAGTAGTCAGAGTTTGGCGTATATACCATGAAAGCATGGATCCATCCAGCCTTGTATCAACAGTCCAGGCTGCTAGTGGTGTAAAAGTGTGGGGGATATTTTCAATATAGTTCAAATTGAGCATAGTTTTAACACCACAGCCAGCCTGAGTATTGTTGCTGACCGTGTCCATCCCTCTATGATCCAACCTTGTACAAGGCAAACGGTACCTGCTAAACTGACCAGCGAGTGTGTGTATATATTTTGTTTAAGCATATTTTTCAAAGCCACAATTTTCGGCTACTGAATAAAGTTTTTCTTTTCTCATATCTGTGTTTTCCCTAATTTTATTATTAAATTTAAATTATATCTTTTTTGTCAGGGGCTGAAGTTCCCAAAACATTAATTCATTCCAAGAAGCTTTAATTTTTCTTCTTCACTGGACATTTTCAAGAAGTATGCAACAGCGGACAGTGTGTTAAGATGTTTTAATTCTCAGCTGTGCATGCGTTGTGTCGAGTGGGTAACTGATGACATCATATATTAAACAAACACACAGACACCTGTGCTCTGAAACTCTGCTTCAAGCGTCACGCAGCAGGTTGGTCAGTGAGCTCTGAGAGAAACTTTAAGCTCCAGCTTCAACACACAAACAGAGACGCTGTAGTGCTCTTGTCATGTGGTTCTGTTTAGTGTCATCACATTTACCAGCACTGAGTGGAAACTTATTTGTCTGTGGGCTCGTAACATGAGTACATGGTTGTGGTGTTTGGCTGAGCCATGGACAAGTTGCACAATCATCTTCCGCGACATGCCTTCCTTTGTAACTTGAAGGGAATGGGAGGAAACACAAGGGTCAAGGATGCTGGGTGTGTGTGCGCTGCCTGGTAAGTAAGGGAATGATGCCAGCTGTTTAGCATACCCTGAGGAGAAGACGGACTACTGTAAACATGTCGTTATACCATAAAAAGACACCACATACCTTTTACTGATCTGTAATCTGAAATCCAGTAAAATGTACTGTACTTTGGGAAGAAAAGTGCATTATCTAGCTTAAAATGCAAACTATTTCTGATCAGCTTCTAAATGTAATCATGAATGCACCCTCTTTAATGGCTAAAAATAACAACCCAAGCAAATAACAGCTTGGATAATAACACCTTTGGTTCAAATATTTGCTAACTACTCAGTTCATTCAGCTGTGATAGGAGAACTTATCCTTGAAAAAACAGGGAGGCTCTTTACAGTCAGATAAAAAAGACAAAGACGGGTCTGTTTGCTGAAGACTCCTGCATAAAACAATAGCCTGCTTCTGTAGATTACATAAAAATACTGACACATGATGCACTTTTAGCATGCGACACATTCTGTTGTGTATTTGACACACTTTGAGCTACAGTAGAGCTTCCTCCAAAATAAGTTATCATTTGACAGAATTAATTGCTTAATAAGTTATTTCTAACAGAGCTTTAGTTGGTAGTTTTACGTTTCTCTGATGTCAAATCTAACCATTTAATTTGTAGCATTACATAATCTGCAACTAAATCTGACGTCACATTATGTGCACACAATACCTTTCAGACAACATGCTGTAACGTATGTGATATGTGATGAGATTTATATGCAGACTCTGAACTCGTGTGAGGCTGATACTTTTGTCAGTGTAACCACTAATACTGTGTATGGAGTGCTCCATGTTAAACAGCAGGTGTACTATAGGGAGACAGGGTGAACAGCTTTTAAACCTAAACAGGTATGTGTCCGCAAGAAGCTGGTGTTGTTAGAGCCTTCCCTTGATTCGGTGTCAGTTACCGCACCTAGACCTTCCTGTTTCAACGGAAGACTCATTCAATTTGTGAACCGGCGCTGCTTGTGTGCACCTGTGTTGGAGCTGATGGGCGAGTCCAACAACATGGATACTAAAGAGCAGAGGAAGATACTTGTTTGGCAAGTAATTCTCACTTGGAGACCGTCATAATGAATTTGGTTACTTGGGTGCAGTTTGATAATACAGCATATTAATTAAGATTAGATATTTCAAATAGCCTGGGATTACTAAAAGCGAAGCCTGGTTAACACTGTAAACTGAAACCAGCTCTAATCAAACAATACAATGACCTGTACTGCTTTCTGTAACAGGAAGTGCTGTGCAGCATGGACACAGTGGCCACGCAAGGTCAGAGGGAGGGTTGATTAATAAAAATTTAAAAAAATAAGGGCCTCTTTCTTTCCACTAGAGTAATTATAACACATACACACACACTGCTTAAACGTATGGTAGCACTATTGTTGCTACATCTGTCACTTTATGAAATACAAACCAAACAAGTAAGAAATTAGTGGTGTAACTTACCACTGCTGACGTGTTTTAACAGTATGAATATACCCTCCGAGCCCACGTGCGATGGATGACAGGCGCGAGATTAAGCAGCCTTAAAGTAAATAAACCAAATAAGTGACCCAATGAGCGGGTTGAATTTAACTGCATGCTTTACTCCAATTACAAATGTAAAATCAATCCCTTTTATTTTTCCTTAAGCAATGTAAGGGCAACCTTATCCATTGCCTACAAAATAATAAATGAATTTTAATTTGCTCTGCTTCTGACAGCTGTAAAGGGTGGGAAGAACCACATTTTCTGCAGCATCTTTAGCAAAACCCACATTTATAAGCTACTTTAACTTTAAAGATTTAAACTTACAAAGGATGATTTTGTTACTCTGTATGGAAAACAAAGTTTCTGTAACTCTGTCCTTGACAGTTAGTGTCAGCCCTGAGGCAGCGGCGTGTGGCAGAGATTCATTATTGCACTGCAGCAATGTTATACTTCAGCGGCGTGGTGCAGGGGGTAGAGGCAGCTGTTTGCGCGTTTCTGTGTGAGGATAAAGGAGAGCGATGCAGTGTGTGAGTCAGTGAATAGCTCGCCGAATAAGTGAAAGACGAAGGGGAAAAAAAGGCTGAGAGGATAACTATGCACTGCGGCGAAAGCTCCTCTCTATCTCGCTGGTCCTTACATGATACTGCACACGCCATTTGTGGGTGGGGCACG
Organism: Rhadinocentrus ornatus; assembly: GCA_037177495.1. Taxonomy (NCBI): domain Eukaryota; kingdom Metazoa; phylum Chordata; class Actinopteri; order Atheriniformes; family Melanotaeniidae; genus Rhadinocentrus; species Rhadinocentrus ornatus. The sequence goes on along the minus strand of JBAMHW010000009.1, from coordinate 3,828,374 downwards.
CACACTTAATTTGACCTGGGTTCTTATGTAATATGCATCAGAGGTCAGTCAGTGAGCCCCTTGGCTGCACCCTGCATGTCAGTACATCAAATCTGACATGCTCAGCATGGTAGCCGAGCCAAAAGTTAAAGCACTTTGGAGTATGGCGTGTAAGCTGTGTGTGTGTGTGTGTGTGTGTAAATACATACACACTTATCCATGAGTATGACTTCAACGGATAATTGGGACCACATGGTCTTCTAATCACTATTGGGGTGTGTTACAGGCAGGAGTGACTTCACCCTGGTTCAATAATCAAATATGTGGCATGGCCCAAAATCCTTCCTGGCCTGTTCCACTTTAATCAGTAAAAAAACATGCAAAAAAGTTTAATTTAAAGGTACAGTGTGTAGTTGTTTTTTTTTTGGTATTTTGTTAGCAAAAATCAAGAATTGCTTTCATAAATACGTATTTTACCAAAGTCTAATCACAATCG
>JBAMHW010000009.1:3815426-3825684 GCA_037177495.1 Rhadinocentrus ornatus | reverse complement strand
CATTAGGTACCGAGATGAGGTCCTCAGACCCCTTGTGAGACCATATGCTGGTGCGGTTGGCCCTGGGTTCCTCCTAACGCAAGACAATGTTAGACCTCGTGTGGCTGGAGTGTGTCAGCAGTTTCTGCGAGACGAAGGCATTGAGGCTATGGACTGGCCCAAAAGGAATGAAAATGATCACGGCTGGCAAACTTATCGCGCTCATTTTTTCTTACCGTGCAATTAATTGACTTGATTGTTTATTGCGACAGGCCTATGCTTTAGTCCAGGTCTGGGAGGAGATCCGTCAGGAGACCATCCGCCACATCATCGGGAGCATGCCCAGGTGTTGTAGGGAGGTCATACAGGCACGTGGAGGCCACACACACTACTGAGCCTCGTTTTGACTTGTTTTAGGGACATTACATCAAAGTTGGATCAGCCTGTAGTGTGTTTTTCCACTTTAATTTTGAGTGTAACTCCAAATCCAGACCTCCATGGGTTAATACATTTGATTTCCATTGATACTTTCTGTGTGATTTTGTTGTCAGCACATTCAACTATGTAAATTTCAGAAAATTAGAATATTACATGAAATCAATAAATAAAAAAACTTAAAAAAGGATTTTGAATACAGAAGTGTTGACCATCTAAACAGTATAGTTAACCCCTTTTACATGAATTACTGCCTCAGTGTGGCGTGGCATGGATGTCATCAGCCTGTGGCACTGCTAGGGTGTAATGGAAGACCAGGATCCTTAAAAAGTGGGCTTCACCTCTCCTCCATTGCTCTGTCTCATGTATCTCATCTTTTTCTTGGCAATGCTCCATAGATTTTCTATGGAGTTCAGGTCAGGAGAGTTTGTTGGCCAATCAAGCACAGTAATCTCATGGTCATTGAACCAGGTTTTGGTTCTTGTGGCAGTGGTGGCAGGTGCCAAGTTCTGCTGGAAAATAAAGTCAGCATCTCCAAAAAGCTTTCCTGCTGAAGGAAGCATGACATGCTCTAAAAGCTCCTGGTAGACGGCTGTGTTGACTCTGGACTTATAAAGCCCAGTGGACCAACACCAGCAGATGACATGGCTCCACAAATCAACACAGACTGCGGAAACTTCACACTGCACTTTAAGTGTCTTGGATTATTGCCCCTCCTTCTTCCTCCAGACACTTGATTTTCAAATGAGATGTAACGATTGCTCTGATCAGAAAAGAGCCCTTTGGACCACTGCTGCAGACCAGTTCATTTTTTCTTTAGTCCAGGTAAGACATCCCGGACGTGTTGTGTGTAGGACTGGCTTGACAAGAGGAATACGACATTTGAAGCTCATGTCCAGGATCCGTCTGTGTGTGGTGGCTTTTGAAGCACTAACTCCAGTCTACCCCACATTTTTGAATGGCCTCTTCCTGACGATGCTCTCCAGGCTGTAGTTATCCCTGCTGGTTGTTCCACCTTTTTCTTCCACACTTTTCCTTTTCTCTCAACTTTTTATTGATGTGCTTTGATACAGCACTTTGAGAGCATCCAATTTCTTCTGAATTACCTTTTAAGGCTTTCCTTCCCTGTGGAGGGTGTCAATGATGGTTTTCTGCACAACTGTCAGGTCAGCAACCTTCCCCATGATTGTGAATCCTACTGAAACAGACTGAGAGACCATTTAAATGCTCTGGTGTCCTTTGCAAGTGTTTTGGATTAATTAGCTGATTAGAGTGTGATACTTAGAGGCTACAAAATTTAACCTTTTCACACTTCTGATTTTCTGAGATTGGAAGTTTCTGAGATTTGGGATTTCATAAACTGTAAGCCAAATTCATCAAAATGATAACAAATGCTTGAAATATCTCACTTTGCATATAATGAGTCTATATAATATATTAGTTTCCCTTCTTAAGTGGAATTACTGAAATAAATTAAGTTTTGCGCAATAAATTATTTTGTTTTTTGTTTCACCTGAACAACAAACAGAAACTCGCAAGTCTGAACTTGAAACAAACATGCGGTTTAGTGGTAAATGTGTTAAGAGTTAAATATCAAGTATCACAGGCAGCTTTCCTCATCAAACCAGTCCTTCAATCTGACACCTGCTGTGTAGATTTCTGCAGTAATAACAGAAAATTTCATGACAGATTATTTAGATCACACATTAAAGTTTGACTCAGGCTAAAAATCCCCTTACAAAGTCCATTAAATATGTACAGTCTTTGATGTTCCACTCCCTCTTTAATGACAGTGAGCAGACTGCAGGAATATAACATTTAGAGTGAAAGATAAGTACAACATTTCCATTTTCAAAATAGTTGGTTTTAAAGTAAAAACAACAATTCATAAAGCTTGAACTGTGAGAAGTGTGTGAATTTCTGAAAACAGCTGTGGCCCAGGAATGTCAGAGCTACTCAAGTCATCAAAACAAAAGGATAATAAACACTGATGACGTCCATGTCTTTCATGAAGATCCAAATACGCACGCCAAAAGCAAATCAACTCCACCACAACCATCAGGCTGCACCATGCAAATCAACCACAGACATCAGAAGACCAACCAAATATTTACAAAAAGTCAGCACAAAGACACTATTTGGTTCCTGCGTAACACCCTGGGAAATTTACTTATATATATAAAAATATAATATATATATTTATTTCACAGGTGACACACAATGTAAATATCCAATATAAATTTAATCCAAATTTATAATGTTTTTTTCATGATGTTCTGGTGTTTTAACAGGTTCATTCATTTTTAACTCCAAGGAGAACTGGACTTTGGAATTGGCATGATTGCATTCAAGTCTCAGAAATTAACTACAAAAACAAAATATCAGCTGAGTCATATTGTCATCACAAGTCATCTGGTTTCATCAGGTCTGGACATACAGGAAGCTAATGGGTTGTTTTTTATCTTTTCTTTTCCTGGTCTGCCACAATGGTTGCGTGTATTCATGTTGGCTCCTCTTAACAAATCAAAGTGTTGTGTTGCAGAGTAAGAAAACAAAGTGACAAATGCACATTAATTAATATCAAATAAAGAACTTTTCAAGTTCTTTAGAAATGGTGATTAAGCGCTTTAGGGAAACAAAAATATAGAGTAGAAATGCTGATGTACAGTCTCCCCCTTGTGGACTTAGTCTCTATTTACAGTTTCCAAAGATGCTGTTGAAGGGCGGCGTGTAATAAGAGTTATTCCAGGAAACTGGAGACATGAAATGACAAAGCAGTTAGTGAACTCACCTCCTGGGCTGAGAGCGACGGTCATCCTCACCGCTGCCTGACTCCTGCAGAGAAAGACATATATAAATATGTATTCAGTTCCTCCATCTCTTCACACCAGCCTGGTACCTGCAGCTAGAATTTCAGAAGAACTAACTTGATCATATTGACCAAAGAGATTGGAATGGCTATTTCCATCACATGCTGTATGAGACTCAATTAATCTTAAATTAAAGGAGTGCTTAACTGGCTGGCAGCTACAGTAGGGTGTCAATATCTAGCTTTTTATCTGTGACTTCAGTGAGGCTCAGAGCAGAGACCAGGAATAAGGCCAAAACAGACTGAGCACCACCCTGCACCCCACACCATCCTCCATCACTTCGTTCTCCAATATGCATCCTCATCCTCCCCCACCACTGCGACCAACACATTTTGACACACACGCGTGTATGCACAGTTTTAATCCCAGCCCTCTGTAATCCTTCCAAAACTCAGAACTTTCTATTAGGCATCAATCTGTCAATCCTGACGGCCCGACAGACCAAAGTAGACGTACAAAACAGACACATTCACTGGGAATGGGCACACCCAAATTCAGGATAATAACAAAGATGCTTATTTTAGTGGTGATGAATAATAATAAAGGTGATAATGGGAGCTAGATGTGGTAGGTCAGATCAGGGGGAGCATCCGAGCTTTTATCTGTTCCAATGCCTGCTGCTACAGATGAAATTAGGGCCTGGAGAGACGGCTGGCTGAATGATGCGCTCTTTGCATCAGCACACTAACAACCTGACTTCAAGACACAATACTGACATGGAAGAAATTAGAATCCATGCATAGAGGATTTCTGCACAAACACACACACACACACACACACCTAAGAAAATGCCTCACATAGCAGATTTCAAAGGAACTTGTGACAACAGTATACTCTACAAAGCACTCACATTAATAGCTGATGGGGTAGGAGACATATACTTTTATAAGTGTTTATAAAAAATATGCCATTATATTGCTGGCCACAGCTAGGTATAAGCTGATCTCCATGGGTAACATGCTGCACATGGATGTTTAGGGTGTGGTCATATAGCTAGTCAGATCAATAGGTTCAAACTGCTGCTAGGCAGATGATTATACTATACATATTAACTGAAGGAAGGCTGTCCATCACAATGCATGGACACAATTATGTTAGGCTAGTAGTTTAAAACATAACAAATGATTAAAAAGCAGCAGAAAACTAAAGAAAAGGTTATGTAAGCTGTCACATTCCACCTCAGGATCTCATGAGTGTTCATCTTTGTTCCACCAATACACTACTTCGCTATGTTGTGTCCCTTTCCCCGGGTTTCTGCCCTGTCTTCCCTCTCAGGAGCAGACATCTCACAAGAGCACTCACATGGCTGCTTCAAATCAGAAATGGGTCTCATGACAAGCAGCTGGTAACCTCAGCATGGAATCAATTCCCCAGTTATTTGAGTCACAGAATTCCCTTTAAATAAAAATGCATCAGTGTTGTTTCATTAATTTGGAAAAGATTGGACAAGGTTTTATTGGATATCTCTAAATGAAATAAAGAGATGTGCTGCAGGTTTAACAACGGCCATAAAGATGTAAATAATTCACTTTTGAGACTTTTGCCAGATTCTTTATGCAACCCCTCTCTGCCATACATTCTTTAGTAGGAAATGTTCATATTCGATTTACAAAAATTACTAGACAGCTCATTTGATTTTACATTAGACTGCCTCAGATACCTGCAGAAGACTGTTTATTGAACTGCATGTGGTTTAACTGCATGTTGCATTAATTAGAGGTCAGGATCTTCAGCCACAAGATAACACCCTTCAGATGAAAAGTCTACCAGGCTAGCCAACTTTAGTTCCTTTAATTGTCACTTAACACTTATCAGAGTCAGGGGTGGTGGCATGGAGGTCTTATCTATGGCAGCCACACTACCAGCCCTGCTTCCAACTGTGTCAAGAGCTTGGGGCCAGATTGCCAAAGTGGATAACTGGACGGTCCCACAGAGTCCCATAGGGTCTGACAAGCCTGTCACACTAACCTGCTTTCCGGACAGCCACTTTTCCTCACTAACCAAGTCAACTTGAAGTGGTGCTGTTATCATGAATGCAAATATGGAAGGTAGTGGTTCTTATCCCATGTTTGTAATCACATAACAAATATGAACAACGGCGTTGATACGTACATTAGGTTCAAGACAATATTATTAACCTTTTACGTCTATTGTTATTTATTAATCATAAATCATAAACCAGTCTGCTCTAAGACGACTTCTAGGTAAGGACGCGAGTTAGCAAACATAAGCTGTAAATGCTAACATTGTATAGCTAAATAACCTAGCAAAAACTTTACGTTTTATCATAAAAAGGGTTAGTTTTTAGCTCAAATCTGATAAAGTTGAAAGGCAAACCTCTTTCCGCCAACGAGACTGTAAGAGGTTACTTTTGGGTTACAGTATAATGCTAACAGCTAGTTAGCCACCCATGTACATGCACCCTGAGCAGTAGGAATCGGGGCTAACGGATGGGTTTTCCTGTGACAAACTGAGCCAAAATGTCAAACGAGTTCAGATATACTTACAGACACACAGGGACTGGAGGTGGTGCTCGGTGTCGGCGATCGCTGAACGGTGACCAGCGCCATCCCGGCTGCTGCTGCTCAGACCCCGGTCACCTCGGAGAAGGAAACGCCGGTATACCGGACATTCTTTTAGGCAGTGAGGAGCACCCGAGGTTATTTCTCTGGAGGCTGCTGAGGTTCCTGCCTAGTATCAATTACTGCAGAATACCCATATGTATCCGGTCTTTAGTCTTTCAACAAAAGAAGTTGTAATCAGGAAACGTTGCTTTTAAATAACAAATGAAAACTTTAGTTGACAACTACTGTAACACTAAAATTTTAATTCATTTAAGGTGAAAATTATTTAAAAAAAGTATTTAAGATGATATTTTATCAAATTGAAAGCAATTTTAAACTTCAGTTTGTAGCGTCTTCTTCAGAAGAAATCAGTCTGATCTTTTATTTTGTATGGTAAATCTCAATACTTCCTGTTTTATATTGTCTAACTACAACTGTATTACGCGCCTGCGCAATCAGAGCCAGCTATCAAACATGGTACTGTCTAATAAATGCTTGCACTCCATTCATTTAGGGACCACGATCATTTATCTATTTAACTGAAATTAACTGTAGCTAGAGAGAATAGCTAGTGTTTGTGGTAACATGTATGTGTCTCAAGTCAGGTTTTAGACACGAATACTAACTATCATAAATAATGCATGTGCTCATCTCTAGTCCTACACAGGACATGGCCAGCTGCACAAGAAGACCTGACCACAGATCATCCCATTCAGTCTGTTCACCTCTTCTGGGAGATGGTGGAGGGGCAGGGGTGTGAATGCAGAGGGGGAGGTGTGGATAAAGGATTATAGTGAATGGGGAGTCACAGGAGGGTCAGGGAGAGAAAAGAAGGTGAAAGATGCATGAAGATAACAAGGCCTCATATCATGAAGAGCCTTGAAAACCTTGACATGAAGTGTCAAATCAAAAGAACTGCAAATACCACCCCCATCCCTTTTTATGGTCACTGCTTTTTATTAAGAGAACATAAATATTCCAGAGTTGGCTGCAGACAGAGTGAGGGGTCCTTTTTTCATTCTTTTCATTGCATTAACTGGGTCATTGCCTCCTCTTCTAACTCTGCTCTTCAGTCCTCCCAAATGCCCCTTCCCTTCCTCCCACTTTTATTGATTCTCAGATGAAAATGCAACAGAGGTAAACAGAATCTGATTAGGAGGTGCATAGGTGGCAATGATTATTGCACACACAGAGGAAAGAGACAGATGGAAAAAAAAGAAATTGAGAAAACAAAAAGCAGAGATAAAAGCAGAAAAAAGAAGATCATGTAAAAAAAATAGAAATAAAAAGGGGGGCAGAATGATTGATGACTTGTTCTTCTCATCCTCCCCCAACATATCTAAACCCAACAGTGTGGGTGTAGCCCATTAGTCCTTCATACTGTGTGTGAAAGCCAGCTGTGCTCATGAATTTTTACTTTTGATTGTATGGTAATATAACACTAAAACGTAGACTTTTTGGTTTATATAGCACAATTTAAAACGATCTTATCTGTGATGGCAAACGAGATAAAGACAGAATCAAAGAAAAGACCAAATAAACAGATCCCCTGCTGACAGGTAACCTCAGCAGAGAGAAAAGCGAGTGTGTTGGAGAAAACAAGATTAGGATTAAGTAGAGGATGATTCTTCCTCAGGGAGTCAGTCAAGATAAAGACAATGGGGCTAAAGAAAATCCTTCTGGTAATTAAAGCTCTTCACAAGAGAGCAGATCACAAGCCAATGTGTGTGTGTGAGAGTGTGTACATGTGTGTGAGAGACAGAGAGGTTGGCTATATGGTTGTGGAGAAAAAAAGAAATAAACGACTTAATCAAAGTAATAAATAAATGCCAAAATGGAGTTGACATGACCCATTCTACAAGTTAATGTCCTTTTATTTATCCCTCCCTGTTCTTATCTAATTATATCAAAGACACTATTTAAATGTTATAATGATGATGACCGTAATCCTCCTCATCCCCCTCCTGTTTTGGGAGCTCCAGTCTACCTCCACCCAGTGGCGAGTTCTTGTCAAGACAAGCGAGTCATATTCTTAAGTCATACCTTGTAAAACCAACAGGGGGGGGTATGACCCCTTTGAAAACCACAGCAGACTAGAGGGTTGATCAAAATTGCAACTATAAGATGACAAAAAAAAGCAAGAAATCAAACAAAGCATTGGCCTGAAAATCATTACACACACAGTATGATGCTTCACACAGCAGTGCTTCAATTTTTTTTTTGCTCCAGATTAATTAAATAGAAATTTCATTTGTAGAACTAATGTCAGCTTGATGTCAGAAGATGAAGAAGAAACCCTTTATTGTCATTATACAGAGTACAATGAGATTCATACACTAATGGTGGAAGCTGCCATGCAAGGTGCTAGCGCGACCCTTCGGGAGCAATTGGGGGTTTGATGTCTCGTGTGAGCAGTGCAAGGCAAAGATAGATAGTTAAGTGTGCTCACATTACATGATCATGTTATCATCCACAACTTGCACATTTCACCATTGTAAAAAAACGTCTTTTAAATCTCACTAGTTTATATCACTTTGTTTGTTATTGCAGTGCTTGTATTTAAGAAAAATTTGAAATAATTTGAACTTACTTTCTATATATATCCACTCTATCCAATTCAGCAGGAGATATTTTTGGTGCATGCAAAAGTATTTTAGTAATTTAGATGGACATGTTTTGGACCTATAAAGATTAGTCCAAGTTGGAGAAATGAACCTGAAAACAAAGAATTTATTAAAAAAGATGGAGAGGAAAAATGTAAAAGTAGTGCATTTATGACTTTTAAATACCTACATTTTAATCTAGAACCTGCAATTATTACTATTGGTTCTATAAAATCCACCTTTGTGCAACATAGATGTCACATGATCTCAGTATTCAAACACTTGTTGTAAAAGAATGGTTCCCAACCCAGGGTCTGGGACCCCCCAAGAGGGTCCCCCGATAAGCACAGGGGGTCCCTTAGGCTTTGAACATTAGAGGTTTTGTGATTAATGTCCACAAATTGTCCCTGTTTTAATGAATTAAAGTAAGGCTGTATGTTGTTAATTTAACTTTGGCTTTATCAAAGGACAGGACTCAACCAGAATACATTATATGTGATGAGAATCTCACGTTTGAATGCCTAAAACCATGCATTCTTTCAGCAGGGTGGAGCAAGGGGCCCATGGTATATAAGTATATGCATGAAGGGGGTTCCCGAGGAAAAAAGTTTGGGAACCACTGTTGTAAAAGACCTTAAAGTCTGCAACAGGTTGGGGACAAAGTTCTGGAGAAGGACTGTTTAGACTGAGTTATGAAATACTACATATCCCCAAGAGCATCACTGAATTAATTTCTAGAAAATGGAATGGCACCACAGACAGACCTGCCAAAAAAGGGCAGAACATTTTAGTATTTTAATATTTTAAAAAGATCAGGAACCATTCAGAGAGTTCACAGAAAAGGGGCACTGACTAAGAAATGGAGATGAAACCGTGAAGCTGTGTGATCAGTAAAGATGGTCATTCCTTACTTAAAGAGGAGGAAAAAAAGTATGTTTTGAGACTTTGGAAAAGTCCCCAAATGTTTCTAAGGAGCTCTGGTCAGATTAATGTAAAGAAAAACTTTTTAGTTACCAAAGAAAACAGCATGAAACACTAACCCATTATGCCAAGAACACCATAATGGCAGTGAAGCACGGGTGTGGCAGCAGCTAGGTCTGGAAAATGGCTCAAAATGAAAGGAATGATAAATGGTGCTGAAGAAGGCTGAAAAATACATCTACATCTACAATACACTGACTCTAAGAACACAGCTGAAGCTGTGCTAAGGTGGTTCAATACGAATAACTAAAAATGTCTGAGAAAGTTTAGTTAAAGTCCAAAACTGCAAGAATGACTTCAAGTTTTCTGCTCTGGTGTCTCTTCTTCTTTTTCTTCTTCTTCTCCTTGTTGTTGTTCTTCTTCTTCTACTACTCTTCTTCTTCAAACCACTCTTCTTCTTCAAACAAGGGTGTGTATTAACCAAATAATGAACCTTCATATCCATCTCCCGTCTCTGTATGTAAACTATTTTTAAAGTAGATCCATCTCAACACTGACATGCCTCTATTTCAGTTATAAGCTTAGGAAATAATCGTAAATAATAATTTTTTTGCTTGTTTATTTGTTTATACTAATCAATTTCTTTAAAAATAATAAAATTATTGAATTTGTTTTTACATGAAAATTAGGTCAAAACCACAGAGGAAAAACAAATTTAAGCAACACAGCTCATATATAAAATCTTCCATGCCTTCACAGTCCTGCCATGGAAATCCAAAGATCCAAGATAAATAAAAAACAACAACAACGACAAAAATAAATAAATAAATAAATAAATAAATAAATAAATAAATAAATAAATAAATAAATAAATAAATAAATAAAT
>JBAMHW010000009.1:3791899-3805838 GCA_037177495.1 Rhadinocentrus ornatus | reverse complement strand
TATTTATTTATTTATTTATTTATTTATTTATTTATTTATTTATTTATTTATTTATTTATTTATTTATCTATCTATCTATCTATTTATTGTTTTTGATTAATGCAAATACTTAACAGTGCTGAAACCATCTAGCCATTTGTTTGTTATGGATTAGACCAGTGGTTCCCAACCTATTTTCCATGGGGACCCCCTTCATGCATATACTAAAATGCCATGGACCCCCTTCTCCACTCACTTTAAAAAGTGAGATTCTCCCCATAAATAATTTAATCTGGTTTAGTCCCGTCCTTTGATAAAGCCAAAGGTAAATGAACAACATACATCCTTACTTTTATTCAATAAAATAAGGACAATTTGTGAACATTAATCACAATGGCTCTAATGTTCATAGACTCAGGGACCCCCTGTGCTCTTTAGGGGACCCCTTGGGGGTCCTGGACCCCACACTGGGGACCACTGGATTGGGGATTCTTCTAAAAGACAACTTCACCAATGAAATGACATCAGAGATTGAGCTTAGAAAACAATGCAAGGTTAAACTGACATCAAATTACGTAGGTGATTTTTTTTTAATATTACTTCATTTTTGTTTGATTTTTAATTTGTTTCTCTTTTATTCATTCATTCATTCATTCATCTCATTTATAAATATTGCAGCAAAGATTACCAACTAAAATAACTTATCCATATAAATACCCCCCTTTTAAAAATGTTTCAAGTTTTTTTTTTTTTTTAATTAGACATAATTTCAAAGTGTTTCTAGAAATGAACATTTTTAATTTGGTCAGATTTTCTCGTAGTTCTTTTTAAATTTATTTTTTTTTATCTCCGTGTGTAAAAACTAAACAAATTTTAACCAGGTATTATTGAGCAGATAAGAAAATGACTTTACTTAAGCACATAAACGCATCAGTAATGTCTGTTTTCTTTTTATAATGCAGATTCTGTATTTCATCATGTTTAAAAGAACAGCTCCAGCTTGCTTCTGATTTTGTTTTGGCATTATTGAAGTTTAACATCAGTAAATGCTTTACAGCCAACATTTCTGCACTTGAAGATGGATGATAATGAAGATAAAGAGTTAACAACAGATCCACTGTTCAGTTCTCTGCCTCTCCATCAATACTTCCATCGAGCCTAAATGACAGTGCCAGTCAGCAACGCTGGCGCCCCATCAGTTACCTTTCCAGACGTCTTGACTCCTTTCCAGATGCTGAAGTAGACGATGGTGAAGATGAAGAGCAGACAGAGAGCCAGCTGCCAACTGATGGAGCCCAGCTGGTGCAGACCTTCGGAGCGATGGACCTGCAACACCTGCCGACTGGTGAGAGGACATAAGAGAGGTGGAGGTGCTTGTGAGTTCAGGGCTGAGGTTGAGAGGGAAGCAACAGGTGGAGACGAGAAATTGACAAGAGGCAGCTGCAAAGACAAACATGAGGTGACATAACAAGAAAAGATGGAAAGTGAGGAAGGTCATGCTGATCAAGAAAAGGGGATAGAAGTGAAGGAAACAAGAGGGTAGTGAGCAGGAAAGGATGCTGGAAGATTGAGAAAAGCTTGGAAGAAAGATGTGGCAGAGAAAGAAAGAATAAGACATAAAACTAGTCAGGATAGAAAACAAAAAATACAATATATATTCAATAGTGATGCAAGAAAAACAAACACACTGAGCACAGATTAAATGAGCAACAATAAACGCTCATCCGAGTACAGAACAAACTACAGTAAAACACGGACGGCCTTGGCAGCCTTTATGTATTTATGTTAACAATCCAAAGTAAAAAAAAAGTCTAGTAAGGTTAACATGAGGTCATGGGTTAAACACACACAGCTCAAATGATAAAGCAGAGGCATGATTTATGTTGAAAACAGGAAATTCTGGCGCCAGACTGAGTCGAGGAATTTGTTACTTTTAAACCGGCATTAGGAAAAGTCAACTATGGATAAGCCCAGAGTCTGCCTCACTGGAGACGCTAATAAGACTGAGCACATCCCCTGTAGGAACTGTAAGCAGAGCGGAGCAAAAAAAAAACATTGATATAAGAAGGAAAAAAATCTCTGGTTTTGTAAAGACTGATTCACTAAAATGCTGTTGGAAAAACCAAAACCAGTGACGCTTGGTCTGGTAGGGATGGTGGTAAATCAGTCAGGGCTCCTAGAACCAACCAGAACCCACCCGGTAACAACTCTCCCCTCTACACCACTACAATCAACTTACATGCACTTACATATAGAACTCCTCGGCGGGGGACGTGGATGAGTTGGACCAGGACACGTTGTAGTCGGAGGACATGTATCTATTACAGTTGACCGTGTTCCAGCTGTTGGTGCAGGTGGTCCAGGGCAGGGTGGGCCGAAAAGACGATATCAGGTAGTAGAGAGCCCAGGCCATGATGGTGTTGTAGTAGAAGGCAATGTAGAGGGCTATGATGCATATGGCGAAGCCAATTCCTGGATGAGTTGAAATCAACGTCATAAATCTCAATTGTTGGGATAATGAGAAAAAAAAAAAGATGTAGAGAGTGTGTGACACCAGTCAGTCACCGCTGGGATGCTGCAGCAGTGCTTCCAGGCTTATTAAAGCTCCTTTTGGTCAATGTGTGTGACATTTCCAAACAACCATAATTTACATATTATCAAATTTCTGAGTTTCTGGCATTTGGCAAGGAAATGTGACAATTACCATAACAGAGAGCAAATACATCTTATTAGATGTACAAGGGACCATCAAGAAAGGGGGTAAGAATATTAAATGAGCGGTCCTTCAGAGTTAGATGGTCTTCCCTTTTTTTCCCCTGGTGGGATTTTTGCTTTTTTTTTTTCTCTGCAACTTTCTTCTGCTGCTGTGTTTGCTCCCTTTACCTTTGAAGATGGGGCAGATGTGTTTCCAGATGGAGATGCAGCCACTGCGGTGGAACTGGCCCAGAGCCAGCTCCATGTAGAACAAAGGGACGCCTCCAAACACCGCCATCAACAGGTAGGGCAGCAAAAAGGCACCTGGACAGAGAGGAGTGGGGAAGACGAGGAAATTAGGAGTACAAGTGGAGAGTGGTGTAAAAAAATGGAGTAAAGAAAATGGCAAAAATGTTTTTAAAAAGTTGGGAAAACAAAGAGAGAAATTCCAATGAAGAGGCTGCAGATTTACATACAACACATCTAATTCAAAAGCAAGACACCATGTTTTCCCAACTTTATTTCCGTCTTCCTTTAATGTTTTCATAGATTTGAGCTGCTTTGATTTTGGCTTTATTATTGCCAAGTAAAGAAATTATAAAAGTCATAAATGGAGAATTAAGGGCCGAACACAGCTCAGCAGGGCGATGGATGCCAGATCTCCAAAGTCTCCAGCTCAACGTGTAAAGTTTATAACACATCTCACTCTTTCTGCCTTTCTATCAGATTACAAACTTACTTTTTGTGCACATTTGCACTTGTGTATGCCGACAAGATGGTGAGCACATGTGCCTCTTTGTGACATGAAAGCAAAGATAAGGGTTGATTGAGCAGCTATGAAGAAGACAGGTTATTAAGCAAGGAGAGAGAGAGAGAGAGAGAGACTGAAGGCGCTCTAATAAAAACCACAATTAATACGGTTGCCTCTATCAAGTCTCTCCCCCGTCTCCATCTGCACCTCGCTCTGTGAGACACACATACAGAACACAGGAAATTGCAAAGATTTTATTATTGCAAATTCAATAAAAAGGGAGGCCCTGCTTGGCACTAGATGAGCAGAAAACAGGAGGTCACAGGGACTTTGTGAAAGTGCAGCATTACCTATTTATGCCTTTGACTGTGCAAGAAAAGAGTTAAAGCAAAATGTTATCCACAAACAATCTTGTTAGCTGTACCGTTGCTTTTTGGTGTTGGACTTTATTATTTCAGAATGTTACTTGGCTTCACATGCTAATATCATGTGTTTTTAAACACAAGTCTGCTCCTATTCTTACCTCCTCCGTTTTGGTAGCAGATGTACGGGAAGCGCCAAACATTTCCCAGGTCCACAGCGTAGCCAATCACAGACAGGAGGAAGTCCATCTTCTTGCTCCAGGTCTCTCTTGGCCTGTCCAAAGTGGTTTGCTGGACCACTAGAGTCCTTAGGCCTCCCGGTGGCATCAAAGACCCAGTGCCCCCTCCAGTCCCAGAGGCTGTACTGGCAGCACCAGCTACAGTCCCTGGACCCTCTCTGGGGCTCTGAGGGGTAGATGTTGTGAAGCCATTTGACACCTGCTGGCCAGAGCCAGAGTTCAGGCTCTTGGGTCCTCTGTCTGCAAGACCATCAGCCAGCACCATCCTACGATTTTCCTGCTGCGTTTCCCCCTCCTTACCCTCCACGCCCTCTAACCCTTTGTCCTTCTCTCCCTCATTGTCCATTCTCAGCATGCTGGTCATCATCATATCTTTTGGTTCCATTGGGCTCTGTTGATGTTGGTGTTGGCAAAGCAGTTAGGGGTGGAGAGAGGTTCTCACCGATGATGGAGGGAATGTGATGCCGCTGGCTGATATGGTGCCCATGAGGGGAAGAGAAGGGGTAGGAGAGCGAAGTAAGGGTGCAGTGTCAGCGTGGGACAATGCTGGGGAAAACTAGGTCTGTCCTTTTAGGACAGGTGAAGGAGAAAGACCAGAAGAACAGAGCGAAAAGAAGAGAATGAGGCCAGAACGAGGAGAGGCGTGTATGTGGGAGAGGGCTGAAAGTGAAGGTCTGTTGAGCAAGAGGGAGTCAGAGCAGGCTGCTAGGGCTGGCAGAGGAGGGTACACAAGAAAAGAGATGTGTTTGAACAGGATGTGGAGCAGAAAAGCTGCAAGAATCTTGGATCTTCTCCACAAACAGCTCGTCCTCTCAGACCCTCAGTGACCAGGCAAGCTGCAATACACAGGGGAAAAACGTATAGTTTAGCTGCAGGATTGAACTTTTCATTGACTATTTTGAAGTTTTTTTAAACCTGGGACAATAACTGTTATGAGATAGGATCCGTTTTTTTCCAACACACTGAGGGGATTTTGCTGGGACATGTCGAGTAACTTACTGCAGCGGTTTTCCTCGTGTTTTCTATTTTACGCTATCAGTTGCCAGTTGCATAACCTTTTAAGGTGCTTATCTGATTACAGCCATTTAATGAGGATAATTTAGGGAAATATACTAACAACAACAGCTCTGGTTGTAAATGGTCTTCAAAAACTGCAAAAAAGATTCAGCATCAGTCAGTCTTAGTTGTATTGACTATACCTTCAGCTGTTTTGAGAAAATGGATCTAATTTTTTTGTGTAATTCCATTCAAATATTAAAGGTAAAGGATTTGATTTGCTCAACAGAACTGAATACACCCGTAGTATAAAATGCAATTCAATCTTAATCCTATTCATAATCAAACTTATTTAGGTCTGTTCAATTTAGTAAGGAAGAAAAGAGCTATGTGAAAATTAAATAAAATTTTCAGGACAAAACCTCATGCACCAAAACTCTATCATGAGTGACTTTAACTGAGAAGTCCACTGAAACCTGGATCAGATTTTTCCAGTGCTCGATTAGTAATGGATGCCAGAATGTAGGAAGACTCAATTTATATGGAATGCCATAATCTTAATGAAGAACGAGTGTCCGTCAGTTTTACACAGCACGCTATTCACCCCTCGCCCGCATCCCTAAACAACCAACACCCGATCATAAGTGAAAGAAGCAAAGTGTTTTTTTTGTGTTTTTTTAAACTATCATTTTTGTCCTTATTGTGTGATATCACACATTTAAACTTTTCCTTTAAATAGTTGCAGCTTCAAAGCTGTGAGGTTGAAGTAAAACAAAAATGTGTTTAAATCAGCAGAAAACATAAAAATGTTATTTTCTAGACTTTTAATTAATTACATCATCTTCAATTTAGATTAAAAGAAAAGACATATAAAAACTGAGAAATATACTCAATGAAATACTAAACTTGACCTGCAAATGAAGAACTTAATTAAAAGAGAAGCTAAACACTCATAACTTCTTAATATTTTTAAATCAATTTTTCCAGGATTTCTAACAAAAAAACACCTAAAAACTAAAAAAACAAAAGCAAAACACTGCTAAAAAATTATGTGTCCAAATGTCACAATATACTACATCATGTTAATCATCTTACTGTTCCACAGAGCCATCTTTAATTTAGAAAGGACATTAAGGTGATCCTCTAAAGATTGCATCAATGATTAATTGAAAAGTAATAAATGCAAAAGTGAAACACAGACCCTCTTTTAAATCATTACTGCTTAAATATTTCGATTTCTAACACTTAACAAAACAGTAAATGTAAAAGAAAAGTTTCAGTCACCAGTTGTGTTTCCTTTTAATCCTCCCGTGCATATATTACCTGGAGATGGTAAAAGAAGACAAGAGGAACTTGCGGCGCCTAAAAGAAGCACAAAGAGCAGCAGCAACAACTTCCACCGAAAACTTAAACAATCCTGAGGTACGGCAAAAACTTGTCAGAGAAACAACATGCACTAACACATCAGGATACCGCGCTTGCTCTCAAACCCCTCTCATTTCTCTCTCTCCCACTCCCTCCTCTGTTGTCCCTCTCTCACTCACTTACAACACACACACTTCCACACATGCCCCGTTCAGAGACTGGGAGCCGTGCGGACATATGCACAGATGGATGCATGGATGCATGCACTCAGACAGCAGACAGTGAAGAAGCCATCGTGCAGGCACAGACCTGCACATCACGGCACCAAGTTTGCGCTGATGCAGTATTAACCAGCAGAAATGATGAAGTGCTGCGGCTCTGACACAGGACAGTCATGGCAGAACTCTCATTAAAGCACACACACAAAACAAATAGGGGAAGTCCTACCATCAAGTAGCTTTTTGGCTTTGTGCTTTTGTGCATGCACACACACACATAGTCAGACAGCAGTACAACCCTGCTGTCTTTTTTTTTTTCTTTTTCCATTTTTCTTCTCCTCCTTGCTCTCACCTGACACTCTTTGACCTCTTTCCTTATTTTCCCTCCTCTACCAACTCATGCCCACCTGCTTTGAGGAGATAAAGCTTTTGCTGCTTTACCCTGTTGCCCATATTTTTTGCACAATACTACACAACCAGTAACACATTACCGCCATTACCTGCTTTCTGTTCTGATCCCAAAGCATAACAATACCTTATTGTTAAAAAAACAAACATAAACATTTAGGAAAATCTATTACTTGGTCAACTTCATAACTTTGCATTAAAAGCTAGATCTCTTCCCCTAAACCTTTTAAATCTGCTTTTTAGGCAAGGCAAATTTACTTGTGTAGCACAATTCAATGACAAGGTGATTCAAAGTGCTTCACAGAGACATAATTTTAAAAAATAAACAAAAGGAAAAGGAAAAGAAAGAACATTTCATACAGAAAACAGTATTAAAAACATGATCAAGATGATTAAAGACCTCTGCTTGAAAATTGCATATCCATGATGAAATGAGTTTATCTCTGCAATCACAAGGTCAGTTTGAATACTTTTGTAGTCATAGTAAAGGGAATTAAGATGTTTAATTCTAACTTTGTGTTGCTGGTGAGGAAAGATGGCACACAGCACAAACAAAAAAAAGTTTCAGGCTTGCCTAAAAAGAGGAAACACCTTCAGGTTGAAACACTTGGATTGATGCAGCTGTGGCTCTAAACCTCTATCAGCTAGCCAACTTTGATTTAATATTCAAGTTAGATGTGTAGATCTACTCCCATCATAAAAACTGGTTCATATTCAACATTTTTGTCATGTACAGAATAACTTTATCTCTAACCACTTCCAAGCTGCAGCCTTTAGAAGGTTGACATCATATTTGAACATTTTTGAAAAACTCTGGTGCCTGAAGGGTTAATTTGCTCGGCATGCTATCTTGGAAAAGAGAATCAAATAGTCAAATCGTTAAATCTTCTTGCTTAATAGAAAGCATTTGGTGCAAGGCTGTGGGAGGACTGGCTGTGAGTTAACAGCCTTGTTCGCTGTAACTACACTCCTCCAGGTTATTGCAGCAATTTAAGCGTTTTTGCCTACTTGAGAAAATGCTGGCAAAAACAAAAAAGAAAAGTCAAATATTCTCATTCTCCATATGTTCTATGTGTGAGAACACATGTTTTGCTCAATTAAGATTTTGTTGCAAGAGAAATTTCCAGAATCTTGCCTTAAGTGAAAATTCTGTACCTTGATGAGAACCCCGTACTACATAAATATGAAGCCATGTTTTGAGTTAAGAGTCTTCATTCTTCAAATGGCCCTTATGAGTTATATATAATACAAGTCGTGACATTTTTAGGTGAATATCTCAGTGTGTGAGCAGCAATTCTTAGGTTTCTAGCTGAAAAGTAGGCCTCCTCAAGGTCTCACGGCATAAATCTGAGGGGTCATGAGATGATGATTAATGGAGGGCAAATAAAACATTAGCATATTTATATTCATCTGTACTTTTTTCTAAAGTATTAACGCTTTCCTCGTCTCTGGGCCTCAGTTCTTTAAATAAAACCATGTGATGGAGGTCATGTCTTTATGAAATGCCTAACAACTCACAAAGAAAGGTCCCAACTACTCTATGGTCTCCAAAACCATTTATTTTATTTAAAAAAAAACACAGAACTTCTCATTTCAATCTAAATAAATCCTGCAACTTTCCATCAAGACAGTGACAAATAAGGCGATTCAAATGAATCAAAAGCAATGATGAAATCCAGGCCAAGAGTTGACTAAACATAGTGTCCAGAGCTCTCACGCATACCCGTGTATATAAACTAAATTTGCAATCACACAGCTGAGTTAGAGCGATTGTCATTGCTGCGATGCCGAGTGAGTGATGGGGCTATATTTCATTATGGAAGCAGAAAGTTCTCCCCTCCTCGTGAACTGTGTATCAGCTCGTGATCAGGTTTCCTCCAAAATCCCACAGAGATCTCAAAGGGTGCCTGCTCAGTGTAACTTTAACACAAAAAAGAGCTCCAAGCTTTGGGCTCAGTGAAAGCTTTAGTAACTTTGCTATTTTTAAACGCACCAACACCCTATAGTACAGACGTCAGAAGTAATGTGCTTATCAGTCTGTTTTGGCAACTGTCGGGGGGGTTTTCCTGAATAACTTTGGACTACTGACAGTCGTGCACTTTCAGCACAATTAACAAACTTTCCTTTTCTGCTAAATCTCAATCTCTGTGGGACATTAATGTGCTCATAACACTGACAAATGAAAGAAAAGGAAAGAGTCTAATCTGCCAGTTTTCCCCATTAATCTAATTATTCTCTGGGACATAAGTTAAATGTTGAGGATCTGTTAAAAATTTTCCGAGCAGATGGAAACTATCATTCCACAAACTATATTTGGCATAGATTTCCTTTCACTTTACATCCACATGTGTATAGATCTGTGATCAGCTCATATCTGCCTATATGTCAGTGTGGTAATAACTTGCATATAATCAGTCAAACAGTAAAAACTTATATGAACAAGATGGACATCCATGTTCGCTTTTTTTTTTTTTTTAAGTTTTACGTATCAGGAGAAGACTAAAAGACTGCCATGTCTTCAGGTCTTGGGATCCACAACCCAACATATTACACCACGCCCTTTTCTTTAATTTTTAACAATTTTCACACCCTCTTTAGCAGGAATAACTTACAGTTACTGTTTTCTTTATAACGTTATCAGTCTCTCACATCACTGGAGAGGAATTTTGGCCCTCTTGTCTTTACAGTGCTGCTTTAATTCATTGAGGTTTATGACATTTGTTTATACACAGCTCTCCTAAAGTCCATCCACAGCATTTCAATCAGGTTGAACTCAGGACTTTGGCTGGGTCATTGCAACACCTTTTTTCTTTTTCTTTCTTTTTTTGTAAATTTTCTGCTGTTTTTTGGGATAATTTTCCAGATGCATGACACAATTTAAGACTACAGCTATTAGACACACGAGCCTCACATCTGACCATAAAATATCTTGGTATACAAAAGAGTTCATGGTTACCCTGAGCTCCCCTGTGCCTGCAAAACAAGCCCAAATCATCAGCTCTCCACCACCGTACTTGAGAGTTGGTAGAGAAGAGACCTGACATCCACTCCCAACAAACCATACTGGCCTAGTGTATTTCTAATTGTGCTGTCATGATCTTTTACCTATAACATGGTAAATGAGGCATGAAATGTAGCTCTTTGGATTTAGTTTCTTTAAGCATTATGGTCTGACTTTGGGGTGAACTTAGACCAATGGACTCCAGAATATTTGAAGAAAAATGGCCTTATAATACTTCCTAGATTGAAATTAATCACACCTGATGTCTTTCCTCCTTGGCACTGTGTTAACACACCTTAATATTCCAGCTTAATGTTCCAGGGAATATTAAAGGGCACTTTCAAACTGTTTGATCGTCAATATTGTCATATTAGCATTAATATGTTCTATTCAGCTCATACACAAACACATAAAAAAGACAAAGACAACCCAACCAGATCTGTTATGAGTCTCATGAAGTGAAATCACTGCTTTCTGCAATGCTCCACAAGCTTAGACTCATTTTTCTCAGAGCTCAATCTGAGTTCTTGCTAATTGAAAAATAAACAGTGGAACCAGACATGGGAGTAGAAAACCATTTAGTTGTTAGCATGAAAGCCTACATTGCCACCACATCTGCACAAACAGCTCTTAACTAGCCAGAGGAACATGTAGTACTTTTGGAGGAAACTGCTCCCAAGAGAACGGAAAAGCACTTTTGGTTATTGCATGTTTTAAACTGAGATAAGCAGATGTGAAAACACGTTTTTTTGCAGCATCCTGCATTAATAAAGAGATGAATTCTGCTGAGAAGCTGCACGAGAAGTTTGGAGACATGGGAAACGTTAATGTGGCCATTGTTAGACTTCAGGCTTTCACCATAAGTGTGCAAAATCTGTCTCTTTATGTCGCCATTTTTCTTCATTAATTCCTACACAACTAGCAAGAACTTTACTACTACTCTAGTTCTACTTGTTCTTTTATCTTCAAGAGGAACATAACCAGTTTAAAGAGTTTACCTGGCCTCCACATTCTCCAGGTTTTCCTAAGAAGCTGTACAGGACTTAAAAGATCTGCTACTGATGGTTTGGTAATGGAAACAGGTCTAATAGAGTCCATGCTTTCACAGACCAGGGCTGTTTCATTGGCCAAAAAGGGACCTGCTCAAGATTAGACATCCAGTCATAAGATCCCTCAAACTGGGGGTCTAATTTTTGATTAAATTAACATAATAGCATCAATGTCAACTTCAATGTCAATTTCCTTGAACAACTCTGATGATATAAAAAGGTGGTGTGAATGTAAATGACAAAAACAAACAAATCAGACCATCATTTCGTTATCGTGATCACTTTGTTTCTCTAGTGTCCCAAAAAATCTTCCAACAAAAATAAACAGGATATTATCTATCACAGTGCATTTGTTTTTGTTTTTTAGTACCCTTTCAACATTCATCATTGCACTTTATACTCACTTGTTAAGGGGACATTACTTAAGTCCCACAGGATGTTACATTGGTACCAATTCATTTACAAAACCATCACTGGTAAATCAAAATCCAGAACTCCTGCAGTTTTATCACCACAATCCTAAAAGTTGCACCTCTTTTGGCCATCTTTTTTTCCAGTTTGCTGCCTACAACGACTGGAATCTTACACAAATACTATAACTTTGTATGTGCATCCCACGGCTTACTTTTAATAATTGATAAACTATAGTTTCTGATCAGTGTACCTGCACCTAGTTTTTTCTGGGATTTTAATGTGCGAGTACAGTTATGTTTCTAGTTTATTTTTAACTGTTTCAATTGTTTTAACTTCTTTTTCTTTTTTGCTGCCTCTTGGCAAGGTTGTTATTGTAAATGAGAATTAGTTGTTAACTGACATTAAACAAAGGTATGAATAAACTATTGCTGGGCAACGATTAAAGTTTTTAATCCCGATAAATCACATATGCATTACGCTCAAAATGTCCTTTTTCTTTAAAAGAAGGCCTACTACTATATAAGGAAAATGCAGTAAAGTTTGGTTTACAAGCAATAAATTAGGGGTTTGCAATGTCCAGAATCTCAGCTAACAGCTCAGTAAAACCATTTTCATGTCGACCAAACACAGTTAAGACAAACAATTAAAAGACCAGGTACACAAAGTCCAAAAAAATATGTTAACACATAGACCAGTGCAAACCTTAATACAAAAAAGAGAAGAGACAAACACAAAAGATGAATTAAAGAGGCAATAGAAATCAGATAGCCTGCCCAAAACACAGTCAACAGCGATGAGGAAACGTTTATGCTCTCACACAGAGAGAGGCAAGTAACCTGGTGGATGTCAGGTCCGTTACGTTTCCCGTGTCTACAAGTAGCAGCTGACGAATGACACGTTACAGTGGTCAGATGGCCCTTGTGAGGCTGAATGCAGACGAAATAGTCTAAATAAAGAAGATTCAATTATCCTTTTTAAGCCAGAAGATCCTCAAGAGAAGCCATCACGCTTTTTTTTTTTTTTTTTACGTAATTACCCTAACTTCCCCTTAATAATTAGCTGTAGAAGTTAATAATTCAGTCATGAAAGTGAATGGAAATTGAAGTTTATTTAATAAATTACCAATAAATCAAATCAATCTCACTTTGCAGTTTAATTACAAGCCAGCAGCAAGATGCTTGATACCTTTTATTATTACAGCAAACCTCTTTGTCTGCACTTGTAATTAATCCATTAAAGCACCACGTTGCAACAACACACTTCCTCTGTTAACGTGGACATAAAATCTTGTCAGGTGTATGTGTGTGTTATGTCGACCCGATGCTTAGGGACAGAAGCAGACTAGAAACACCTAATGAAACTGAGCAAAGAGTGCTCGGTTTTATCCCTTTCTTGCAAGGTAACGCAAAAGTATTGTGTGCTAACGCAAAGGTATTGCAAGGGAATGCATAAGCATTGTGTGCTAACACAAAAGTATCGCGAGGTAACGCAAAAGTATTGCGTGCTAACGCAAAAGTTTTGCAAGGGACAGCAAAAGTATTGTGTGCTAACACAAAAGTATCGCGAGGTAACGCAAAAGTATTGCGTGCTAACGCAAAAGTATTGCAAGGGAATGTTAAAGTATTGTGCGCTAACAAATGCATCACGAGGTAACGCAAAAGTATTGTGTGCTAACACAAAAGTATCGCGAGGTAACACAAAAGTATTGCATGCCTACGCAAAAGTATTGCAAGGGAATGCAAATGTTTTGTGTGCTAACACAAAAGTATTGCGATGTAACGCAAAAGTATTGCATGCCTACGCAAAAGTATTGCAAGGGAATGCAAATGTTTTGTGTGCTAACACAAAAGTATCGCGAGGTAACACAAAAGTATTGCATGCCTACGCAAAAGTATTGCAAGGGAATGCAAATGTTTTGTGTGCTAACACAAAAGTATTGCGATGTAACGCAAAAGTATTATTTATAACACACTTCAAAAAATCAACAGATAGTTGAAACAAAGTGCCACAATGTGCACATAACATCTTACTTAAAATAAATAGCATACAAATAGCATTAAAATTCGAAATAGAATTAAATAAAATAAAACAATTAAAACTATTAAAATATTTAAAGTAATTAAAATATCTAAAATCAAGTCAAACTGAAATCAATCAAAATGTCAACATCTCATTTGGTGTTAAAAGCCAAGGTAAACAGATGGGTTTTAAAAAAAGATATAAAAACAGATATAGAGGAGGTCTGTCTAATGTAGAAAGGCAGCTCATTCCACAGATTAGGTGCTGCCACCGCAAAGGCCCGGATAACAAAAATCACATCCATAATAAAACAGAGTTCCATCTTATTTGGAAAGTTATATTTATGTACACAAGAGAGAAATATCAAATCAAATCAAATCAAATCAAATTTATTTGTATAGCCCTATATCACAACAAAGTTGTCTCAGAGGACTTTACAGAAAG
>JBAMHW010000009.1:3765429-3786341 GCA_037177495.1 Rhadinocentrus ornatus | reverse complement strand
GCTCTGGCAGTGCTCCTCCTGTTCCTCCTTGCACAAAGGCGGAGGTAGCGGTCCTGCTGCTGGGTTGTTGCCCTCCTCCACGTCTCCTGATGTACTGGGCTGTCTCCTGGTAGCGCCTCCATGTTCTGAACACTTCTTGCCACAGCTTGCATTAATGTGCCGTCCTGGATGAGCTGCACATCCACTTCTCAGTTCCTATGCTTTCTGGCTGATGTTTTGGTCACTCTTGAATGTTGGCGGTGCTTTCACTCTAGTGGTAGCATAAAATGGAAGTGCATCATCCAGGATGAGCTGCACTTCCAATTGAGCACATCTGGGACATCATGTCTCGCTCCATCCACCAAGTTGGACCACAGATTGTCCAGGAGTTGGCGGATGCTTTTTTTCCAGGTCTGGCGGGAGATCCCTCAGGAGACCATCCGCCACCTCATCAGGAGCATGCCCAGGCCTTGTAGGGAGGTCATACAGGCACGTGGAGGCCACACACACTACTTAGTCACATTTCGACTTGTTTTAAGGACATTACATCAAAGTTGGATCAGCCTGTAGTGTGATTTTTTTCCACTTTAATTTTGAGTGTGACTCCAAATCAAGACCATCATGGGTTAATAAATTTGACTTCCATTGATCATTTTTGTGAGATTTTGTTGACATTCAACTATGTAAAGAACAAAGTGTTTAAAAACAATAGTTCATTCATTCGGATCTAGGATGTTATTTTAGTGTTACCTTTATTTTTTTGAGCAGTGTATATAAAACGATTATGATTATATAGCAAAAAAGGCTGTGTTTAATGGTTATAGTGGCAAAACATTATATTGTAAATTCAGCAGTTTAAAATTTGGTATAAACACTATGAGGGGTCTTGTTCTGGGTGTACTATGAAGGCATTAAATATAAATAGCATGTAAAGGTTTAAGTTAAAAGCAGAAATGTAGCGTACTGAGAGGAGCATTTAATTTCACAAAGTCTTTGAGTGTTGAATTGTTACAGTTTTAAAGTTATGTCCGAGTCTGGGACTGAGATTTTAAGATACTGTTAAACTGGGGGAGGCGGTGTAGCCTCGTCATTGACTGTTAATCATGAAACAATCCTGATATAAATAGCTAATACTATAAATTTACCCCAAAATGCACCTCAAATGCTTTGGATAAGTGGTCACGCTGCCCTGCATTTCAGACTTTAAAATGGTATTTATTGGTACTCATATTCTTTCTCATTATAGGAACTGTAAACTGACCACTCTGTAAAAATGTAATGGGTGAATATATCAGAAAAAATGCTGACTGCTTATAAATATATTATTTTTTTCATATTTTGTGTTTAGCAACCTTAGCATATACATACAGATTTGTTCACTCACTTTATTGATTTTAAACCACCTTTTCACAGAGCACACACACCTATGAGCAGCTTTCATTGTGATTTCTTTAGCACACTAAATAAAAAAAATCTATTTAAACCTGCAAATCCTCAGGATGCTTATGTAACCTCGCAAAGACTAAAGTAACTTCCCTTTTGTGTTAAACCAGGGGGACTGGACAGTTAAGATTTATACAACCTTCTAAAACAAACCCAGATAAATGAAAATACTACTGCTCTGTGAAAAGATTTCTAGGAATAACATAACTGGGCATGCCGTCAATCTAATCTACCAACAGATAAATCCCACATCATCTTTTAAAGCTTTTAAAATTCCGATTTTTTAAAAAATAAATTCACTGTTAAAAGATTCCCGAAAAGTTTAAATTCATGGAGTGGTGGTAGATGGATGTGATAGATGGAGGAAAACTGGGTGAGAACAGCCGAGAAACATATTTGAAAAGAAGGGGAGTTGCAGATACAGACATAAAATGCCAGGCTAAAGGCAGGCTAGACGATAAGTTGGGAAAAGCTAAGGAATGCTCCCATTTGTTTCTAGGAAACTGTATGTGACTGGGGAAAGAAAAGTTATCACTTAAACTATGAAATTTTATTTGCTAGCCTGTTTGAGCAGCAGTAACTCAAGGAAAAGACCAACTGCTGGGAGGTCCGAAGTCCTCGTTACCTTGATAGAAGTGTTTTAAAGCAGGAAGAGTAGAAACGTCATTGAGGAATGAGTAAAGCATTGTAGATGTGTTTGGAAATTACAGCAGTGCCCTTTTTGTGTTACTACAGTTGTAAACACTACTTCCATGGACCATGGAAGGATGAATGCTTAGCTGAGGATGTAGCTCAGAGGTAGAACGTGTGCTTTGCATGTACGAGGCTCCCGGCATAAAACATCCTACAACTTCCATACCAGGTCAGATGGAAGCGGATGATTCACTGTGGCGACCCTGGAAGGGAAAAGCCGAAAGGAAAGAAGATTCAAGGATAGATGTTTGGACACATGCAGACACAGAGAGAACATATTGATAATATTACACGCCAGTTCAACTGCTCTAGTTTACATTGTGTTGCTGCAGACTCAGAGAGGAAGTTATGAGAAGATTGTGTGTTCCTGAAAGTTCCTTGTTATTCTGAGAAGATTAAATCAGTTGTTCTTTGTTAATGGAGACGTTTGCTGTGAAAAGCATGCACAAGCTGTGTAACAGCGAAAAACCTCCAGTCTGAGTAAGAAATAAAAAGACACAGGCAGTCAAGTAAAAAAAAAAAAAGAAAACAAAATCTTTATTATTTTCCTAGTAGAACAGGCTGATTTGGAAGGAGATGTCAGGGAAATATTGGAGAGATAAAAACAGCCAAGGAATAGGGCGGAGTCAATTAGACCAGAGGCTGGGGCTAAAACCTGGATTCATGGATTTATGCCAATGCTCCCATTGGATCCCAGGCAGGAAGTACGATGGGATCCTGTTGCATCACTTCCAGGACATCAGGCGGGAGGAACCTCTTGTCTACTACCACCTCGTACACATACTCCGAGAACCAATCATCTGTCATGATCAGGTAACCTGCAGAGACGGGAAGAAACATAATCAGTGTGACATAGACAAATAATGTGATGACAGTGCCCCTCAGATTAAAGATTAAACTAATCTCAGTCAAATTCAAGTCAAGCATCTACCACACTTGGTTCCTAAATAAGGTAAAAATGACAACATGCACACGTCTAGATCGTATTACATAAGATTATTTATTTATTTTGCTGTCGTTTAAAGTAATTTTGCTGAAAACAAAAACAAAGTAATAATGCAGAGAACAGAAAAAAAGTCTCGACACATCCCCCCACTTAAATTTTTATACTTTGCTTCCAAGGAGCCAGACTTCTTTGTTATCTTTCAGTGTTCATGAACAATAGTTTTCCAGGCTTTTACAAGCTCTTTCAAAGTGGGGAATCTGTGCACATAGTTTTCTCCTATCTGATGCCATCCTTTTCTACAATAGTTTACATTTGAAGTCTTTAGCTAAATAACAGGATTTAAGGTAAAAGGCCCAAATCGATGAGTCATTTGTAATGACGTTAATTAAAACACATTACTACTTCTCTTGCGTTATTATGGGAGGAGTAAAGAGGAAGAAGAACATATACTACCAATGCACCCATATTTTAATAGCTTTTAAGTGCTCTCTTTCACTAAACTGTGGTTTCAGGCTGGAAGACTTCAGCTTGCGTACTATTCTTGTTATCAGTGCTTCACACCAACCTCTGTAAATCTAAACAATATCTGACTGACTTTTTCTCTCTCACTAATCGTATAAGGTTTGTACAGCCTAATCTGGTCATGAAAGTGGACCATGAAATTATACTGCCTTTAACAGAACAGCTTAAATCAACCTCTAAACTCGCTGATTCATAAAGGTGGACCAAACTGGAAATCAGACCTTAAACTGAATTCCCTCCACCGCATCCAGCTCCTCAGTCCCCCCTTCTCATGTGCTCACAGTTGAGCAACTACTCGGTCTAAACTGACTTATTAAGGATGTCAGGATAACCGCAACAACACGTCACAGTTCAAAACAATATATCAGGATGGCATGCGTGTTGTGTATCAATGTTCTTCCAAGTGTGTAAATCTCAGCGGGCAGAGTGCCTGCTACTCACTGTGGTATTCCTGTGTGTTGATATGAGCTTCCTGGAACACACATGTTGGGTGTTTTTTTTAGTTTTTTTAGCTAGTCTGACTGTCTTGTCTCCGAACAGATGATTTAAATTAAGCTGGGACACTGATTCAGCCATTTGCATTTCAACTTTGTTCATGACAAAAGGCTTTTCTAACATGGAAAATAAGCGAAGCAAGAATATTTTAAGCATAAACCCAGCATCTGTCCACCACTAAAAGAACCCTCCACACTGAAACATGTAAATAATATAAGAGTTATGGAAAACCAAAACAAAAAAGAGTTGAGGCTAATGGGAGCCAACATTTTGACCTAATGAAATGAAGAACATGAAATTAGCTTACAGGTCAAATATGGATGTTCCTAAGAACGTTTATCACCATTTAGCTGAATAACCTATAAAAACATCTTGTTACAAAGCCACCCAGCTAAACACTGTAACTGACATACAGATTCCCTCTAAAAGGGGAGAATCCCAGACTAGTGGAGCATCCATTGGATGGACTGGAACAAGCACAAACCCACAGGACCCAAAAGATCTGCCGCCAAGTCAGGGCTGCCAAACACCACAGGACATGCCCAGAGGTTTAGCGACATGCCCCAAAGGGTCATAGCTGTTTTGGCAGAAGGGAGGGGGGGGAGGCGCTTACACAATGTTAAGCAGGTGGTTCTGTCTCAGTGTTGAGCCTGATCTGTTAGGCCTGAATGGGCCACAGACCTTTGCTGGGTCTATGATGAGAGCACAAAATGAGTTTGTGAAATAATATTGATGCTTCAAAGCTCCCTTCAAAGGAAACAAAAAGGGTTCTTTAAATGATGTGAAGTGATGCACAACTGGGTGGATATAATGGCACTGGATTAGAAGCATATTTAAAAGCTAATGAAGCCTCTCTTTCAGCATCCACCCACATCAACATCACTTTCCCTGTTTACTTAATAAAGTCACATAGGAAGGAAATTAAGTTGTCCTCTACAGGGACTCGGCCGAACATGCTTCCAAGCCAGAATATAAATCTCTCTGTGTGCTGCCCAGCATTAGTCTAAAACGGTGTAAATGTATGAGTTGTGGAGTGAGCGGAGCCATGACAGCAGCTGTGCGAGGATTTAAAGATGGAGGAAACTGAAAGTTAAACCTCTCATGAGAGACTCCTTCAGGGTTAGGAGGAAAATCAAGAGGCCTAAAGGGAGGCATTTGTTCTTTACGAACCTTATAAACACACTCCACTTTTTCTCTGCCCTCTTTATCCATCATTAATCAGCTATTTTTTTCTTTTAAAAAACAACCCATTTTTACTTCTATCCTAATTAGAAAGATATTTCCGTTTCATCTCTCCGCTCTCCTGCTGCATGCTCTCATATTACCCCCCCACCTCTTCAGCTTTTCCCAAACAAACTAAAGACCCTTGATTCCCAGGTTAACTTCACTTCTTAAACTTTTGTTCTCAAATACTTTATTAATTTGGCTGCTTACGGGTGGGGGGGCCCCTGGCTGTCCCCCCCATCTGCTGGTGTTTATGGAATAAGATATGCGTGAAATTCATTTCATTTGACTGAGGGGTTTTCACATGTTTTCCCAACAGTCACTACGGTTTGTGGGCTCAAGCAAATATTGTGGGTCTGTGTGCCTCTCTGAGTGTATATTCTGGACAATACGTGTGTGTTACCGATACGCAGCTGACCTCAAATACCCTCCCATCATTTCCACAGAGATGGAGATGAAAGGTGGAGAGGGTCAAAAAAAAGATGATGAAAACAGGAACAATGATGAAAGAATGGAGGTAATGATAACATAAGTCTGAGAAAGAGGTGCAATACCCATAAGGTCAGTCAGCCATACCCATCTAATGACACTTTACTTTTCCCCCCCTGATGCATCACAATGGTTTACTGGTAACTTGACAAAGACTGACTCCTGTTGTTTGAATTTGAGGTTAACAAAATAAAAGTGACGAACAAAAAATAAACTATGAGGTTCAGAAGTTTTCATTGCTGTCCAGAACTGTTCAAAACTGCACAAATTTCTCAATAGCTTTTGAGAAACTGGCCTTAAACTCCACTTTATCATAAAAAACCTTCCACAACCGCAGCTCGCATTGTTAAATGGCTTCAATCTGAACTCTCTGTACATTTCTACTGTTTCAAGTAACAAGTTGTAATATTCTCCTCTTAGTAAAGCCACTTGTAAATGAAATGTTCTGTGCCATCAACGTGCCTCAACAAGTCAGAAATAAGCATAAGGATAAGTCTTAGATCACCACGGAATCATATAATTATCACTACAAACAAGCCTTTTTAATGCAGCTCCTGCAATTGGCCGTTTAACTTTTGTGAACTTGCAGCCATAAATTTGCAGCAAAGGCAACAAAAGTCTTGACGTTAATGACGCTGGAGTCCAAATGGAGGTTACGACACAAAGGAGCATTCGCTCGCACAAAGCTAGGAGACAGAAGTCAGAAGTAGTAATCCATCTTTTAAATACAGCATGCGATCTCTGTCTATGTCTCTGGTCTTTGAGGATTAGCTCATTTAATAACTACGTTATGTAACCACACCCGAAGGCAGAGTTAAAAAAAAAAAAAAAAAAAAAGGAACGCTATGAGATCAGCTGTGCCGATGCGTCTGTGTTTTTATGAAACAGGACACAGCCAATTAGAAATTCATAAAGCAGCAGAGGGGAAACTTAGAAAACAACAAAAGGGAATGTTATGTAAAAATAATAACAAAAAAAAGGAAAAATCAAAACAAATATAAAAACAAAGAAAAACCAGAGACTGAAAAAACTAAACTAAAATATTCAGATATATTCAGAACTTAAATACTTATAATTTTTATTTTTTAATTACAATTAAGCCCCTTTTCCATTAGTGAAACTCTTCCCAACCTTGCTCGACTCTACAAGGTTTCTGGGGGTTCCAACGTGGGGGTTCCTGGGCAGAGCAGGTACTTTGGTGGTGCCTACTCCATCGAGGTTCCAAGCAGGGAGAGTGACTGAAAACGTGACGTCACTGCTGATTGGTGAGGTAGTGGCTTCAGCGGACAAGTCCTCAGAGCAACTCTAGGACCACCCTGCCATCTTTAAAACCTAATTACATCGTTCACTAATAAGAAGAAGAATGTGCGATGTTATTGTGCCTGTAGTGTTTTGACTGGGAAATGGCTGTACAGAAACCATCACAGTGGCCCCACAAGAGGTGTGGATGTGTCTCTGCTTGGTGTCACTCAGAGGAAGCTGCATGGAGCGCCCCGAAATGAGAAGGTTTACCAGGTGTTCTCCGAGGGTCCCCACGTAAAACCGAGTAGAGCCGATTGGGTAGAGTAGAGCAGAGCAGGCACTAGTGGAAAAGGGGCTTATGTTAAGAATCCCAGTTTTGAAATTGTTGCTTGTTTTTACTGTCTTTTGTTTTATTTCTGAACTGTGTTTATTTTTATTGTCCAGCACGTTGGTCAGCTTTGTTGTTGTTTAAGTGCTCTATAAATAAAGATGGTGTGGTATTCATGTTGCAGATGCATAAAAGTATCATCTCAATCACTTGTTTTTTCTAAAAGGGCCCAAAGTTTCTTCTAATCTCTTTTACATTTGGTGTGACAATATGGCAAGTCTGTGATGATATAAAAATAAAGTAAGTCATTCATAAGATACAATACTGTGATGTCATGAATGACACAAATCTTTTACCAAAAGATTGTCTCAAATATGCCTTTAAAGAAACCCCAGTGTCTAATCCTGTTCCTTCTTATATAAATACAAACAGGAGGATTAGGTCTCATCGTCAGAGCAGAGGACCTTGTTGGAAAATATGTAAAAAATGTCAAGATCACTTCCAAGTGAAGGTTTTAGAGGTGATCAGCCAACAGTCAGCATCAAAAACTCCATATATGCTCTGTAGGAATAGTTTTCTTTTACCTTTGTTTCCACGGTCATCACCCCAGGAGTTTTCCACTCTCCATTTTTCATAGCCTTCTTTCCCATCCTGAGAGACAGCGAGAGACAGACGAGTGAGAATCAGGGGCGAGAGGACAGAACGTGCCCTGACAGCTGGGGTTACTTACAAGGCAGGAAATTGACAGAATTATGAAAAACTGCAGCAGATTAGAGGCGTGTAAACACACAGCAAAACCCTGGAAAACTCTGACTGTGTTTATCCATGGTGGTCAGTTAGAGCTGTACGAGTGTGTCACATTCCTGTAGGGCAGGTTTATGTGAGCGCACCTTGTCTGTCACAGCAGTGAGGATCATAGCATGGGTCATGAGGGAGTCGCCGTATACAAGTCTCTCTGCCTTGGAGAGGTTCTTCACTGAAACTCCAAACACAAGCTCATGGTTGAACCTGCACACACACACACACACACACACACACACACACACACACACACACACACACACACACACACACACACACACACACACGGAACCAGAAGGAGGTTAGTGAAGCTTGAACTGCCTCTGATTTCAATTATGTACTAATCCCATAAGAAAGGGCAATCTTTTGATAACTCCATGCACTACTGTATTATATTCCCGCAACCCTAAAATCTATTTCTGTCACGGGAGGGGAGGAAATCTGGAGGTCATAAAAGGCCAAAAGCGCTGTCTTAATAATAATAATAATAATTGGGATTTTACATGAGCTGCCCATCATCATCTTCTATCTCCATCTTGAGCACACCTGTGGAAATTAAGCTACATTAAGCCTCAGCCTCATTCTAATTATGATCCACTGGCACAGAAACAGGTCTGTCTGAAAGATGAGCTCCAGCAGACGTTTGGCACCATGCTGGTTTGGTTCAGAGGCCAACTGCAACTCAAACACAGATGCTGCTGCACCTTGAAGGACAGAGACGATCCATGATGCTTTTCCAAGCGACTAGCTGGGTTTTCATTGCTGTTGTGAATGGTTGATGATACTCACACATTCATGTCATTAATACCCAGCTTGCCATGGAAATGCTTCCCGACGTCGCATCCAAACCACACAGCCTAAAAGAAAGGGAGAGGAAAACAGAAGTTGGGATTTTTCAAACTTTAAAAAACATGAAAATCAGGCATGGCCATTTGTTCCCACCCACCTCTCCCTCCTTAATGGACTCAGCTGCTGCCTTCTTGAGCAGCTTGATGGGCTGGTTGTTGTACAGGGTGTTGCGACCTTCAACCATGTTACCCAGGAACTCTACACTGTACAGCTTCCCATAGGGGTTTTGTGGCCGAGGGTCATTTACAAGGCAGACCTGAGGAAAAGGAATAATCCAGAAGCTCAGAGACTGAACAGCTTCTTATTAGCACATCTATACCTGAGGTTTATTGTTGGGTTGCATACTTTGTCCTGAATGTTGTATAGAGGTTTCACGTGTTCTCTGTAGAATTCCTGGGGGGTGAGAGGTCCCATGCGATGGAAGTTTTTATCCTTATCTCTGTACTCCCAACAGATGCTCTCGGGAGGGCTGCCTAGACAAACACTGGCCACTCGGAACACCTGTGCAGGTTACAGACACCCTGAATATTAACTCCAACACCAAACCTTACTCAAATGTGACACATGTGATATTGTTGTTTTTCTATTCTATTCTTCTATTCTCAATATGCGCCCATTTAGCTCCTCCACATCTGTCCCAGCACACACTCACCCACCATTACCAGCACATCCAAGTGTCTCCCTCTTTGCACCACATACACAGTTTTCTCCACCACCATGTGTCTCTTCCTGCAGTGCAGAAGTTCAGACCGAGTTCCTGTGTGCTAAATCGGGTTGTTTGGACTGAGCTGTCTGTCAATCTGGCCCTTCTAACCTCCGATATAGCTATCTGTGGAATTTCCCCCTTTTGCTTTTCGATGCTCCTGTCCTCCGTTCTCCTGCCCCAGGACTCAGCACATGCTCTTCCTATCAAATGCAATTAAGATGGAACTGAGACTAAGATGTAGTGCGGACTGTTGGTGGCGGTAGATAAAAGAAGAGCAAATAGACAGCGATGTCTCAGTTTGACAAAAAGCAGATGTACAGTGGATCTCTAATTGCGTGGACGTGTGGTAAATACATCACTCACATCTAATGCTTCGAATATAAACATGAGAAAAGGTTTGAATTCCATTCCACACAGAATTTTTAAAAGGACTTGTTCTGCTAATATACAGAGATATTTAGTTAATGAATAAAACACCATCAGGGGATCGTTTTTAGTCAGACCTAAAGAAATCCAATTTATATTCAGTTCAAGTAGAGGAATTCCACTAAGGGAACGGTTCTCAACCCAGTAAAGTTTTCACAAATGCACTAAAGAGAAAAAAATTCAGGCTTGGCTTACTCAAACAAACAACTCCCTTCTTCATTACAGCAATGCGTGAAGTCACAAAAAGGACAGACACAAACAAAAATACACATGTGCTGAGTCAACACGGACTTCTGAACTACTTTGTTCTCAGTTCAACAACTTTATTTAGACTGCTATCCATCCTCTTCTCTGTCCCTTGATGGTCCCTCTTTTCTCTTTATTTCCAATTCTTTTTTCCTCTTTCTTCCACTAATGTTTGCCTCTTCCTGGTAACTTTTTAAAAAAGTCCTAACATGTTCTGCAAGCGCTGCCCTTTAATTCAGCTTAGCCTTGCGTCCATTCATCACTCCTGGTAAGGTAAATTAAGAGGGTGTGAGCAAACGGTTGGGCTGACAAAAAGACCTTAGTCAAGGGATAAAGCAGCGGCAGTGACATCCGAGAAGATCAATATTGGAACAGTGACAGATATACATGAGTGACAGGGAAAGACAGAGACTAAAAAACAATAAGGGAGATAAAGAGGCGATGAAAGAATAGAAACACTAAACAGTACACTTGACATTGACTTTTTCTTTCAATGGCTGAATTTACAGACCTCTCAATGTAAATTATTCAATAGTTAATCAAATATTTTGAGTTCAATTTAAAATGCAATGGTTGCAACTAGAGTGCAACGATTTGTAAACCTCAACATAAAAACGTTTTACTCACAAAAACATCCACTCATCTTAAGTTTGATGGCATAAAAAGTTTTAGAAAAGTTGAGACAGAAGCAATAAAAGGATGGAAATCTTAAAAAAAGAACCAACTGTAGAAAAATGTTGCAGCGAATTAGATTCACTGGCAACAAATCAGTAACGGGATCGGGTATAAAAAGAGGACCTGAAAGATGCAGCCTCCCAAAGTAAAAATGGGCTGATCAGAAGACAGGGATGATGCCACCCCGGGTATCACTGCATGGCCCCAGGAACACTTCCAAAAAACAGTGTCTGACCACTTTGATGATCCACAAAACCAGCTAAAAAGCTCTATCAAGCAAAGAAACTATATGTGAACATGATGCAGAACATTTTCTCTGAGCTAAAGTTTATTTAAATCTATTGAGGAACACCAGAAATTTTTTTCAGTGAAATCATGAATGCTGCATCCCCCCTGGACGAAGGATGTGGGAGACCATCAGGCTTTTTATCCGCACGGTTTAAACATCTGCATGTCTGAAGGTGGGGGAGCTCATAAGTTCATAAAACGGGTAACATACATCGAAAAATACCATCAAATTTAAGATGAACATAAATTAAAATGTAAAAATAACTGCATTGTATTTTTGTTTACATTTTACACAGCATCGCAAACTTTTTGTGGAAACTGATTTGTAGCTGAAGGAGAGTTGCACGTGTAGCTATAAACAACAATTTGCCTGCCTGGTACTAAAGTCCACTGTGACCTCTGTTTGATAGCATCAGCGTTTTAGTGTTGACTGGCTGGCTGGCATCCCTCTTCCAAATTATTTATTTTACATGGCTAAAGCAAACACATCACTTCAAGCTAGGAGTGAGACTAAGACACACACAGACACACTCTCTGGCAACACATGACAATATATGGATTTAAAAAAGAAAAGTTTAATCTTTCTCAAGGCATCTTTGATAAAGTCACTGACAGTTCAACGTTTCATTGTCAGTCTGTGTTATCCTGATAACCTGAATGCACAACAGCACTGCAAAAGAGTCGGACTGAAATATGTTTAAATCTTTAGACCAACTTCTCGCTGAACTCCCAGAATGTGACAAACTCAACTCTTGAATCTTTACAAAACAAAACAGTGATTAGATGCTAATTTCGGAACACTGAAGTTAAATTTAGTGGCCAACACGCACAAGACATAAAAATATTCAGGGTATGGAAGTGATTCTCGCCCAGCTGAGGTTAAACTTGCCCGTCATGCCCGTCTCTGAAGCCAATTCATAACCATTGTCTAGAAGCTGGAGCATAAGCAAATGACACCATGCAAATAGTTTGGATAAAAACGAGTGAGGCTTTGATTAAACTTCCATGTTTTGTAAACATTCAACACATGTGGTCATTGTTAGATCCCAAAAAAATGTGGAGAGAAATGCAAGAAATGTGATTGGACAGCTCTGAACTGGCTATTCCTGAATCCCCAAATATTGACACACGCAGGAACCCACCCACATCGAGCAACAAATCAAGCAGGCCAATGGCCCGCAGCACCGAACCCCCGAGCTACAGCGAGAAGGTTCCTCTGTGAGGTGATGGCTGCCTCATAAATTAGACCCGTCTTAAGAATCAGCCTCTGTGTTCAGAGCCAAAACCAGAGCTGCACATGGTGTTTCTGAGTCCATGACGCAATGGAGCATGCAAAGGCCAGAGCCGTGGCGTGAGGGATACCATCTGTGTATTTCTCATGTGTGTCAAACGCTGCATACATGTACAGATTCTAGTGACAGTCAACAGTCTGTGCACGTGATTGAAAGGGAGCAATGAAACACATCCACAACAAAGCATGAAAAACAAAGACGGGCTATAAAACACAAGATAAAAAAGCTACAGTGCTTTGCTGACTCTGTACAGGTGCCGGTATAAGCCGGCTGAGATTATTTCAACGCGCTTCTTGGAAAAATGTTTTGGGTTTTGTTTGAGCGTGCATGACTGTCCACCATTAACAAAACGAATAGCTTCTTGACACGCAAATCGATTCGTTTCAATCAAGTGCACAGCGGGTACAGTAAGTGGAAGCAGAGACGCTGACCCTGGCTGCCTGTCATGGAAGTGTGCATGGGGCTGGCGTGATGAACTCCAGGGCACAATCAGAGCCGCCACACGGCGAGGTTGGACAGCATCACTTTCACACACGCTAAATAGGACTGACACGGCTCTTTGATCCTGAGAAACACACTTACGGACATGAAGAGGAAACACTAGCTTCAGGAATCTCAAGGAGGGACAACGGATGTGAGGCGGACATTAACGGTTTTTGACCATTTTATTGATGTAAAAAAAATCTACTTATAATTACCAATATGTTAATGAAAGCTAAAAAAAAATGGGAGTGGGAAAAAACAAGCTATTTACTGAGAAGTTATGTTTCTGAGGGGCCTGATGGCTATTAGATGTTGGCAGATTTAATTGGCTTCAAAGCCTCTAATGAGATATCCGTCAGCTGTGTCATGACAGGTGTAATTTGCAGATTCAACATGAACACTGCTGATGAAAATCAAAACAAACCTTAGAACAAGACAGTTTGTTGTGATGGTCATGATCCAAAATTTTAAAAAAAATTTAAAAAATGTGCAATCTCATGATAATTTATAAAAAAAAGATTTATTAAAATTGACTATAAAGACTTAAAATTAAGATTTTAAAATAGATTTTAGTTCATGAGTTCAAAATTCTGCTTGTGTCTTGTAGTATGCATGTTTTATTTCTGATTTCTTTATCATTTGGATCAGGGATTCGCGGGGGATTTGGGTTAATTTCTTACGTTGGCAGGGATGAAAGAATTCTACAAATGGCTCTCAACTGTGATTGTCTAATTGGCAAACATATGCTCATAACAACCATTTCAAACAGAGCATTTTAGAAATTGTAATATATTAACCTTAAGGAGCAAAGATGGAGGAAGTTTGTTACCTGATGTGTAAGAAAACATCAATCAATGCTAAACAGAAAACTTACAGAAGGTAAAAAAGAGCAGCAGTGATTTGCATACTTGTTCTTCTGCAGCACATTATATTGAATTATTTAAGAAACCAGGAGGAATTCCAGCGCATAGAGGAGAAAGATGCAGAGTAGGACAAAACAACGACTGAACAGCCTAAAGACTTAATGCAATTAGTCAATCTTTCAAAGAAATACCAATACATTGGTTAAATTTGAATGTTTGTCCTCATCTGTATACATTTCTATTCCCAAATGTTAAAACTTACTAGCCAACAAACCAGATAAAAATATATTTAATTATTAACAAAAGTGATAAATTTTTTTAAGAAAGCAAATGAATCCATTAATGTTTTAACTTTCCCTGTTGCAAGGAAAAATCTACAGCAAACATAAATTTTTGGCTTTGTAGCGCCCGTTCTTCTGACATGAGAAAATCCTCCATCGCCGTCGGCCGTGACAGAGTTGTGTTTCACAAAACAAACTAATTCCAGGTGGACAAACACAGCAACAATCTTCCGCCCTCTACACTGTTGTATGGTGCGGTGCAAGCATTCTTCACTGTGTGTGTGTGTATTGTGATGACTGGACATCTCTGAAGGTTCAGTGATATACAAGCAACTGTTTAAACAAGCAGCCAGTCAGCAACACAATACAAGCTAACAACTGACAACAAAAGCAGCTTAACCAGACCCCTATACTGTGTGCAACTGTGTCAATGAGAGATTGATTGACTGGCCCCTCACATACACACGCACACACACACACACACACACACACACACACACAGAGGAAGCATGAATTAAGCTTTACACCTACACTATATAACCCAGCCTGCCCACAAAAACTAACACAAGCACGACTATTTCACTCAACGCATACATGCACCTGACACGTGTCCCCCTTGTTGAGCATGTTGTAGTAAACAAACACACTGCGTGACTTTGCCATGCAACACCAGACGACAGACTGTTCCATAAACAATATCACAATCGTCATCAGGATTTATTTTTGTTGGTTTGAAGCAGCCAGTGGTCTACAGGTGACGTATGCACAGTTTAGAGCACACTAGGCTGTCAGTGTGTGGCAATCTTCAGCAGTTAAAAATCTAATGTGCTTGCTGTCTTTGTCAGAAAGGACGGATCAAAAAGAAAGAAAATTTGCATACATCTTGTTTACATCATTGAAAGGCAGACGGAATATTTTGTCCTTGATTACTCAAGTCTCATAAGCACGAGAGTGCTACTGTTAAGTGAATTTAATATACAGAACACACACTTTGTTTTTCCCTGCACACCACAGCATAGGTCATCTAATCAGTCGCGCGTACTACTACGCAAGTAAAAATGCAAGCTGCAGCCTTCGGGTCACTGATCGTCTACAGAATAACAGCGTTGTTATGTTATAATAAATCATTATGCCAAAAGGGGTTGGCATGCAATGACAAAACTATTTAAGGGAAATCTACTGGAACTGCTCCACTCTTTATTTACTTATATCATTTTCTTGTAAAAGTACTGAGTTTCCCTACATTATAATTTGATGCATCTATTAAAACTTTTAACCTTTCACTCTACTAGGAATACCTAGAACACTGAATGCTTGCAGGTTCTTTTTCAACAGTGCACATCTCTGTTATGTATTATTTGACAGCTCCCTCTTCTGGTTAAAATGCAACCACGTCACAAAGATTTGCAGCAAGTCTAAAATCTAATCTTTAAATCCTGCTCAGTTTAAACAAAAGCAGCAGCAAACATGAGTCTGAGAACAGAGAAGGAATAGTTCTAGATCTACAATGTTTTTCTATCCCTTTAACAAACATAATTTATTTAAAGTGATCAATGCTGCAGAGTCCTCGGATTTAGTGCAAATGTAGTGAAAAACTTTGCTTATGCAACAGTAGGAACTAGGAATAAATAGTACAAAATTATCCTTTCAACCACTACAACAAACACTATCAGTGTCTACACAGGCCAACTCGTGCTCCCATGCAGCACAACTCCTATAATTTAGATATTGCTTTATTCTGCCCTCAGGAACCATATTCTACAGATTTAAATTGATCTCAAGCTGATAAGAAAAGAAAACAGAAGTGTCTGAAGGATCTGGGAACAAAATAACAGATGTATCCTTAATGCATCTCCTTCACATCCTTGCATGGAGAAGTTAGAATGCAACCAATGGACAGTAAAATAAAAATGTAGTCCATATCGTGAGAAGTGAATCGACAAGTGGACATTAAAGTATTTTAAAAAATTAAAGCACCCCTGGTTGGAATAAAGGAGAAAGTGACACCTTCTCCAGGTGAACTGCTACCAACATATCTGCAGCTGCCTCCTCCTCCTCCCCCCCGATAATATTGTGATTTCCCTCCACTAGTAAACTTGTCATGTAGGCTTATGTAAAATGAGGCGGCTAAAGAGACACATCGTTCCTCTTCCATAGAATGCTTTTGTTTCCAATGCTAGACCAAATCTATCATTTCTAACAGACGAAAAGTCTGTTTCACATACAGTAAGACATGACATAACTGAATCATTTCCAGTTGAAAAAATGTGGAGAAAAAGCACAAAACTGTCAGATGGAGAAGTGATTCACTAAACTAACAGCACTCTGACAGCTGTCTACTGTGGCTCATTCACTAACTAATCATAACTAATATAAGCAACTCCATTAAGAAACTTTGAAAGTTTTATCTAAGAGCCAAAGTTTTCACATGTAGGCTTTTCCAAGGAGGTGGCAACTTCCAAGTTACCTTGGTAACAACAGAAATCTGCTTGTGCCAATGGAAAGAAGAAAAATCTTCATCTTGTAATTGGAATTTTAGTTAATAAGATATTAAAAATAAATAATACCACATTTATTAAATTTCCAAGTTTCTCAAAATGTTTGCATTGATGACTAAAGAATGTGTTCTTTCGGTCTCACCTCCTCGATCATGGTATCAATAGCATCAGACAGTTCGGCTTTAGTAGCATCATTGGCCACCATGTTCCTCAGTCTTAGACAATATTCTCTCAGCTGAAAGAAACCATGAAGCAAAACAGTAAGCACCATCCCATTCTGGCTTAACATGAGCTGGATTAAGAAAAAATTGTCGAGGAACAAATATACCTTATGATTGAGGATGTCATTCATTCTGCGTGAGGCCTCTGAGCTGTGTGACTCTGGGAAACATTTCTTTGGAATCACACCATACTTTTCTAGAGACAGAACGGTGTAAAATGTTTGACTTTTTAAATCAGGTCAGATGACTAAAACAAACAGTTCATTTTCCTGGGCCTAAAACTAAGCCAAACGCCATTTTCAATACAAAGGTTATTCAATCACTAAACATTAACTATGCATTGCTGCGATTGTGTGTTTTGATAAGAACTAACCAATGAGATTGACCAGCATGTCCCATTGTCCTCCGTCATTGGTTGGATTGGAGAGGAGGAACTGGACCAGACGACCATCCACCGGCTCCTTCCTCTGTGCCGTCTCCACACAGGCGTGGAGGAAGTAATAGCAACGCTCAATCTGTAGGAATGTGAGTAAAGTAAAGAAAAAAGAAACCGTACCCAGACAGTTTACTGACACTTCATGCTTTTTGCTTGTTTGTTTAATACGTCAATAACACTAGAGCAGAAAAGGGTGGGATTTAAAGTCATATCAAAGGCTGTGGTGGCCCACAATTACTGATAAGCATGACCACATAAGTCAGGCCTGCAGCAAAACCAAATATGTAGTCCCAGCCTCCAGTGCATATCAGTAGAATGAATCCATTGCACCTAGTCATCTGCAAGTTGGTGATCCTCCCACTTTTAGAGCCTCCATTTGGAAAAACTTTGAGTAAAACTACATTTCCCAACCAACTATACAGTTTTAGGAGGGCAACACAAACACTAAAAGGATCGGCAGCAAGATAGTATGCAAGCATTCCGTCCTACTGCTGAAATACACATAGTAAAACTGTAATTCCTGCATCATAATTAGTGTGTTTGGACTCATCAGTCTGGATTTCATAAATGTAACTTACATATAATCTTAATAAAAAGGATAATAAAATGTCAGCAGCCTTATAATGTGCACAGCAGAATAATGTATTCACAAAAAAAACTATTGTTGTAGAAGTAGTCTACTCATTACAGCGGGAATATGATAAAATAATTTAAACGTCATCTGACAACTAACTCAAGCTGAGAAGCCTTGTGGGATTTTAAACCTTTTCATAAATGACTGAAATGTACCAACACACAGAGGACAAAAACAACTAAATAAATAAAAACAAGTTTAGTTTTTGCTACATCCCAATCAGGTGAATAAAGACTGTTTTACTCAGTGGAGTCGCTCTTAAAATTCTTTAAGTTCAGATTACAGATAATAACGAAACCCACAAAGAATATTGAATCAATCTTAAGCCATGAGATGTCTCAGAAATCACTATATTGACAAGATGTATGACATTCCCCCAATGGACATGAAGTTTCTGAAGTCACACAACAAAGTTTTACACATCTCTGCCAGATAGTGCTGGGCCCATCATTTGGATGAGACTGAAAACCAGTTTAAGCCTTTTGCACTAAATGTGAGTATTAGATTACATTTATTTGGGCAGGAATAAGAGACGACAAAGACTTCATGTGAAACTAACTTTTGACACATTTACAACTTGATTTAGGCTCAAACTCCTCACCTCTGATGTTACTCAATAACAAGATTACCAAGAAGAACAAGAACATCCTGCTTCCCTGTGGCTCAACATTCATGTTTCGACATTCAAAAAAAATAAATAAAAAAATCACACTACTACATACTATCCACGAGTTGCACTCGTTGCGTGGAAAATGCATTTTCATGGTGGGACCCCCATCTGTTTAAACATGTGGGAGAAAGAAACAGCACCAGTGTGGAAAAGAAGAGTGATGTGTCACTGTGACGCAAGAACTGGAAGATCTCTGACCAGAGCACACAAAAGAGGGTTTTAGGTGGACAATGCATGTATAGTACTGGGATACTGCATAGTAACACTGCACCTATGCTCATGTGCGTGCACACACGTTGTTCTAACTGAAAAAACAACAACAATAGAAACATCCATTTAACAAAATGCTACAAAACTCACACCTTAACTCAGAAAATGTAACAAAACTACACTAATTAATATGAGTGTGACTTTTCTGTATCCGTTACCTTGTCCCAGAAAAAGAGATAGGACTGACTAAACTCAAACTCCTCTATGTTGAACTTCTTCATGAAGGGAAGTCGCATCACGTTGAGGCACGAGAAGATCCAACATCTCCCTATTTAAAACAACAACAAAAAGACAAAAAAGGTATATACAATTATGAATATTAGCACAGACTTCAGAGGAAAGTGCATGAGCAACAGTTGTGGTTTAAAACAGCAGTTGAAAACCTGACGGGCAAGAATTGCTTGTCGTGGATTCTTTTAGTGAACAACAGGGCTGGATGGACCCATCTGAACGCTGTTTCACATCTCTGCTGGGCAACAATAGCTGCCCGAGTAGGAGAGTATTATTTTAAAATGTGGGCTGCAGTCAAAATGAGTCTATTTATTGGAAATATTGATTGGTATGTGAGACAAGGCTACCTTTTATAGCCCACACTTTATTATTTCTGCTGCACAACTTTGTTGCGAAGCATTGACATCAATGTAATGTGGTATATTATGGTGGTGGAAGAGAAACAAATTACAACAATGAGAATTTAAAACTCCTAGTTTTTCTGTGTTCATTGTCCCAAGAGCTAAC
Organism: Rhadinocentrus ornatus; assembly: GCA_037177495.1. NCBI lineage: Eukaryota > Metazoa > Chordata > Actinopteri > Atheriniformes > Melanotaeniidae > Rhadinocentrus > Rhadinocentrus ornatus. Next base: position 3,766,603 of record JBAMHW010000009.1, on the reverse strand, counting down.
ATACACAATAAACATCTGTTTCCCGTGGAAGGCATGTGTGTGGCAAAGGATGAAGCTGTACAGCATGATGACCCACCTGAGTTTTTCTGGTTGGTGATGGGCTTGCCCTCTGTCGGGATGGAGTGCTGGAAGATGTGCACAGTGTCTTGGACAGTTTGCCGGTGCAGACAAACCTCCAGCGGGTCGATGCAGGTCGACACATTCTGAGCCAACAGGTAACGTGGCTCGGCCCTCAGCCGCTTAATAAAGGTGGCTACCTTCTCCTTACTCAAACCTTCGCAAAAACATAAAACATAAAATGAAGAAAGAGTATGAAAAGAAGAATAAAAACAGAAAATTTTAATCCACTAGACAATATGACAAAAAGGCTGCAGCTCAAAGAAGGAATTTCCTACATTTATAATTCCCATGACTAATTTGTGCACTTTAAGCTAACAAACTTCCCACTTAAGATCTGACATATGAGCACTCACCCACTCAGATGTCACAATAATGCCTGGAAAACACCAGATCAATAATCACAAAAACAGCACATACTTTATTGAATACTTCAGCTGTCTGCTGCTTCCATTTTTCCATCACCTAAACCAGTAATTCCCAACCCTGGTCCTCAAGGACCACTATCCTGCAGGTCTTAGATGTTTCCCTGCTACAGCACACCTAATTCAAATTCATGGCTCATTAGCAGACTTATGCAGAGCTTGTCAGAGAACTATTTAATTTGAATCAGGTGTGTTGTAGCAGGGAGACATCTAAGACCTGCAGGGTTGGGAATTACTGATCTAAACAGAGATGATAGGGGAAAATAGCCTATAAAGGTTAATGAACCAAATTAAAACTAAAGCTATACTATAAAATAAAGAACATCATAACAAGAAGTTAGGAAGCACAACCAGAGCTTGAGAATGCTTTCTAGTAGCGCTATTAGTGGTCCAATTCCAGCTGAGGGCAGATCAGTTTGCTGGTATAGCTTATGTGTCTCCATCTGCAAGGGGAACACACTGGAAAGCTTGTCTGGTCCTAGTGTTTTGTTTTTTTTTGTTTGTTTTTTTTTGTTTGTTTTTTTTTTTTGGGGGGGGGGGGGGGGGGGGGGGGTTCCCCCCCCCCTTTTTGAAAACCCAACCTGAACCGGGGGGGGTTTTTTTTCTTTTTCCAAAAGCGCCCCAAAAAACCC
>JBAMHW010000009.1:3752432-3765329 GCA_037177495.1 Rhadinocentrus ornatus | reverse complement strand
CCCCCCCCCCCCCCCCCCCCCCCCCCCCCCCCCCCCCCCCCCCCCCCCCCCCCCCCCCCCCCCCCCCCCCCCCATACACACACACTTTGATAGAATCAAACTGGCACCGGTGAGTGGTTTGTAATTCTGTCAAATAATAGTGCAGAGCAATTAAACATTGAAAGGGAAATTGCCTAGTCATGCGTGTTGCCTAGAGTTCAACCAATCTCTCTCAGTTACATTCTGTTATTTTCCATTGACACAAAGCTGAAATGCATCAACTGGAAAATTAGAGCAGCGCCAAACTCTGTTAACCGTCATGCTTGCGTTGACAGTGCGAGAGTGAAGTCCCACGTCAACTTAATACTGTTTTGTCTGTGCTGCAACAGCTGGATTGACACTAGTGAGCTTTGACATAGGAAAAAAAAACTAAGTGATGAAGGTCCAGATTTGTAACAAAAAAACAAAGCCAAATTCATCAATCTGACAGGAGTTAAGTCAAACATGACACAGAGGGCTGACTCAAGGGTTGAAGAATTAAGTTGGTCAGTCTTTTATTAAGTAACTGCCATCACGAATGCTGAGGGCAGTCAGAATGGCTGTTTTTCTATGGAGTGGGGCCAAGCACATGTAGCTAAGATATGGTGACTTGCACATTTACACATGAGTAGTTACACAACTGGTTTTCTATTAGATAAGCACTTTATTACACTTTTCACTGCTCCATGTGCAAAGCGCTGAACTACAGCCGGAATGAAGCCCAAAAATGGTCATCCACCGTTGTTTGGGGGAGGGGGGAGGGGTATAACTCCATTGTCAGCATCTTACTAATGACTTTATTTCACACGTCGGGTTTTTTTTTGTTTTTTTCCCCCAAGTATCTTTTATAAGTGACATTTGGCTCAAAACAGTTCCCATATATACGAACAAAGCCAAAACATCTGTTTTTGTCTGCCAGTAGGAAGGGAGTAATAAAAGCTGAGGGAGGAAGCAGTCTTGAGCTGAGAGGGGTGGCTCACGGTTAACTTGAAACCACACTGTTTAGACCTATTTAATCTACATATGAAACAAACATTAAACGGTTTATTCTTCGGGTAAAAACTGATTTTATCCTAATAAAAAGTCCACTCGCAGAAATAAGGCTACTTTAAAGAGTTTGACAAGTCCATTTTGGACTAGCTGGCTAGGTAAGGTAACATTTCTAGCTCATGTAGCGGCAGTGTATAACAGACGATTTTATGGCTGTTAGTTTCCTGTGTCTACGGTTTGGATGTAGCTTTAGTGCTGACAATATGTTGACAAGAACTGTCAACTAAGCTCAGCAAACGAAGGTGGAGTCGTGCTAGATGGATGGCATGCTAACCAAATGAATGCTAACTTAGCTTGTTAGCTCCCTCAGCTGTCATCCTATAGCTGCTAAAAGACACGCCGAGCTCAGCCGGGCGGCGGCACAAACCATTGTGACTGAAACAAGAGATACTGACACTCAACTTACCACTTTCCATGTTCCCGGGGAGCTTGAGGAGCGTTGACTGTTGCTGTGATAAGTCGCCGGCTCTTTGTTTATGTCATTCACTGAGAGTCAGTCAGTGTGATCAGAAAGTGTACTCGTTAATGGGCTCATTGTCGATTTTTGACGTGGTGGTTGGGCGGAGTTTGTGAGCAATTATTAACTTACAGAAACTGTACATCATTGTGCTTGTCATTAGCGAACATAAAACGACTTGGGAAAGTCCATTCATTCATTCTAGAGGACGTTAATTCCCAAATAAATTAATTAATAACGCTTTTTGTTCACAAAATCACAGAAGTTTGGAGCCATTTCTAGGCGTTTTTTAAATGTAAACGAAAAGTATTGTTTTGTGTCACATTAAAAACAAAAAAAGCTTTAGTTTCCACTTCACGTATCCAAAGAATACCGCCGCTTTCACTTCCTCTCCCGCAGTTCAGTGTTAAGGGTAGGATCACGTAGCAGTGTTAAACAAGCGCTTCTTCGGACAACTTTGATTGATTTGGGGGGGGGGGGCAACAAAAACACTCCTGCTATTTCTGAATAACCACCAAATCAGGTATGACATGGTGTAACATTTAGAAAATTACTGTTAAAAAAGTTAATATTATTGTGATTAGATTCCATAAACCGAAATGTTAGCAAGTTTACAGCTATTTGTGGTTTTAAATGCCCACACTGTGGAAAGAATGCAGAAGTAGAAGGGAAACGAATCCTTAAATCCTCATCTTCTTAATCACCCAATGGGTCATATTTCATGTCAACTCAACGTCATATATTTTTTCTTTTTTTTCGCTATGTTATTCGGACTTACCGAAGACAGAAGACGGGAAAGCTAAGTCAGATGGAAGAGAACCAATTTCGCAAGCAAGATTCGGGTCCTGAGAAATTGAAAAAAACAAAAAAGAGGAAAGAAATTAATAAGTCACTACGGGGGTTGCTGGATAAATTTATCAGCGCTTCCATGGATGCGGTGGCTGAGCAGATGCCTAAGGTCTGAATATGCTAATGTGGTGACAATAACTAGCATCACCTATACCGACACATTAGGCGTGTCCCAATTCAGGGTCTGCACACTTCAAAGTGCGGATTCGTACTGTCCCAATTCACAGAATTTGAAGGACCCTCCGAATCCACCCTTCAAATCCGCACTTCGTTTGGCCGCAAAGGATGCTGGTGATGTATCCTTTGCGGCCTCTTTTCTCCTAGAAATCATTGCGCACAAAAGTACGTTTTTTTAAATACACTGTAGTAGAAACGTTACAAAACCTAGTACATTAAATGGATGTTTGTTAAATGGTGACATTAAAAATCGGTAATATATGATATTAGTGGATTTTTAAGGGGATAATGAAGTGTGTTCTGGCTGGAAAACAACAGACCTCAGACCATGTTTTTTTTTTTTTTTTTTTTTTGGGGTGTTCAGCGTCCACTGAAGTGTCCTATGAGTAATTTCAGAGATTTAACTGATTCAACATCCTGTGTCGTTGCTATGGAAAATTCTTGTTGGCCAGGTAAGCTGTCCCATTCCATGAACGTTAAGCGGACTTCGAAGTATGTAGACCAGTGATTCCCAACCGGGGGTACTCGTACCCCTAGTGGTACGTGAACACATTACAGGGGGTACGTGTAAACATTTCATATTTAATTTACCAGATGATGGGTTTATATCATCAGTCATTCCACAGCATTTGCTGTACCCTGGTAAAAAAAAAAAAAAAAGTAGGGCTGGGACGTGGTATGCTTAATAAATACCCAAAATGAATAATAAACCAAGCTTTTATGAATGTAAAGAGAAAAAAATCATTACCAAAAACAAAGACTAAATCAGGGCTGTGCACCTGCTACAGAGAGAGGGCGTGAGAGAGAAGACGCGTTCACAGACTACAGACACAAGGCAAAAACGCGCCAAAGCAGCCGTAGTCAAATATGGATAAATGACTGAAATAAATGCTCTGGATTCAGGGGAGGGTTCAACAGAGTCCAAGAAAAAAAAAAAGGCCACACCTAAACCTAGGCAGTACAGTGAAAACTATATTTTGTATGGATTTACTTCGACGTCTGCGGACCCGCCACAGCCACTGAGCTTCTTTTGCGGGGAAATTCTGGCAAATAGCTCAATGAGGCCAGCCCATTTACAGCGACACCAGAGCACCAAACATGCAGGAAGTATCGGTAAAACAGAGACTTTTTACAAACAAAAGTTGTCAGAATTTAGGTCAGGCCAGACTGTAATGGTGAAAGCTCCGTCTGCATCAAGCAAAGCACTGGGGGCTTCATATGCTGTATCTCTGCTTGTGGCTCACTCAATCGTTGGAGAGCTCATTCTCCCTGCAGCGAGTGTTATGCTGCAATTATGATGGACAAGAAAGCAGCTGACACACTGAAAAAAGTTCCCCTGTCGAACAACAAGTGTCCCGTTGGATCAATGATATGTCGGTTCTTATTATTGGACAAGTGGTGAAGAAAATAAAACAAGCTGGTCAGTTCGCTTTGCAGCTGGATGAAATGACAGATGTGAGTGGAGATGCTCAGCTCCTGGCCTTCGTTCGTTACAAAGATGTGTCAGACATAAACAAGCATATTTTATTTTGTAAAAAGCTGCCAGGAAAGACAACCGGAGAAGAAATGTTCCACAATGATGGGAAGTGTGAAGGGACTTTTTGGACACATAAAAAAGGTAAACCCCGACATTAAATGGATGCATTGTATTATTCATCGTTAAGCACTGGCCAGTAAGAGGGTTGTCCTGAGTTAAGTGCTGTTATGGATGATGCTGTGAAGATAATAAACTTCATACAATCCCGGCCATTGAATCACAGACTGTTTGAACTCTTTGTCATGAGAACTGCTCAGAGCATGAACAGCTATTGCTCCACACAGACGTGCGCTGGCTGTCACGTGGGAAAACGCTACTGAGACTTTATGAACTTCGCAATGAAGTTTTTATGTTCTTGAAGGAGCATCTGCATCTTCTTGCTGTGGTGTTTGAGGATGCCAAGTGGGTGGCACGCCTGGCATATCTAGCTGATGTGTTTACCAAACTGAACAAGCTCAACCAATCAATTCAGGGGAAGGAGTCACACATCCTGAAAATGTATGACAAAGTTAAAGGATTTGCCAAGAAGCTCAAGCTATGGGAGAGGGAATGTGATGAGGGAGATGTGAGCTCTTTCCCACTACTTGATACTCATCTTCCCTCCACTGATATTGCCCGGGGTCAATTGGTCAAACTGGTGAAAGCACAGCTGTCCAAACCCAGCATTGATTTTAGCCAGTATTTTCAGGATATCGAAGAAAAGTCTGAAAGACTGGACTGGGTGAGGAACCCATTCATTGTGAGTGAGAGCAGTAGCAACCTTTCTGCAAGGCTGCAGGAGCATCTGATGGATTTATCGTCTGACCGTGGGCTGAAAACTGACTGAGTTTTGGTGTGATGTGGAGAAGGAATATCCTGAACTGGGAAAACATGCACTGTTTGAACTTTTACCTTTTGGTTCTACCTATTTGTGTGAGGTGACCTTCTCAGCTTTGACATTAATCAAAACCAAGCAGAGGAACAGACTGGATGTGGAGAACAGCCTGGTAACAGCTGTTTCCACACTGCCCCCTGATCTACCAGAGCTTATCAAAGATTAGCAAGCTCAGGTGTCTCATTAAAGATCAGCTGAATGATGAAAACAAAGTAAAACTTACATAGTTTATAATAGTTTTTTCAGTATTTTGCTCCTGATTTTCTAAGTTAAATCTCTGTTTAAGGAGAACTTATTCAAAAGAGCTCCAGTTTTTGTTATAAGAAAGGGAGGTTTATCATTTTTTTCTGTGGAATTTATTTATTTAGATTGCTCATTCACTTCCATGGCAATATATTTATCAAAGCCAAAGTCCTGGATATTACAGTTAAACCTCTGTCTGAAACAAGGTGGGCATGTCAGGTAGAGCTTGTAAAAGCATACGCTATCAATCAAGTGATATTAAGGATGCTTTGCTGGAAGTCCCAGAGGACTTCAATGATCCCATACCATCATCTTCATGTATATAAAGTACAGTAACTGTATGTGCAATGTTTAGTCAATTATATTCTTAGTTTTTACGTGTTTTCTGGAGAAACAGATCATGAATTTTAAAATCAAGGGTATAGTTAAAGTTTCATTGCTCCATCAAAGATGGCAAGCATCCTGCTATTGTAATGAATTAAAGCCACGATTTTGACTTAAGGTGTATTTACCTTGCCCCAGAACTTGCATATAGGAATGAATCTTGAACAGACTGCTTACTACTGGCAATAAAATGTGATAAAAATTAATTGTGCTGTATTTTGAAAATAAAAACAGGTTAGACATTACGTCAGATAGAAAATGGAAACAGCTATCGCTACTTTTTAAATGGACAGAGCAGCCATGTGAGGTTTTAAGAGTCTTCCAACTTTCTGAGTCAGCAACAGGGTGTGTTCCAGTTGAACTTTATTACCAAGTTCAAGTTTCCTGTAATGATCAACTGCAAGGAACTGGGAAATTGCAATTTCCTGCATTGAATTGTATATATTGTTATTCCTCTTAAGCCATATTTAGGGGTTTGATTTGTTGTTTTTCTGTTTGTCCAACCATGTCTTAAATGTCCTTATATAAACTGTTGCTGTGGCATTTTCATTGTAAAATTGGTAAAATCAATCAATCATTCAGGTTTTATTATTCCATCAAAGATGGCTGCTATCCTGACCTAGGTAAAAAGGCCCAAACCATGCTACGAGCAAAATATTCACAATATTTCACCTGTTGCTCTTACAAACCTTTATTTTTGTTCTCGTCTGTATGCGAAACATTTTCAGGAGAGTCTTGTTGGAGAACAGTGGCTCTCTCCTTGCAGCTCTGCAATACAAACCATTGGTGATCAGTGTTTTCATGATGGTGGACACAAGAACATAAAGGAGAACCCTTTAGGTTCAGATCTTTCAGCTCCCAAAAACATGTTTTATGAACATCCACCTTTGTCAGTTCCCCCTCTTTGAATAAAACACAATGCCTACTCATACATCTTAATGTTATTTCTGTTTCAGATAAACCAATTAGTGTCATAATTCTCACCTGCCGCTCACAGATATTAAATATTATTTGGCCAAGAAATAAATCAAGTATATTTGAGTAATTTTAAATTATGAAGGCCCGTGTGATGTTTTGGTTATTATGATGCAGAGATTTTCTAAAGGGTTCACAACATGCACTCGTTTCTTCTCGCCTGTTAGCTTTATGATGGATGTGTAACATCACATGGCACTGCACTAATTGCTGATAAAGTCCAGCACTGTGTCGAACTGTAAAGTTTCTTTACACAGAAACTGAGTAAACACAGAATCTGTTTGCTGACAGCAATGCAGAAATAAAAGAAATGGGGAAAGAGAGATTATGATTCAAAACTGTTGTAAATGATTAAAATTAACAGGAGGCACTGGGCTTAATTAATGTCTCTTTATGTTGTCTACACCAGGGTCACTGCCAGCTATTTGGGTGCCCTAAGCACAACTACGTTGTGGCGTTCCCCCTTTTTATCACCTAGTCATTTTTACTGTTAACCACTAAAATCAGCTTATGCATAAGATTAGATAAAATAAATATTTCATTTAAAACAATTATGAACAGCCAGATTTGAAGGGAAAATTGACAAATAATCCACTATGATGCACAGTTCAATATTCTCATAATGTGATTCAACTGCCAAAAGTCAAGTCAGTCCCCCTTACTTTACAGCTGAGAAGTTACTGGAGCAAGCATTACAACTGAGCAGGCTGTACACTCTTAGAAAAAAGAAATGCTGCATACAACCATATAAGGTTCTTCGGCTTGTCCTCATAGGAAAACCCTTATTGGTGCCTGTTAGAACCCTTTGCAAGCGTTTTAACTGAAACCTTTTCAGAGGGTTCTGGCTAGAAATTTTCATAAAGGGTTACACCCAGAACCATAAGTAAAAGGTTACACCCAGAACCCTGTATGACAGGTTCTACACTGAACCCTGCAATCATGTGGTGGTTCCACCAATAACCCTTAATGGGGGTTATAGCTGGAACCCTTTTATATCCCAAGGGTTTCCTCCAGATCCCACACAGGAAGTTCCCCCCAAAATCCTTATATTTTCAAATGGTTTTATCTACAACCCACATAGACATCTTTTATGAGGATTTTACCAATAACCCTCTTGTCTTTTAATGGTTAAAGAAAATATTAATGCAACATATTAGGCACAACTATTGAATAACACACATTGTATATTGTGCATTGTGTTATCAAAATAGTTGAGATTGAAAAACGCATTCAACTTCATTCAAATCATTTTTATTTTTTTTCAGAAATCTTTACACAATGATAGATGAGGGCATACTGTTGGTCTTGTGTATAAAGGTGAGCATAGGCCAGTGGATTAACCAATGCTACAGACAGACAAGCCAGGCACCCCATGATGACCTCGTCAGGTGGATGAATATAATCTTCAGCTATGGTGACATAGATAAGACAAAAAAGTCAGCCAGTAGCATCCATACAAGACATAATCACTACACCAGATGAATTACATAGCTGTCTACCAACAGTAATGGATGGTCCAGTGAGTTCAAAATGTTTTAGAAATCTTCTTTGCGTTGTGGTTTTAATAGGACAAAAGGGACACTGCAATATTATGTTATCTCACCCCAAAAGGCACTTGCAAAGTCACCAATATCCTCTTTTTTCAGGCCAGTGGCACACATCGTCTTTTGTCCAAAGTTGATCATTATTCTGCAAAAAAGTACGTAAAAGAAACAAATGTTAATATTCTTACCTTAATAATACCTTTCCCCATGAAAATCCTTAGCTAGTCATGCTTGGTAAAATAAGACTTAACTTACCTTGATTCTCGAGGTTTCAGGTGTCGTCAAACTTTACCCATCTCTTAATCCACATTTCTACACAGGTGATCACATAAGGTAATAGTAATCAGCATTGACATGTCACACCTGTTTTGTCAATATGGCAACCAAGCGGGCAGCCAGCTCCCAGGCCACACATGGCAAAAATCATATCAAAATAGATTCCCAGAACAAAAATACCCCTCAAACTAATCCCATACAAAATTAATTTTACACTAGACAGACAAACCTATGAATATATGTTTTGTTTGTAGCAAAGGGACCCCACGTTTGATTATTTGACTTTTTTGACCGAATTTAATGGTTCTTTTTTTTACCCCTACTGGTTAAATTTATCATTTCATTCAATATATTCCTTTGGATATGAAAGGGCTCAGTGGTACACCTGTCCTACCCTGATTTGATTGAACTGGGTGCCTGTATGTTGAAGGTTTAGTGGATTAGAGCTTAGATTCCATTGGAATAAAATAGCGAGGCATACTCGCAAAAAGTTAGGGATATTTCACTTGTTGAGTGATGTCAGAACAGACTTAAAATGTACAATTACCTTTACAGGTGAACATGATTAGAATTTCTCTACAATTTTGAATGCAAGTGTACAACTGTTAAATGTTTAAGTAGTAATTACACAGCATGAAGTTCTCTAACAAGGTGATCAACTTCAAAAATCCATGGTGGAAATTAAATCCCCATTAACACCAAATTCAAGCAAATAAAAGGCACATACATGGTTCAAGATGGTTGGTCTTGTGGCTGATTTCTAAAACCATTTTTAAGTCAGCCAATCGGCAGCCACGCTGTAGAACACATGGTAACGCCCGATGAAGCTCATGCCAGGCCACATACTTCAGCATTAACAAGTCATAATCACCAATGAACATTAAGAAAAATGGTGCTTGTCATGACTGACCTCCTGGAAAGTGTTGGCACACTGTAATCCAGGATTAGTTGAGTTCACTAGAAACTTGTAGGGAAACCTGTTGCCTTAAACCATTCTAGTTTTTATAAATGCTTAAACATGTCAAGTTATATCAACATGGGCGACCATTAGACTTTGCTCAAACCCATTAGTTCACTTATCTAATTTTCTTTATACTCTCTAGTTGTTTGAACTTTCTTAAATGGGATTTATTCAAATTGTTTAGTTCAATCACTGAACTTTGTCATACACCTTCCAATCATAACAATTTCTAGATGGATCTTTATAACAGATTTGGGGTCCAGAACTGCTATCTGGAGAACTGAAATGGAGACAAATTTTTATGCCAGTAACCTTCACCTCTTTACCCATTACACAACATTAAAAAGATGTGGTTGGTGGTAGGTTTCTTTTCCTGTACTGTCCGTTTCCCCAATGGTGCCAACTTTAATATTCAAACAGTTCAGAACTTTCTAACATTGTTTAATTGTTACCATAGCACAGCAACTAAAGCACAGAACTTAAGTGTATAGCACAGCAATTAAAAAACCTTTTCCCATCAGCCTTTGGAGTCCAGAAATGTTGAGTTTCGAAAGCAGCCCTGCCCCCTCTGACAGAAACACATGTTCAGTTGTCTTTGCTAATAATTATTATTACACTGCAGAATGTAGAAATTTTTTTAGAAACAACTTATTTGTTTTAGTAAGGAGACATTTTTATATGAAACCTAAATGATAATTAATTAATACTAAAAAGTTTGTTAAAATAAAATCTGCGCTAAGAGTGCAACTAAATTGCAGGCGAACTGGCAGAAGCAAACCCCTAAGATTCTGTCCTCCTGTGTGAGCTTCATCGTGCTTTCCTGTGTCATCTACACTGTGGCTACTGATTGGCTCTATTGTAAAAATGGTGCCAGAAGACAGCCTCATGGTTTAACTCTTCACCTGACTCGTCAGCACAGTTGTCTATCATCGAGATTGGGGTTCAGTCTTGGAACATTGTTTTGCTAAATACAATACATTTAACTAGTCTATGACAAGACATGAAATTTCAGACTCTGTTAGAATCATTCAAATGAATTGATGGGAGCATTCCCGACACAGGCATTAAAAAACATGAATATTTGAGGGTGATGCTCTTCTAACACTCATACTTTAACTAGGCCTTGGAAAACCTTTTCTCCCAAATAAGGGTTCTCTGCATTAAAGTGGTTTCTATAGGAACCTTTATTCGTACATAGAACCCTTGATAGACCCTTTCTATGAAAAAGGGATTTTTTTAGATGCAAATGGTTTTGGGTAGCGTTCTGCCCTTCATGGAAAACCCTTATGGAACCATTCTTTGCAATCATTCTGTCGTGTCATTAAAAACAAACAAAACACACACACAAAAAAAAAACGACAAAGAATGTATCCTTATAAATTGTGCCATTGAGTGAATTTAATTGTGGTTGGATGAGAATTATAAACAGATACCATTGTAAGTTCCTATTGGTTTGTATGCGATCCATCGCACCTGCTCAGGACTCAAACTACAGAAGAGTCCATCAAGAGCATATAGCATACGTCTGTGGCCGGGTACGCAGATGTCCGTGGCAGAGACTCGAGAGAATTTGAGGAGCAAGTCCTGATTGATCTCCAGCGACAAGGACTTGGATAGCCAAGACCAGGCAATCCTTCTACATCCCTGGCCGTACCTGTACGAATTTTTTGAGCTAGTTGGAAGCAAGAACAACTCCTTTCGAATGCGCTGCAAGCTCTGGTTTTGACGTTCAATATTTATTTAGGCTATAAGTGTCTTTAAGTATGCAGTGAATAAAGTTAGACATCTAACACAGTCAATAAAGGCAGAAACAACTGAATCACTTACCAGACCATTTTAAACATCAGACTACTGTATATCTTTTAGAACGATTAGAGTAATGCCTTATTAAGTAGTTTTAATTATGCCTGCAATGGCCGTAGGTTTGATTCACACATACAGTATATTTTACACATTATCACTAATTTGTTTGTAACTCAGCTTTGGTTATTCTGAGAAATCATGGTCTTATTTGTTATCTTTACAACAAATTGTGGGCAATATGGCTCAGGCCTTAATGTCAGCTCTGAGGAGGGAAATCATTGGTAATGAAGTAGGAAAAACTTCAAGTTCATCTGTAGGCCACAGCAAACAGTTCGAGAGTTAACCAATTGAAAAGGTAAGATTTAATACTTTTCACAAAAAATTAAGAAAGTTGCTGATAAGTGTGCATTTCATGTGATTTTAGTGTAATGTTTCAGGACTAAGTTGGTATTTGGCCATTTTATTGGGGCTTTACTTGAATCTTTGGTGTTTGGTCTCAAACCAATAATTCTCCCCCAATTTTTAAAGGCTATTTCTAAACCTTTAATAAGTCAGAAGCCAAGAGAGGCAAAGGCTGGATCAACAGCCCAGGCCATCTCATAAAATACACAAATCTTGCCGTATTTGTCCTGCCGGGCCCCACCTATGTCACCCCCTAGAGGTGCCGAAGAGCTCACCTTAGCGCATGCGCGATTAGGAAAAAGAGTGTTGGTTGTTTCAAACGAAAGCAGACATGAACAGGCAATCAATTACAATAATTTTAATTCAGTTATAATATTTATTGTATGATTTATTTTGTATATGTGCACTGATATATAGTAAACAACCTACCTTGTTTACATTTAGGCCATAACTGCTTATACAATGACCCTTTTTGTGACAAATTATGTTTGGTAGAGTTTGAAATCACTAGTTTAATTCCTTTTAAATTTTTCTTTGCAAAGGATTTAAACTTTATTTTATTTTACTAACATGTTTTTAAATTCTGTTGTGTTTAATTATTTTTACTATTGATTTGCACATTTTGATTATGCTAGAATGAATGATTATCGGGTTCATTCCTTCCTTCCTTCCTTCCTTCCTTCCTTCATTCATTCATTCATTCATTCATTCATTCATTCATTCATTCATTCATTCATTCATTCATTCATTTTCCTAACCGCTTAGTCAATTTCTGGGTTGTGGGGATGCTGGAGCTTATCCAAGCAATTATCAGGGAAGAGGCAGGGTACACCCTGAACAGGTCTCTAGTCTATCGCAGGGCCAACACAGAGAGACAGACATAGAGACAAACGACCATTTACGTTCACATTCACTCCTAGGGAGTGCTTGCACACTGAATGATGAAGGACTGGTGCTTAATACAGAAATATTTCAGCGAGCAAGTACCATTCTGAGTGACCATTGGAGGCCAAACCCCAGACTGAGACAACATATACATTATCAAGTCAATCACCAGAGTTTCTAGTTCATCCAGTTACAGTCTAAACACAACAAAACACATACTCAGGTGTTTTTTCGTATCCTGGTTATTACATAGAAGCTACTGATGATGTTTCAATGTTATTGTTTTATATGGCAATGTCTGCTGTAATGTAATATTACCATAGAATAACCTTCTCAATCCCACCAACATATCATCCAATGAGGTGCTGGCTCTCCCATCTCTGAGGCTGAGGTGGTTAAAAAGCTCCTCAGTGGCAGGGCCCTGGGGGTGGATGAGATCCACCCAGAGTTCCTTAAGGCTCT
>JBAMHW010000009.1:3741004-3752332 GCA_037177495.1 Rhadinocentrus ornatus | reverse complement strand
TTATATATACATACATATACACAAAATGTTACTGCACTGCATTAATTCAAATAAAACCTAACTTAATTACTGATTTCACTGTAACTAAAATACAATCAAAAGCTAAAGTACACTGCTTTGCAACTTAGCTTCATTTTTATTGATCAAATATTACAATTTATGGTCTGCAAAGTTGTGTAATGTAATGCCACACATTTATTGCTCCTCACGGTTAAAACACTCCATTAAAGCCGACCCGACATCAGTCCCTTCAACACTGGCTGTTTCACCTCCGCTAGCTCCTGATATGAGACCAGGATACAGATTCATTGTGTCTACTTTAGAACGGATGGCTGTGTTCGATCACAGATATACAGGAAGAAATCCGGAGACACATGGAAGTTTTGAACAAACTGCTACGTAGTAAAATCTGGAACAATGCTATCCTACCAGAATCTTGACCGTTGATGTGTCCAGACACCAGGCAGCCGCCGCATGGGAATCCACTCTAACACCATCTAATAATTGAAAAATGTATTTTAAGCCCAAAGAGGAAATGCAAAACGTACATAAATGTCATTACGTTTGTACCATGTAATCGATGTAAGTATAGTCAGCGCTAAGTTGGGCTACATGTTGTAGCTAATGGCTAAAAACCTCATAACATAACTGAATAATTACCTCTCTCCTTAAATGTAGTCGCCGTTCTCTGTGGTTGATAATCAAACAATCACAGACTGCCATGAACAGATAACTTCACCATCTGTGGGAGTCTAGGCAAGTTTAGAAGAACAAGAGCAGGCTAAAGTAAACTCCATGTTAATCTTTGCCACAGCGCTTGTGCTTCCTGGGTTTTTTTACCTTTTTTTTCTCCGTCTTTAGCCTCAAGGCGCTGCATGCAGTTGCGTTTTAGATGACGTAATGATGGTGCACCGACTTGGCTTAGTCTAGTAAAAACCTGAACAGGTTTGCTGAACGCACCCGCTAAGCCCTGACTCTAGCGCCAACACTGGGACCAACCCAGTTCGTCTTTGGTTGAAATGCCCTAGTAGTAAGGCATAGTTAGAGAGATTTTTTTTTGTTGAATGATGTCAGAAGAGACTTAAAATGTACAATGACCCTTACAAGTGAACATAATTAGAATTTCTCTACAATTTTGAATGCAAGTATACAACTGTTAAATGTTTAAATGTTTAAGTACTAATTGCACTGCGTGCAGTTCTATAACAAATTGGCTCTATTGTAAAAATGGTGCCAGAAGACAGCCTCATGGTTTAACTCTTCACCTGACTCGTCAGCACAGTTGTCTATCATGGAGATTGGGGTTCAAAAGCCAGTCTTGGAAAATTGTTTTGCTAAATGCAATACATTTAACTAGTCTATGACAAGACATGAAATTTCAGACTTTGTTAGAATCAGTATAATGAATTGATGAGAGCATTTCAGACACATGAATTAAAAATACTTTATAAAAGAAGAACCTTTTTCCCAAAAAAGGGTTTTCTGCATTAAAGTGGTTTCTATAGGAACCCTTATTCTTACAGAGAACCCTTAAAGAACTCTTGATGGACCCTTTGAATGAAAAAGGGATTTTCAGACGCAAATGGCTCTGGGTGGAACCTCTGCCCTTCATGGAGAACCCTTTTGGAACCCTTATTTCTAAGAGTGTATATGTAGTTTCATATTAGTTTTAAAGATAGTTTCTTTGTTTACTTGTTAGTTTTGGTATGTATTATGTTTTGTACAATGATTTTGGTATGTCTGTAATCAATCAATAAAATGAACATGACACTGACAAGCATGAATAAACTTAAAAAAATACAGGTTAGTATTACATCATTTTATGCACATAAAAAGATCATTTAATGTCTGTGGTCTTTGCTTTCTGAGCAAGATTGTTTGTGAAAATCAGCCCCTTCCTGTTGAAAAGAACATGTCAGTGCTTTCCTGAAATTTATTATGTGAGGCTTCTAATGTAGATGTGTGTGCAAGGAAAGGCGTTGGGGAGGGGGGTAGATGAGTGGATCACTTCCTTCCTTTACTTCCATCTGGTATAGGGCAGCAAAGCCAAAGCCTGGCTTGGTCACAGAAAATAGGAAAAGAAAGTGAGAGAAAGGGCGTCTTCATGGGAGGACTGCTATTACAACAATCAGGGGTGTTTTCCAAAAAAGGCAAAACAGACTGACAGCCTTATTTCAGTGAGCCAAAACATGTGGGCTCAATCAGAATAGGGGAAGTATAACCAGCCTTAGATGAGCCATCAGCACTGTGTCGGCCAGACATGTATAACTTCTTCCTCTCTGTTATCAGCTGCGTCTGCATCGTTCATGCTGGTGAGTAACATATTTAAATCTGACATCAATGCTTTTGTTTTAAAGTGAAATCTCTTCTTCTTTGAGGCTAAACTAACACCAAACAGATAAAATTTAACATGTAGAAATATATTAAATGAACAAAAAACCTAATCTACATGTAAATCTACATTGATATTACAGTTTTACAGCTTTCCTTCATTAATATGGACTATTTTTCCACAAATAAGCTGTGAAAATTGCTGTATGATTATGTTGAATGAGCCCTGTTTTTAAAATGAATATAATAGTTTGACCACTCCTTGTTTACTTAATTGCATTTTGAAATTAAGATCTCCCCTATTAGCTTTCAGGTTATATGGTCTTCTGTGGGTCTAGGATTGTTGAAATTTTTCTTAATGTCTACAACCGCTTGAATGAAGTCTTATCAGTTTTATAATCATGTCACCTTCTTTCAGTTCTAAGGGTTTAGTTATCAGGAGTCCAATTCATCTGGGTCTTATTAGTATTTACTAGTACTTTGCCAGTATTTATTTACAAAAAGAAAAACTAAGCACACCCTTACTACTTCTGTAAGAATTAATAGGATAAGTCTAACTAACCAAATAAAGAAGCAAGTGTAACCACCCATAAAGCGGAAGTTATTCATGATTTTTATGCTCTGTAGCAGGTGCAATGTGTGACAATCAAAGTTCAATTACAAACAATTTTTATATATCAGTAAAAACTGTATTTCTCTTGTAATTCACTAAAATAATTATGAGCCATAGATGTAAGTAATTTTTACACATTATACCTGCAAACACGATGCTAGGAAGAAAGTCATAAGCATTAATCTTACAGAAGCAATAGTTTCTTCCCAAGTTGAAAACATTAAAACAGAAGTTGCATAGGAGTGCATGTCCCAGGAGATTCACCAAAACATCAAACTGAAACTGAAAAAATCAACAAAAAAACAAGAGCATTTTATTGATGTTCAGGTATGTTAAACCATAGTTGTGAAAGAGGACTTTTATAAACCTGTCTGTAATGTGACACTAATGTTACTGGGATAGTCACCATTTTACCCACTAAAAACATGTACAGTTACTTTGTGTGCTGTAATGACCAAAATAAAACTTCCCTATCTAAGGTCTCTGTGCTAGAGAATGTCTGAAGGGTGTTTTTGCAAGACGTGAGACATTTTACGTGCCTGGAGGAAGCAGCTTGTCTCTGTCCTGTGTGGTCGTGCATTGTGAAGACACCTGGAAAAAAAATTGGACATGGGAAAATACAATAAATCAATCAGAGATCGCTATTGTTAAAGAAAGTGCAAGGCACCATTTGACCAGCGTGACAATCAGCGCCAATGAAACTCAACTAGAATTCAAATTTCTGCTTGTCGACCAATCGGATGAAGGCAGTTATAGATGCAAAGTTAATTGGAGTGATGGTAGCACTGGAGTGGGACATTGGATGCAAGTAAATGTCACAAAAGGTATATGAAGACTGTCACACATATTGACCAAATTTACATCATGTATGTTCTATCCAATGTTATTCGTGTGTTCTTTTTTTTGTCTTTCCCATCATACAGATGTCGTCTCCCAGAGACAGTTCTTGCACAGGGTTTTGATCTATGCTAGTGCTTCCCTTTGTCTTCCTGTCATTCTGGGGTTGGCTCGCTGCCTGAGTTCACAAATCAAGCCTCAGCCACATCCAAGGATACAGGTCACATACACAGCTGTACAGAGAAAACAACCGCACATGGCTCCGAACCGTCCACAGCCTCCACCTAGATGTCCGGTACCACAAAAACGAAGCATTTCCACTCATAAAGGTGCTTCTTATTCTTACTTTTAATAATCAGTAATGTGGTTTTGACAGGGACCACAGGGATTTTGGGCCCCATGAAAAGAAAGTAAAGTAGGCCCCCCCTCTGAATTTTTTGATACTGTAATACATAAAATTAGCAATTTAAATGATATTTTGATCATCATAACTATATTTCTGAAAAGAAAAACATGACAAAAAGACTACTTGGTAGGGGAAGCACTAAAACTACAATGAAGTTAATTTAGATTCAGTTATTTGCTGAAGGACGGATACTTAATATTCCAAAATCCATCTCTATCTTTTTTAAATACTTAAATAAATGATCTCAAGATAAATTATTAAAAATACAAAACCTAAATACAAAATAAAATCTTCCATGAAAACGAAATGCATTTATAATCTGTGGAGAAACAACTCAAATCTCAGCTGTTTTTTCCATCAAAAACAAAATGGCCACTCGTTTTCTATCATTGAACATTATCACTAAACAAGAGGCAAAAAAAAAAACTTAATTTAAAAATAAATAAATAAAATCAGACGCAAATGGTGAAATAAAGTAGGTAGGCTCGGAAATAAAAATTGCAGGACCTCAAATTGTATATTGTGTTATATGACACTGTGTAGATTTACAGCCAAACATTGGCTGGAAGCCGTCTTTAAAATTAAATAATCACATTTTAAAAGGTAGAACTTTGTGTGACAAGATATCAAGGAGTGGTATAGGTACACTATTGCTGAGTCATTCTCTTGCAATCACTGGCCCTTGCTCAGCCTTTTTCACATGAGCCCAATGTCGAGCTTTCTCCGTGGCAAAATCACTTATCAGTTCCTTAAAGTCCAGCTTTCCATTCTATCCAGCTATTCTATTATATACTGTAGTATCTCCAATGATGTAATGTAAGTTGAAATAGCATCACAATCATTATTTCTGGTGGCCTTCCACTATTTTGTTTTACTTAAAGGTGCTTTTAGTGATTTCACCAAAATTTCACGGGAATACTCCACGTCATTGTCTCCCTCATGTAGCAACACATACAAGTCTAATTATCTTCAAATCTATAGACTCACAGGTGAAGGCATTAGAGTAGTTGAAGGAAAACAGACAGTATATGATGCTATATGGTTGTGGCTAGTTAATCTTCTGATATCTAGAAACTTTTAATTTTTCTGTGATTGGATTGAAAGCAGTCACCCAGTCTGCTGCGCTAGAAATGTGCTCTGTTTCTACTGCAATGCAGCAGGATGAGTCCCAAACCTCAAATTACAGTGATAACTGAGGATTTTCTTAACCATTAAAAATCGTTCTAATATAAATACTTTTTTATTTAATATTAATATAAATTCATAAGAGTTTTTTCTATTATATGATGTTTTTTCTCCACAATAATCAATCAATTCAACACAGCTGCTCACCTCCTTCCTCAGGAGCCACCTGGACATTCTAAAGCAAAGAAACTTATTGATTCCATTGCATTTTAACTAAAATGTTTGCACGATTGTAAGTTTATCATTGAGTATCAGATAATTTTTTTTAGTATTACAATTGTAATGAGAGCCCCTTTAAGGCCCCTGTCAATCACAGGCCTCTCGAATCCTTCTGTATATGTCAGATATGGAATTTTAAGTGTACTGACTGTGTTTTTATTTCATAGCTTTCCCAAAATCCCAGCAGAAGACTGAGGTGGGTGGATGTCATATTCTATGACTGGAATATGGAATTTGTGTGAACTTATAAGTGTTTTATCAACTTTCCTATTCCTCCACAATGTTATAGGTGGTGTATGCAGACATTTCTCAGGAAGCCCTGGGGCAACGTGAAGCCCTGAGAGAATCTGGTCAGGCTACTGTCTACTCATCACTCAAATTTTCTTGACTGTAAAAAAACCATAATGAACATGAGGATCTCTCTGCAAAGGATCAAGTACCACATCGACAGTTTTTTTTGTGGATTTTTGCCTTTGGAAAATCTTTGATGCCGTCTGACTTATAAGACGCCATCTTTGACACTTGCTTAAGCTTCTGAATTAACCTGCATTTTAAGTGAAGCATATCCCAAGGAGGTAGTTCTTCTGTCAGCGATAAACATTGCAAGCTAACTTTCCTGATGTTACCACTTATTTTTGACCAAAAATGATGAACATGCCAGTCTTCAAAAAATCCAACAAACTTACTTTTTAGTAGTTATGTGTATTAAAGTGTGGTTTAAAAAGACTGTATTATGTGAAAAACAGTCAAGAAAAAACACAAATGACACAAAAAATACAACATTTTATTTTAGAATAAATTTTCAGTGGCACATTACAGAACCAAATTTACATATACATGTTTAGACATCTCTTAAATTAATATATTTCCTTTATTCATTTACTTTGATTAGCGTACTCTGCAGTGACGTTTTGTATATGACATCAATGGGAAAAATAATCATTTAATAAATTAAACATGTCAGAGAAAAAAAGGCTGAAGGGTTTTTGGGGGATACCTGCTACAAACTACACCACATCTGAACTTCCTGCTTCTGTTCAGAAGATTTCTGTCCCTGCTTCCCTTACTCGAGGTAATCACTGGTCCACACCATCTGAGGATTTTGTGTAATTGTCAGCACATGCAAATTTTATTGAGGCATATGAGAAAGGTACTCCTGAAGTAACTCCCTTTAGAATAGCTTAAAAGCTAAATGAAAATACAGAGGCTTTTTGAAACGTGGCCCAACTGAGCCTGTAAATCTTTATACTACTAAGTCAACATCAATAACAGCACAGTGAGAGTACACAGACAATCCTCCAAACGCTTCTAGGTTTGGTTGTTTGGTCACACTGGAAACTTGTCTATGCATTTAAAGGGATTCTTCTATTCATCTTTTTTTTCTGTCCTGTGGCGTTGGATGAAGTACTTATGAGCAGATGGGCTCCGTCATCACCGTATTTGCACACATACATGCTTGTTTACTTCATTTGATACCAGAGGATTCCACTAGGGGGCACATTAGAGAAGCCAGACTAGATATAGTCGCTGAATTTGTAGAATGTCAAGATAATGATAAACATGGTGACAAGAGAGGAACTTAGTATTTGGCTAATTTTGAGATTATGGTGATCAGAAATTATATGTAAGGCCCCGAAAACAAGCAAACTGTGTCTTGTAATAGCACAGTGGATTGGTAGGCCTGAGGTGGGCCTGGGTCAGGAGAACCTTGTTCAAGTCATTGAACTAGCAACTAAGGTAAAAACCACTGTGGGTCCCTGAGCAAGGCCCTTAACCCCTGACTGCTCCCCAGGTGCCAGAATCTGACTGCCCACTGCTCCTAGCAACTAGGATGGGTCAAAATGAAGAGAAAGAATTTCCCCAGTGTGAGACTAATTATAAAGGATTACAACTTTCCATCATTTTTAATGCTGTCAACCCTTTGACTTTACATCCAGTTAAATTGGTCACTCACATATTACAGTATCACAATATGTGAGATCACTCACAGACAAGAGGATGTGCACAAACAAACACGTGCACGAGTAATTTAAAGCAAGGAAATCTTCGGCCTTAGTGTATTAGACAACAGCGTGCCCTCAGTTTGGAAAAGCAGGGAGGAATTCTGACAGAGGAACTAAGCAAAGGGCTACTTAAAGGGACGCCACCAAAGGTTGAATTTTTACCATCTAAAACAAGTCAAACCTCAAAATGTCGTACCAGTTTCTTTATGCAATTTCACTTTTGCATCATAGTGCTTCTGTGTTCCAAGCTTTTCAGCCATTTTCATTGTCTCACAGTTGTTATCTTGTGATTAGACTGGCAGAATTGTGAGTCACAGTTCATCAATTGCAAGATACAGTATAATACACCATGCAATGGCAAAGAGCAATGCAGATGTTTGATTGAGAAAATAGTAAAAAGTTAAACAACTCAGTGGTGCAGTGAATTCATAAATCAGTGTTAATTATATCAGACTCTCCTTTGAGTTGTTTTTTTAACGTGAAAACGTCTTCTTCTGTGGCCCTGCTCTGAGTAGAGTTAGCTTAGCTCCCCATCAGAATTCATTTGTTTTTCTGTGAATTGATAGTGCTGACTGCAGTCTGCTGCACATTAGATAGCAGCAGAATTTGCATGTTTAAATGAAGACTTAATATAAATTTACCTAAATGTAAAATGCTTTACAAATTTAATCTCTTCTAGCAAAAGAACCACTAGACAAACAATAAACATATGACTGACCACCATATTCCCAGATAAAATTATTAGGTCTCTTTGTAATTTCTTCTAGTGGATGTCCACCACAGGTGTTGTTTTCCTCTGTCGGTTGGTTGACTGCTGCTTCTTCTGAACTAATGCCACTAGAAACATTCAGTGACACTGCAGCCCAGTTTATTCACTCCTAACCGTTCAGTGTCTCACTAGGTTAAAACCTCAGTATCCAGGTGTGTTAAATTCCCGTTTATAGTTGGACACAAACTGTGCTCGGGATGAAGGCCAGCTTGTGCTCAGCATTGAATGGGATTAGAAACTTCCTATTACTGTCACAGTGCTTTGATCTGGAAAGAGCAGAGCTTCCCAACACAGAAAGAAAACACTCCTAACAGCAGAGTGTCAAGAATCTGAAGTTTTCAGTTCCAGATACAGCTGAACACGTGTCTGTTTTTGCCCCGAACCCAGACTTTCTGATCATAATAGGACTTAACTGACCCAGTTTTCACACAGTGTGTTATTTTCAGCTTTTTCATTGTTGCTTAACAGGTCAACTGAATCTCAAGTATTACTGCTCATAAGTACTTCACATTATCTCGCAAAAAATCATAAAAATTGTCTTTGCTGATTAATCCCAGTTTGTGCTGTACTGGGCTAATAATGCAGAATGATTGAAGATTAAAGAGGACAGATGGACTTTTGTGCTTGTGAGCAACTGGCTTTGCAATTTTAGATTTTGAAATAACTAAAAAGGCAGAAAGCAAAATATTAGAAAAAATAAAAATTTGCATTCAAGTGTTTTAATAAAAGGTCGTTCAAAGGGTCACTGCAACCTGAAGCATCTTTTTTTCAAGTCATCTTCCTCAGCTCCAATGCTGTGAAACAAAAAAAACAAAAACCTGAAGAGACTTTCCTTTTTCAAACCACCAGACAAACACACTTATACACTTAGATAGCAAGCTTCAATGAGAGGTTCAAAGAGGTGAAATGTTTTCAGTAAGTGCAACGTCTATTTTCAGCAAATGTGGGTGTTGTTCAGCTACCCACAACTGTGCTGTAACCAGATCCCGAAAAATTCTCATCCTCTCACATAGTGAGAGGCACACAGTGACAAGACACAGACGGAGAAAAGGGCTTTTGATAGATTGTAAGGCGCAGCTTTGGCTAGAATAAGCTAGTGGCAAAATGTGTTGGCAGCTGTCTCCAACTGTTTCCCACGTGTACTAATTTTTACTAACCAGGGCTTTGAAGTTACCCCTACAAATGCAGAAATGATGTGCTAGGAGGAGGCATGTCAACTTTATAGTGCTGTGGACACAATGCAGCAGCTAGCATGGTTACAAAAGCATCTCAGAAATCATAACTCTAGAAAAGCAATAATTTACACAAAGAACAATTTTGTATCCCACAGAAAAAAGACATCCAGTGTTGACACCTTCAAGGCTTTGCCATTGTGTCTATTGGACATTAAGTTCTGTTAGTTTTTTAATTGTGTGACTCTGCCTTCTGTTTTTTAGGCAAAAGAGGAACTTTTACCAAATGTACCATTCAAGGACAACGGTAAAAAGAACATCCTGTTGTCTGTAATTATTTCCACTGAGTACGAAACAGTCGAGTAACAGTTTGGCCATAAACATGTGTCTCTAGGAAAGCTGATGTTCAAGAAAAAGCAGAGGCGGAGTCTAGCTCGGCTTACACAGTATTACAGCCACGCAGAGAACAATCAACAATTATGATGCAGCAAATTTTTAGTCATTTCAGTAGCTAAGTCAGTTAAAACGAAAGTGAAGATGTCGGCTTCTTCCCCTCATGTTACACTCACAGTATTTGT
The DNA here is from genome assembly GCA_037177495.1 of Rhadinocentrus ornatus. NCBI lineage: Eukaryota > Metazoa > Chordata > Actinopteri > Atheriniformes > Melanotaeniidae > Rhadinocentrus > Rhadinocentrus ornatus. The sequence continues at coordinate 3,742,219 of JBAMHW010000009.1, read as the reverse complement.
CAGTAGATTTATAGTATGTGTGGGGGGTCCGTGTTGTATAGCTAATTGCTGGATTATCCTTTGCTCATGGTTATAGAAAGTAGGTGTATCTTTGAAGCTGTGATTTTTTTAAGTTCCCTTCGTTCGTCTCGCCTCTTCATTGTGCAAGTTTGTTTTTGTTTTCAATTCGACATAACTACTCAGACTGTAAGAGAGAAGAGAAAACAGGGAGGTCAGTTAGAGGATAGCACAAGAGGAATACTGATACACAGATAATAATATGTCTTTATAAAAGTCTGAGGATCAAAAACAGACCAAAGAGTTTTCTGTCAAAACTCTAACTATGCTGCAATAGTTTAGTTTAACTTCAAACATGAGAGACAAATTTAAAACTTACAGTTGTGGATGAGTGGCTCATTTTGTCAAAACGAAACTTCAAGTTTGACCTGGGTGACGTCTTACTTTTTCCATCTGCACAATACAGAGGAAATAACCAGAAATGGAGGGGATGTTTATTAGGAAACAAACTGCCAACCCTGGAATGCCGTTCAACTGACAGTGAGCTCTGCATGCTCCACAGATTGTATGTTACCTGTTGGACTGCGGCACATGATGACTGGCGTACCAGATCCCTGGCTGTCAATGCTGAGAGCAGGGCTGAAGGCAGAGGAAGAAGCTATAGATGGATGACTGACCTGGGTGGGGGGGTGGAATAGGTTAGTAAAAGTGAAGTTAATGTGAAGAAGTGGAAGAGGGCAGAAACTGAAAGGCTCACTAAAAGGGATGTGTTACTTTTTTTTTTTTTTTTTTTTTTTTTTATAAAAATAAGTACATTTAGTTATTTAAATGATTGTCAGAAACATGTCTATCTTTGTGTTTATACTATAAAGTCCTGCTTTAATTTTCCCCTCAATTTCCTGTGTTGACTCCTTTGGAGTTAAAGCTAGCTGAGTACTGATAGTACAGTAGCTTTATTCAAACTAAATGAATTTTATACTCACGGTCTCCAGTTCCTCCAGAGCTTCTGTTTCTCCTGTGGTGCTGCTGAAGCTGCTGGTGCTGGATGAAGAACGAGAGATGTTGGGCCTGCTGCTGCTGCTGCACTCCTTCAGCTTGATAAAAGGCCTGTTGATGAAAAACAGAGAAACAAACACATAAAGAGGCAGAAAATTACATTAGTTTTATTATAAATATTTGTGCTTGCTCTCCAAGCCCCATTATTTAAAATAGACTTTC
>JBAMHW010000009.1:3720656-3735828 GCA_037177495.1 Rhadinocentrus ornatus | reverse complement strand
TATAAATATATATATAACTTTGTCACAGTCCTTCATGACACCCCATAGCACCCAGATGCCAGCAAGAAGCGCAGCATAAATCATATTGCATCTATAATGACCCTATACAGCATCATTCAGGGTAAGGAAGTCACATGAAGTCTCATGTAATTAATCTATTTTATTCCTCACCTTTTTGAAGACTGCTGAATTTGGGAGAGGCGGCCCAAAAGAAGGGACGTCTTCCCTCGCCGTAACCGAAACCTGTTGACATACACAAGTAATAGTTAGGGGAGTATAAAAAAAGATCAGAGTTAAGCTGGGAGTATGAAAGAAAGTCTGAGCAGAAATATGGAGGATATAGTATATCATTTGTCATTTACATGGAAATTATCACCAGTGTATAGCTTACTAGCGCACATTGTGCTAAGGCATTATGTCAACACAAAAATCTGGTTTCTACCTTGTAGGTTGTGTACTCTGTACAAGGGTTCTCAGCCTGCACCAGCACATAAGCATGCAGGAAGTTGGAGGCGATCATGTCTGGAACAAACGGTGTGGGCTCTTCCTGGAAGACTGCAGCCACAATATCATTTCCTATGTGCCTTTTCCTTTGGAGCTGAGAAGAAAACATCATAAGTTAGACATTAGATGTTTCACTTTTGTAAAGGTCAGGGAACAATTTTCCTTTATGACACAAAAGCCACAAAATCCAGAAAATGGCTTTGTTTGATTCCTGGGAGAATTTCAGACACTTCACATCAAAAATACTATTAAAGTAGTATTATATCTTGGTACCTGCTGAACATCACCCTCTGTGAAGGGAAGCTTAGTTGACACATGGAACATAATCTCTCTCTGTCTGAAGACAGTGTAGACAGACTCAGACCCCGTCTGTCCATGAGATACATCCAACCCTCCACGGAACCTGTGACATTTTTAAAGTACATTGTGAATGTGTTCCTCCAGTATTAAATCAAGAGATTGGATTCTGTTTGGTAAGGTTTAGCACTAAACAAAGAAATAAATGTATTTTGCCGTGTTTTCCAATTAGCTTCCTTAAAAGATAAAGTGGCAAGGGGTAACAGTATACTAAAGGCCAGCAAGACAACAAAAAAGCGTTTTTAAAGCTCCGATTACATGCCCATGTCGCACTTTCTTTCCTCAGATCTGTTTTAGTAAGCAGTTTATCCCAGTTGCATGCTGAGTCCAAAGCAGCAGGACAAAAAGCTCCAAGGTTACAGTAATTAAACCCTGCTATGTCCCTCCACTGCTGTGAACTTAGTGCATCTTTCTTTTTTTCATCTTTCTGCAGCCTTTTCACCCCTCTGTTTATTTACGTATCAATGATTTCTGCCTCCTGTCCCTCTAGACTTTTCCACCACTTTTACCCTTTAAAATCCTGAAGTTCAATGTTGTCTCCTAAGATACTGAGAAATTCCTTGAAAGCAGGCGTCTCTTCATTGTTCCCAAATAGTTCTTCCTCAGATGTCTGAGAGGAAAACAGAGAGAGAGAGAAAAACACAGAAGGTGAATTCATGTACAAAAAATATGATGGTGGATGTGTGGCGACCACAAGCCCACAACAAGGTTGCTTACCTGTCTAAACTTCTGGTAGATGACTCCAAATTTAAACGTGTTGTTCACCTCATGCTCGTCATAGCCCACTATCAAATGGGATCCCTGCATGTAAGCAAAAATAGCTTTACAGTAGCTTTCACTATGATTATTATTGAAATTGTACACTTTCTTGCTTGCTGTAGCTATTAACAAAAGCCAGTTTTCCTCTTTTTCAAAATGTCTCCAGGGCAGTTTTAACAGAGCCATATTGTCAAAGGCCAACATGCAACAAACTGCCATGCCCCCCCCGACGATGACCGTGGAAGCGCAGACACACAAGAGGAGGAGCAGATCCATCATACCCAGTTTAGGAAGTTATTATACCCTCACTTTCTTTCTTGAATAATGAGCTCACTGAACAGGGCAGATGCTGGAGATGTAGGGACCTTATGACAGGCAAAATGTCAAAAGCGGCATGATATTTTTCTGGTTAAGACTCAGAGGGAATTAGAAAATTAATTATGTTTGGGGACAGGTGGGGGATGCTGGCAAAAATAATAACAGGAAACAGCACACTGGCAGCAGGTTTATCTTGGAATAATACTGGATATGCACATTTATGTAAGGTATTCTAAGAAGCTCAGGCCTTAGTTCTTTTGACAACATTGTGCCCCCTGTCTCTCTGCAGAGGCAGGGATGGAAGAAAAGAGCTCAGGTCAACTTAAAAGAGTTGAAAAGGTTAAAAGAGTTGAGGTCAGACTTGGTTATGATGAGGTCACGGGGGGGAGAGTAGAGGATAAACTCACCCGAGGGTACAGGACTGGGTTGAACTTCAGCCCCGTGGCATCATCGCACAGAAGCTGGAAGAAAAAGAGTCACAAGATTTGACTAAAAATCCCTCCATTAGCTACTGAAAGGAAATAGTAACCTGTAAAATTACTTTTACACAATAAAAACAGTTTACAATCTATAAATGCACCTGAACCTCCAATTATATGTCATGCTTTCTAAAATTCCCAGTATTTTGTCTTTTTTAAACTGACATAATATCTGACTTCCATAAATCTGTATAGACTGCAAATGCTGATGAATAATTCAAGAAGGAAGGGCCAAACAGAGGTAAAAATCTTCCTGCAGTGATAACATGACAGTGGAAGCGTTCTGGGTTGTAGTTGTGTAGAGTCATAGTCTAGTGCCTTCTGTTTAAAGTCTATTAGAGAGCAGATTCCAGCTCTCCTATCTATCAATCAATAGCTGCTTTTAACACCTGTGAGGATTTTTCTGAGACACTGGCAAACAAATAAAATCTTTTTATTTGGAAAAATGCACAACATTTTCATTCAAAACAATTCATACTTGGCCAGCCATGGTGCAGGTCCAAAGAAGCTAGTATGTTAATATTTAGTTGCTGGCGTGTAAGGCCATGCCATAAAGCAAAATGCAGCTGTCACGTGATGACATGTGACTCCAGGCTGGAAAAATTCAGGATGCTGCAGGACAGTGATGGCTCCAGGAATGTGCATAATTAATGTCAGTGCGCCATCAAAACAAGTCAAAAGCACAGAGGTTTATGGACAGATACCTATATAGTGTTGCTTTAAGGAAATTAAGAACAAATGTGGTCAAACCAAGCACAGACGTTATAGACAAATAGAGGGAAATGTCTATGAATTCTCAATGGAACTTTAAGTTTTCAGTACAGCTTTATGTACTTCTAACTTAAAAATGAAAGTTAATTTTTCTTTCTAATAAATTAAACAATCCAACAATTTGTTGAAGTACATCATGATTATGCTGTAACTTTAGTCAGTGCAGTCAGCTTGATGAGGAAAATACTGAGCAGCTTCATGCATATTTAAAAAAAGACTATATTTTGATACAATATAATTAAAAAACCTTATCTTAATTAAGAATATTCATGTAAAAAATATAAGAATCATAGGGGACATTTTACCTAATGTGAGTACTCGACTTGCTTTCAGTGTGTGAAAGCCTCTTTCTTTGATTGCCATTCTCAATAGACTTTTAAGTACTTCCTCTGGGAAGCATGAGCACTTTTGTCTATTACTGGTGATTGGAAATATGGCACCCCAGGAAGCTTCATGAAGTGTGGCTTCACTTATTTTTATGCACATAACAAAAAAACAAAAACAAAACAAAACAGGAAGTGAATATTGAGCTTTCCTGACTCTTGTGGCATATCTTTAGTGTTTGTTCTGTCACATTGACTCTACTCACTGATTACAATACTGTTTTCTTTCTTGGGTTCATCTTATCAGTATGTGAAGGGAGAGTTAAGTGCTGCTGTATGACAGCATGAGTAAGCAGCTGAAAGATATGTCAACCCTTTTTTTTAGCTGATAAAAAAGGAGTCCATGAATAAAATGAAGCTTTTACAGCTAAAATTACAGCAAGTTTTGATTTAACAAAATGTCCAGTTTAAGGAATTTCAAAAACTGACACTCACCTTTGCAATCTGAGGTACACTGGGCAGCAGGTTGAGCCCAGCTAAAGAAATTCTGTCATGAACTGTTTTGGCCTTTGATCTGCACGTTGAACAAACAAAACACAATAAAAACAATGTTTGTAAGACTCTTCAGAAATTTGGTCATGGTGGCTTAGTGGGGTTGGCAGAGAACCGTCGCCAGTGCAGCGCCTAGTTCAAATCCTGCCCATTGCCAGTTCCTTCATAAAATCATCCCACTCTGGTGGGTTGGGGAGGGGGCTGTAACCTATTGGTTACAGAGGTGGGCTCGGGTTCTGGAGAACCAACTACGGTAAAAACCACTGTGGACCCTGGAGCAAGGCCCTGTCTGCTCCCTGGGTGCTGGAATCTGGCAGCTGTGCTAGCAACCAGGATGGGTCAAAATGCAGAGAAAGAATTACAAGATTACAACATAAACAGGTGCAGTGATATTATTTACACAAGGGTTTATTTACATACCAGTGATATTAGCAGCCTTATATCTGTCAGATTAGCAATCACATGGCTACAGCCAACAGAGCATTGCATTATTGTTTTGTTCTCTGCTGTTAATAAAAAGGTCACCAACTGTGATGATGGCAAAAAAAGCTGGCCTCCACAGAGTCACAAAATTAGTTAAAACTAAATATGACATTGATTACAAACACCTGCCACATAAGAGAGAAGAAGAGGAGAAGAAAGAGCCAAAGCTGTGGGGGGCACTATGCAGTTATTGTGAACCTAAGCAACATTTAGATAAATTGATATTAAGTTCAGCGCATATATCTCCATCCATCCATTTGTTTTCTTAGATCAGGTAAAAAAGACAGCATGTTCTGAAGGAAAACTCAGACTTCTCAATTCACAGTAACAATATCCACCTTCTCTACAGGGAACCTGAGATGTCTCGAACTAAATGGGAAATATATAATCCCTCTACCATGTTTTGGGTCTGCTACAGGGTCTCCTCACAGTTGGATGTGCCCTAAAAACCTCCAAAGGGAGGCAACCAGTAGGCATCAATCAGATGCTTGAACCACCTGAGATAATTCCTTTCGATTTGGAGAAGCAGCAGCTCTACTCTGAACTTCTACCCAGATGCTTAATCTAATCACACTCTCTAAGGTTGAGCCCAGCCACACTGCTGAAAAAAAAGAAAGACATTTTCATTATCCAAATATCATGACTAATGGGTAACAGTAGAAACAAAGATGGACCGGTAAAGCTTTGCGTTTTGACTCTGCTCTCTTTATGAAAACCAACCAGTCAACTTGTGCAATGCCCTCATTATTACAGACACAATCTTCATCTTACCATCACTCCTGTTCCTGAGACAAAGACCCATCCTTGACCCTGAAGGTTCATTCAACTGAGTCACCAATAACATTGCTATTGGCCTTATTAGCCTTTTTTGGCTAGTTTTTTAATGCTTTATGCTGTCATCAGTCCACAGTTTTCACAATATAATTTTTATTGCATATCACTACTTGGACAGATCCAACCAAGAAGAGGCAATAAAGCTATATTAGATAGCAGGAACATGGACATAGATTTGAAGATCTTAGGTCAGTGAAGTAAAAAAATTGTTACATTGCATTTGTGTCTTTGCACCTGAGCATGATGCGTAGGAACTCCTGCCCCTCAGCTTCCTCGTGTTTCAGAGACATGATGAGGTTGCCTATGCTGCTGCCAGTGCAGTAGTAGTTCATGTGCTCCTGGGAGAAAGAAAATACAGGGAAACATTTCAGGTCAAACACAATAACAGATTTGCTGAGTACACAGTCAGCGTGACATTAGCACACACACACATACTAACCTTGCCTAGGAAGTGTTTGCGGTAGGCTCGCGCTGTGCTGTTACACTCCAGGCGGTAGCTATGCACCCCACCGGGGCTCATACCCTCACCTCCATCCTCTTCCTCACAAAAACTGGACTCTGACGAGGAAGGGGTTCCAACGGATGCCTCAGCATCCTCAATCCAGTAGCCACCAAACTGAGGCAGGATTACCTGGGGATATGGACCACCTTTCTCCAGGATCTTTTACATAAGGGTTTGGATGAGAATAAGGTTACAAGATAAAGGCTAAAATGTAACAGATTCAAAACAATTTTGACAGGTAAAGTTCAGCTGAACTGCAGCTTCATATCATGCAATCCTAGGAAGGTATTGCTTAAAAGAATATTGCCTTAAAATTCTGGATCTATTGTCAGGAAGACTTTTAGCTGAATGCTGTACATCAAAAGGGCGTAAATATATGAGAAATGACTCACATCTTCTATCCGTGGGTAGGGGATATAGTCGTCCTGTAAAACAGAAAACACATATTTCTAAACAAGGAAATTTTAGCTTTTGAACTCCTTTGACTTTACCCACAATGATAAAAAGTTGCAAGCACAACACAAACACAGGCAAAAGGTAATGCAATTCATTATGCCAAATAGACTGTCAGGCAATGATGCAATAGCCTGAAATGCATACATCATTGGCAAACATCACTTAAGGTGTGTCACCACTTGATGATGTCAGAGCTATTATGATTCCGTGGCCCTTACGTGCCCTTGGGCAATCTGCAGCTCCAATATGTGATTTCTAAATACTGCAGAGGCCTGTCTGCACTACGGACAGCCGGTCATTTATATTCTGAAGTGGTAGGAGTCAGGATGCTGGCAGGCCATACAGGATCAATTGACAGTTGGGGCTCATTCAACTTATAATCAATCAGATCAAGAGGCTTGCGATTTTACCTTTCAAAAAGCCTTGGGAAAATTTGGAACATGCTTTCAGGGAGCTCAGCCCCTCATAAGTAAGACAGGTGAGAGAAGAACAATCACAGAGCAAAGCAGGGGGCATGATGAAGCCGTGACGAAGAGCAGAATGCAGATCGGTGAAGGTGATATAACAACACAAACTAATGAGATTCACAGAAAAGATATGAACAAGTGTGCATCCAGCCACACCTTCCATTTTTTGGTCTCTTCAGGTCTGGGGACCTTATTAGTGTCCGTTCGCAGCATGAGGATGGAGAAGCACAAGGGTCAGAAGGAAAGTTCTGTGCATTTGTGAAGTTTCTTAAAACATAGTATTCTCATTTTCAGAGCTCACATTCTCTGTAACCAGATGACAGCTGAGTGAGTCACACATGTCGATACACTCTCCTGCATACACTCACAAGCATACATACACACAGGTAATACAAACGCTTAGTCACCCTCTATGAATCAGACCACACACTGAGGGAAGCTTCTCCCAGTTTATCATCAGCTGTTGCGGCACAGCAGCACTCGCATGAAGGCTGTCAGAATGACTGAAAATAATGTATTTGAACCAATAATATTGAAATGTTGAATATCTAAATCGGGAATCACCAACTCTGGATCTCTTGGACCATTGTCCTGCAGGTCCTGCAAACTCCACCTTTTTGATTACTATGTGTAGTATTACAACCTGTTCTATTAGCTTTATGTAGCCTAACCTTGATTCAGAGGCTTTATCTGTAATGTTGCAATTGAGAACATTTATAAGATTAATCTTTATTCAAAATATTCCTCATATTTCCCTATCAACTATGTTGTTCAGCTTTAAGTTCTTGTCTGAATTTTCCACGTAAAAGCACTTGAAATCCTAAACTGCTGAGAAAAATTAAGCTGTCAAGCCAGATTCTTTAAGCTACTATGATTTCATTTTGTTTGAAATGAATTACCACAGACATTCATGTTTTATTTATACACAATGTTAGCATTATAATGTCGGCAAAGCTCATGAAAGTTATGCTTGAATGGGAAAATGTATTTTTTTTAAGTTTGTGAATTTTATTTTTTTATTTAGCTGCTATTTAATTGACTGACTGTAATTAGAGTACACTTATCTTTTTGCAGCATGTGATGGCAATTAAAAAGAGAAAACATTAGCAGGCTTGTTTTAAGTGTTTGTGTTTATAGGGTGTGTATGAGCTGTTTATGTTTTTTTCCATTAAATTAATGTGCTGCATTCATGTCTTTTTTTTAAATCCCTGATATTCCTTGCAATTGCATCTCATGCCTAATGAAATTTTGCAAACATACGGTAACAGAAAACCTGCAAAACACACTTTGTGTCTCTTTCTTTCCTCCATTCTCATTCCCTCCTTTTCATACTCCCATCTGTCCTCAAAGCCTGTGCCCTCAGGGGTCTGTTGGTGGCACAAAGTGGTCGCACACTGGGAGAGACAGACTGTGCTCTAAGGAAATAGAAAATCAATGTATTCCTTGCAGAGAAGGAGAAAATAGTCTGTCTAGATCTTTCCAGAGCTTTTTTACTTTTCCCCTCCGAGTCTGCATTATCCAGTAGGAAAAACACTCTGAACCCAGCAGGCTCACATATACTCGAGTCTTATTCTGTCTGACTGTGGTAGCAGGTAAAAAAAACAAAGAGAGACAAAGAAACAACACAGATCATGTCAACAGTGAAAAGATTCTTGTTCAGTAATATTTGTAAAAAATGAGAAGAAGAAAGAAGGGAATGGTAAACAAGGAGGACAAACACTACAGCAGAGAAAACACTTTTAAATGAAAGAAAATCAGTATTCTCTACCTGCATCCTTTCCAGCATATCGAAGAACTCTGCAGACTTAAACAGAAACAGAAATTGATTACAAATAGAATACACAGTGCTAAACTCTGAGCATCTAAGCACTAAGATTTTCTGACACCAAACACAATTTCAGTCAATATATCAGCCTACTCATCACCCTTTAGCTGCCCCTCATTTACACCTCTTGCAGGTGTTTCACCACTCAATAAAAACCCAAAATGTCTGACTTTAAAGGTCTTACACTCATAACATGGGTCCTGACAACAGCAGCAGATCTCTGTGTGCAGCTCTCCTGCTTTACCATGTCAAGAGGGCAGGGTAGTGCATCAGTCCCACATGCACACACACTGATAAGGAGCCACTTCCTCAGACAGCAACACACCCGAAAGCACACGCTCGCATAAATGCAAGCATACGCCAGTGTTGTGCATGTTTTTGTCCCCCACAGCTTCCACCTTGCCACACAAACTAACTGTAAGGGTGATAATGGCCTACACATTTTTTGTGGTCAGATTATGTAGCACTTACGACATGTAAAGGTTGTGTGTGTGCAGACTGTAGGCCACGAATGTGTTCACACACCCAGTCATTCACAGCAGATGCCAAAATAAACTTCATGTAAAAAAATAAATAAATAATAAATGAAAAAGGAAAGGAAAACATTTAAGAAAACAGAACAGCAGAATTATGAATCCTGTAAATTGCAATGTAATTACTGAAATCAGACTGACTGAACTAGAAAGGTCTAAATACGTTGTTGACCGATATTTATCATCATTTTAAATCGATTTTTTTCCAGCTCAGATAAAGAATTATTAAACTGGAAACACTCAGTGAGAACAGACCTCTGCCAAGCTATTGTATTTATCTTTTTTGACAATAACTGTGGGCATAATTTTTCAGTTAGAAGTTCTAATAGTAAAATTATCCCTATATCCCTATAGTAAAAAACCCTTTAAAAAATCCTGGGTCTACCCAGTAATCCAGATCACCCCCAGAATCTAATCGCTTTTTTCTTATTCCATTTCTGAGGTTTGCTGAGTATTTTATCAAAATCCATCCAGACAGACAAAACACATGACCACTACCTTAGTGGAGGTACAAACTCTTTCTATATATACACCCTTTACATTATATAAATCTATCATCTCCACTGCCAGTGCTAGCAAACACACACTCACAGACACATCTCTTATCAAAGAGTTAATATTAACCCTATAAAGGTGCTGCAAGCTGATACTGTGCTGCAGCCAGACCTGCAGAGTCCACAACAGACAGCTAAACCAGCAACAAAACCTGCCGTCTCATTCTGAAAAACCTGAGGAGTCTTGTGTTAGTCTCTCTGCTCACAATGCAAATAAAACTGGAGGTCATTGAGTCTGTGGGCAATAAAGAGTGATGCATTTTATTAAATATAATTTTAAAGTTCTATTAAATCTGTAGGCTCAGACTTGAGAGTGGGATGGATTTTCAGTACAGACCATACTCAATACACACAGTGGTAACACTGTAATAACACAGTCAGCCACAGTTGTATCCACACATACACACTGACTGAATGTTTTTTCATAGAACCTCCTCAGTCATGTTAGCCAATTGTTTACTAAATGTTACATTTTTTTTTCCAGGTAATCAAACAATCGAACCATGAGAAACGAGCCTTTGCCCACAAATAAAGTTTTAGTGAAATAAAACTACATTCCCTTTACATAAAAAATGAGAGAGATATTGAATAATTCATAGTTTTTCATGGTTACAGGATTTTCATACTATTTTGCATCAGTCGTGCAAGGTCACAGTCCTTTCATTGTAGCTTTATTGACATATTTGCAGGAAAAATGTTGAAAATGGAGAAGCTTGTAAAACTACAGTAATTACTCCTATCATTTAGCTCACAAGCAGCATAATGACTACCCAGTGATCATTACATGATTTCTGTTGTCTTTTTAACCTGCATATTTACATGTGATGAAAATATACAGTGTTCATTAATGTGCATTGTCCTCATCAAATAAACAAATAAATGAAATAGAATTTAAACATCCAATGCATATTTTATGGAGAGCCTATAGTCCAGATATTGTGTTCCATCTTCAGCTATATCACCCCCAGTGTCCAGACATGAAAAAGGTCAAGAAAGCTGTTTCTGTTTGTTTCACTGTCGGTCTATCAAACAGCACTTGAACATGTCATGTCTTGTCCTTGCCATTCTGTTCTCTGTTATCTCAGTGTCTCATCATGCTAATTCCTCCTCTGTTCTCTTCTGTGTCTTTTCTTTCTCTATCTTTCTCTCTAACCCAGCAACATCTGCATCCCTTATCTCCCACGGCAACCAATGAAGAGGGTCCCACGGGCCACAGGCAAATTAAACAGGCAGCCCCCCTGCATTGCTGAATGACTGACAGGCTCCATTGGCAGCAAGAAATCACACATATTCATGTTAAGTCATGAACATAATTGGCCACAAATTGACAGAAATGGTGAAAAGCAACAGACTGGGACAGCAATCTCCATATCTTCACATGTTATCTACAGGATTAATGGAATGTCACAGAATTTAACTTCATCAGACAGAAATTCAAAGATTACCAAGAGAAGATCAATGGGGACTTTTTTTTTCCTCCTTTAAATTCTTTTTCAACTTCCTTTCTCTTGTATTTACCATTAGTAACAGCTCAAACATCATTACAGCCACTTGCATGGCATTTCTAGTAGAGCACTTGCTAGCTCTGTTTAGAAAAATGACGCAGAGTGCTCAGGAAACTCATTCCCTGGATCAACAGTGTGATGGGAGGGTGATGACATAAACTGAAGTCGACAGCTATGACCTTTGTGCTTTAATACACAAAAGTCTTCCCAGTATTTTTGCACTGTTTCAGCTTGGTCCTGGTTATGAAATATTGCTGTGAACCAGTTCACATGTGGGAGTGAATCTGCTATAAATAAGCCATAAAAATGTGAAAAGTTTTAGAGGAAGCAAGCACTGCCAAATTAATCACAGCACCTACTGTTGTTTTCTCTCTATAGTGATTTTACCTGTTTGACTGAGCCTAATGCTGGAGCTGCAAGATAGAATAACATGTGCTGTAAAGTTGATTAATTTATCTGTGTGGACGTTCCATAAAGTTTACACATATCAGCAGCATTAACACAATGTTGTGTTTACAATCTATCACCAACACCGTCCAAATTATTAAAAAAAGCAAAGCTTTAAGAGCAATTTGCTAAACTCTTTAGAGGTAGATATAAAAAGTAGATTTACTTCTTGAAAGTACATTCAAGTTAATTTACACACTAAGCTGCACATTTTGATCTACAATATTAGATATTTCTTGGCTAGAAAAGCATTAGCACACACTTACCAATGCAGCAGCTGCAGCTAACACATCTTGCGCACCTTGTGTGTTATTCCTATCCTCATTCACTTTTAACTGCTATTTTGCCTCAATACCCAAAGCTAAAACAGGAAAATCAAGTCGGGCGACTAACTGAACTATTGTTTGTCACAAAAGAACTAGTCATTCAAGGGTTTATGTGTCTAACAAGCACACACAATCGCACAGCCGTGTGACGAGTTTTATTTTGCTGTCTCAGCTACAGTGGCCCTGTTCCACAAAGCAAGTCATGTTGAACCTCAGAGTATGTTCATCTTAAAATGTGGGAAACTCTCAGTTTTCTATGCCAGAAAGCGAGGTAAGTCTTACCTTAAGTCTGTTACCATGGTAACTGACTCCATGAAGTGAACCTCCTTGCTGGTAGGTTCATCAAAATAAATAAAAAACACTGAGTTCTAGCCATCTCCTGCCACCTCAAGCAGCTGTCAGACGTGGGTTGTCCGTACCAACGTGTTTCCAGAGATTCAGAAGCTAAATGAATTCTAGGGGTGGGTTAAAAAAGGTATCTAATTATTTACAGGCTTTGTAGTTAATAAATCTCAATTAATCGCACAACAATGTTTGCCTCAAAAAGCAACATTTTTCTTTTACTTACATGGATTTTTGTGGACGACTGGATCAAATAATTAACACAGACATTGATATTGTAAATTCAAGCTCTAGTAATGTCTGGAAAAAATGCATTCAATTGCATATCAATTCAAAACAGTAGATAAATAAATAAAAAATATCCCTGCTCAAATTTTAACAGAGCTACAGTTAAAGTGTCATTTTAAGTACTTTAGCAGCTCCAGCCGTTCTTTGGTTAAGAGTCTATAACTGTCACGCCCTCACCTGGTCCAGCCAGGCACCACAGCCACCACATCCTGGATCCCTCATCATTCACACGTGCCCCCGCTAATCACTGCCCGGATCCCAAACCAGTCACACCTGTTTCCCATTCACCCGTCCTTCCATATATACTCCAGCTCCACATTCACTCCCTGTTGGACCTTAAACTACGCACCCTCCTGGACTTGCCCACTCCCCATTCCACAGTTCCAGTTTGTCTAAGTAAGATCAGTCCATTTGTGTTTGTTCTAATAAACGATTTCTGTTACCCTTATCCTGTCTCCGAGGAGTCCCATACGTTACAATAACATGTAAGTACTTTTAACTAGGGATGGTAAAACTGAGGCCTCATGAATCATCGAGCCAGCTTTGAGCCAAATGCATGAAAATGGCTCAGTGTTCAGAACCATTTGACCAACTCAAAGAGCTCCATCTGCTGGTTATGGGCATCTGATGCATCAGGACAGCGTTGACGCTTCACATCTGTCATTCCTGTCTCATCTTGTAATAAGTGTTAAATAAACAATACGTATTCTACCATGAGTGAATATTTATTTTCTGTTGTTTATATAAAAAATAAAGAGGGGTTATTAGGTAACATTTGTCTAGGTAACATAATATATGGTGTAATTTAAAGTATACCCATCTGTAATGACAGTAGTGGTCTGCTCACAGCGGGAACGGGGACGTGTGAGGGAAGGGGTGTTGCGCAACGGGGATAGTGATTATGTTACTGATTTTATACAGTTGTATCAAAACATATGATGAGACCAATGCTTGTGCAACTTTGTGATGTGTGAGTTTTTTATTTAAAAACGGTATTTTTTCAACAATGTTAGGCTTCAGTCTGCTCCTCTTGTGGCACACTACCTCTCCAGCTTTGGAGAAGACCCGCTCGCAAGGCACAGATGTGGCTGGCGTGTGCAAATACTGTTTTGCCAGCCTGAATAGGCTGGGGTAAACAGATTTGCGTGTCCTCCAGTGGGTCTTCTCCTCTGGAGAGGTAGGGTTCCGCTAGGTAACGTTGGACCTCCACCGTGGCATCTGCCGTTGCACTCTGAGTGCTCTGGGTTGCACCTAAACAAGAAATAAGTAGGTGATAATAAACCTTTTTCAGGAGGAAATTGTCTCCGGGTGTTTGGAGCGCAAATGCTGCAGCATGGCCGACGTGTTACCGCTGTACGTTATCTCCTGAGCACATGTCAAACACTTGACTTTTTTTGGTGAAATAAAGTCAAAGTGTTCCCATGCATATGAACGTACACACTTGGGTGGCACCGGCTCGCCCTCCATCGCCCTTCCTCTCTGTCTCACTCACACACCTTTCACTCTACACACAATCTCTTTCAGCCTCTCAAACACTCTAAACGTATCGGTATTTATATCTATATATAGTAACCTAACTATATTTATATGTATATCTGTATGTATGTGAGTGTATGTATGTAGTATTTCTCCTCTGTGTTTGTCACTAAGTGTGTCTATATAAATGTTTGTCAGCTAAATGTGATCTAATATAAGCTAATGCTGATGTGATGCTTTCCCTAAATCTGTTCTCCAAATGTAATGTCGAACAATCGCTAGCAGAATCTCCTCCTCTCAAAAACCCACGATCTCCTAAATGTTTGGAACCCCTTTTAATTAATTGACAGATTGCGAAGCCCCGCCCCTTCGAACTTCCCATGGGCTGCTGGACACGCGCTTATGATGTAACCATGCCTCGTTTGGTCCATCACGTGATTTTTGGCATGCTGAATCAATGCTCAGAGACATTGCTCGCAACACTCGACACGTGATCGAGCAGACTGCTTGAGCATAACATCCCTAGAGACAACCTATTCAACCAAAACAAAACTTTTAGAGCTTCCAGAAATGAAAAGAAAATGACATTTTTTGGCAGCTAAATTTGGTTAGATAAGTTTTCCTTTTTCATTCTAGTTCCAGGTGTTTTGTTTGTCTTGGCTCTCCCGTTTTTACTCAGTCATGTCAACAGTGAAAGACTCACTCCAATACTTATTTGGAACCATTTAAAATGGTCTCAGTGGTCTCTAAATTGTGAATATTAAGTTAGGGCGAAAATCACAAAACCTGTGCCCTTTTCCAGGACTCTGCTTCTGCACCATGGACTGTATATAAAAGATGGACGGAGTTCCATGACGTCACCCGTAGGTTTCTGAAGAGCAAAAGTGAAGCTTGTTGGGCGGTTCCTACCATCGCCATCTTGGCAGCGTCACGCCTGTTGTAGCTCCTGAAAAATATACAAAAATGGGCAAAGCTGAGAGGGGGGCTGTGAGCATGGGGGTGGATGATTGACGTCTATCAAACTCTGAGCTGCCTGTAGCTAAGAGCTAACTGAGCCAACTCGGATCTAAC
>JBAMHW010000009.1:3688746-3709867 GCA_037177495.1 Rhadinocentrus ornatus | reverse complement strand
ACTACATCTCTCGGCTGGCCTGGGAACGCCTCGGGATCCCTCCGGGTGAGCTGGTGAATGTGGCCGGGGAGAGGGAATCTGGGTTTCCCTACTTAGTCAGCTGCCCCCGCAACCCGACTCTGGAAAAGCGGCAGAAAATGGATTGATGGATGGATACATCTACACACTGATTCTGTTTATTAAATGTTGATATGTGTGTGAGGAAGCTGGAGAGATACAACAAAAGACTGATGTATTTCTGTTAGGACCGATCACACGCTTCACATTTGGACAGTAATCAGCTAGAACACATAGCAGGGAAAGAGTGTGAGAAAAAAAAGAAAAAAAAGGGGAATAAGATCTTCACACGTGACTGACCAATCACAGAAAGAGCAGATAAGGTCATTAAAAAAGGAAATCAGAATAATGGAAAGATGATCGAAAATAAAGATGAGCACACAGAGACAGAAAGATTGGGATGAGGGTGAATTGCTGGTCTCTGTTAAAAGGTGCTTATTGCACAGAACTCTCTCCAGCTGATCTTAATATTTGTTATGAAACTTGATAATGAGTCAGATTGTCAAGCTGATTGGCCAATTACACAACTAATGGTTTCACTAATGGAGTTAATACATGAGTAATTGGAGACAGACAAAAGGAGAAAGGCGAGGGTCATGCAGATGTGGAGAGAGTAGAGAGAAGGGGGCATACAGTAAGGCAGCCTGCTGTGAAGGGCAGGCAGACAATATAGATAAACAATCCAGTCCAATATCACATATTAGACTCGACAGTTACAGCTCTGGTAAGCACTCAAAGAGGCTGATGTTACAGGAGGCGGAAATGTAATGCCTGTTGCTTAATATAACCACAGTTAATCCAGTTAGAAGGATACAAACTCATCTCCTTTAAGGTATAACAAGCATTTAATGAATGTTGCCTTAAATTTACATTTACAGTGAAAGGTACATGGTATGTGTGCTCAAATCACCTATAATGCCCTTTAAAACCCTGATTGAATTAAAACCAATTTTGTCATGCCTCCACTTCCTCTTAAGTTCTCCACTTTCTAGCAGTCTTTGAAACAAGGTCCAATCCACATGTGAAGTAAAAAAGGATGGCTACAAGTATCAGTCAGCTGTCCAACAGGAAAACGCAGGCATTCTAGATATGCAACAATATCCAAGAAAGGTCAAGGGAGCAATAATTAGAAGGCCACTGCAGACCAAAGTCACCATCTGTTTCCTGTGAGAACATCAGGCCTCGTCTTCTGTCTTACTGTGATATGAATAGAGGTGACAGCGGGCAGGATATTAGATGGTCCAACCAACCTGAAACACTCTCATTATAAGTGAAAGGGAAAGACAGACAGTTAGGCAGGGGCTGATGAAGAGCTGCATGCCTCTGGTGAAGAGGTTTATAAATTTGGTAAAGAAAATACAGGTTCTTCATCTGCACAGCGGGCATCAGAGAGTGGAGGATTTAAATAGCCTTTTCATTGAGCTGTTGTGCTGATAGAGCAGAGTAAATGGAGTTTCTGTGTGTGTGTGTGTGTATGTGTGTACAAAACAAGGGTTTTAACTGCAGGTAGAGATACACAGGAACCAATTGTACAAGATCAACACACCTCTGAATAAACACAGTCATTATCACCTCAGTTGTTCATGTAATGTTCTGAAACCCATGTCAACAAGCAGAGAACTGTACTAAAAGCATTTGAGCCTTGGGAAAAAATACATAGACAATATTTTATGTTCAAATCAGCCTGTATCTTCTTTAGTATTAATTTGAATTTCCTCCACTTGCTATTATGTTCTCCATGTTTTATTATATATGTATGTTAAAGGTCAGATATTCTTTATTATTATTTCCTGCAAAATGTGATCCACAATATGCACAAGAAAACGAACAGATCACAGAGTAAAGGACAAAAAAAAAAAAAAACAACAACAAAAAACAAACAAACAAACAAAAAAAAAAATTGGGATCCTGAAGTCAAACAACTCTACAGAAAAGATGATAAAATAATTTCAATTTGATCCTTGAGAACATGCAGCGCCCTGCCCTTCGGTGTATACCACCCACACAGCCAAATACAGTCAGAGCCTTTATGGAGCCAAGTTGCTAGCAATGCTAGATCTTCTTCACAGTTTCTGTTTTTATCTCCTCTTCCCTTTTAATTATTCCTGTAATTACGCCAAGCATTAAACTGACTAGACATGGTTGAAAGTATCGTTTGAAGCACTCACAGGCCCACACATGAAAACTATAAATATTTCATTTCATGAGTCGTGTGGAAAACCAGATTACTTGTACACGATGACATAACCAAAGGTTGACCCTTACATTTAACAATTTTGTGTTTGTCCAAATTTGTTGACTTAACTGGCTTTCATGATGATGAACAGGGTAAATAAGCAGCTTCTCTGACACATAAACACACATTGTGTCTCTGATTTAGCATTAAATCATTGAAGGAGAATACTAAACAACCTAGTGAAAGGCTACATTCGGCAGCTTTTGTCTTACCTTTGAAATGTCAGTGTTGTTCTCTGTATTTCAGCACAAATGATGCCAAGAAACCATTGACGGACACATACAAGTATTTACCACCTAACAGTAAGGAGACATGGAGAAAGGCCACCAGCTAAATCACCTTTGAAGTTTTACCTTGGATTTTCCTTCATGCAGGCAATTCCACTTTGACTGCTGTAGATATGTGGCTATAATTAGTGGATGCATTAACATACAGCCTCCTCGTGTAGTAAACACCTGAAGGTCAGCTCAATTTAAATGACAAAATGTAGCATCCTCCTCGCTGACAGAAATGTCAGTCCATTTGAGTTCAAAAGATTATTTTCAGGTTTTGTGTTCTGAAATTCCCCAAATATCCCCCTATGTCTATTTCTTGGTCATTTGCAAACATGATTAATAACATTTATGTGTCAAAAAGTTTAGGAAAGTTTGATTTAAGAGTGTTGACATATGAAGTTACTCTGCTTAGAAGCACATTAAAGCTTGTGAGTGGATTTTACACGTCTTTTCTAATCATTCAAATTTGCCTGAGTGGTTAACACTTATCTATATTTTTATTTATATATATATTTATTATACTTATATAGAAAACATATCTCTGTGTTACACGGACCTAAAATGGGACATACTTTTTTCCCTCAGGTTAACACAGTTTACTCCACTTAACCCTATCAACAAGCTAACTAGCACACACGACAAATTGAGTTTAGACCCACCACACCTTATACGTAGAAATTGGGCTAAATTGAACCAGTTCCAAGTTTGTTCCTGTAAAGGCACATTCTGGTATGGAGTCACATCCAATGACAAATCTGAAATCAGAATTTTTAACTTTTGACCAGAAAAAAAAAGAGGAAGCTAATAATAAGTCAGATTTCCTGGCCATGATACAAAACATTAAAGAAAGACAGATCATCGGTAGCTTGAATTTTTCTTAAGTGAGCTACAGAATTTCTGAAAATTGTTGTTTAAAGCAAGAGCAAAAGGTTTTCATTTTCAAGGTATAGCAAATGCAGTGTGATTTAAAGTTAGAGGTGGGTGGAGATAAAGATGAGCAGACTGAATAATTCTTCACTGATTACACTTACAATACAGTGTTTCCCAATGTACACTACCAGTCAAAAGCAAGCACAGTGGTGCATTGCAATGCAAATAATCATAGATGCCTAGCATCACCAATTTTTCGGCTTCGACTAAATCCGACCTAATCCTATTCGTATTTCTAGACTCCCCTGTCTCTTTATCATTGTTCAAACTCACCCTGTCTCACTGACTAGTCAAAAGGAAAAATAAAAAATAGTCAAGCATCTGCCAGATGACAATGAATATCTCTCTTCTCATCTAGCTTCGCTACACCAGGCTACTTGATATCTACACCAGAGCAGAAAGGCTGTGAAGAAAAAAAGAGAAAGACAGACAGCAAGAGGAACAGAAACAATGGTCGACAGACAGACTGCTAAGAGAATGCTACAGAGAGAGGTGTGGGGAGAAACAATAAATGAATCTCTGCCAACTAAAAATAGCACCCTCAATCCCTTGTGCAGAGCTGGGTAAATAGGCCTGTCTTGGGTGGGTCTCTGGGCACTTGTTAGAGACAATAGCATCTCATCCATTAGACTTCAAGACAAGGCTGTGTGTCATGCATGCACACATTTCTAACAAATAGTAAGTATAATGACATCTTTCTAAAATAGTGATTATAGGGAGGAGAGAATGCCCAAGAGAAGAAGAAATTTAAAAAGATGTAGTAACTAGACAGGAAAAATTAGGGGGAGAAAGAGGAATGGAAAAACATGAGAGTGAATAAAAGCGGTTGTGTTAAATGACATGAGGAGTAGGGTTTGGTTGTAAGTGGAGGGAGGAGTGAACAGTCAAAGGAAAAACAGTGTAAAGTGGACAAGAAAAGCAAACACAAGAAGGCTTTTTAAAAGTATCAACCACAGTTCATCTGTCTAAAATAGTTTTTTGCTTATATACTGCATTGCCTAAAATTTGCCATTGGCTAATGTGAAGAAACAGTACTCTCAAAGATTTATATGCACAAGTTTTACACTTTTATTTTATATAAATATACATACATCTCTATAAAGTNNNNATAGCATTTTTTCTTCAACAGCTTAATAATAATCAATTACCACTTCTAAAACCAAAACCAAAGCACTAAAAAAGTAAGCAAGGAAATTGTGGCTTTTGTCTGCCCTTTACTATTTTGTGGCATGTCAAGCTAACTAGCTTACTTATTTTTTACCTAAACAGTTCTTCTGTGGACCCAAATGTCTTCCCATTAAACTTGACCTAGCATAGCTGCTAATGCTACATCACTGTTGTGTCATATTGTGCAACTAAAGCAGTTTTAGCACAAATTCTATTTTTTTTAAAAATGATTATTTATTTTTATTTTTTTTGTGGTTCAAAAAAGTTCTTGCTCTAAATTTTCCAGCACTTTAAGCCACTGGAGTTGATAACCTGTGAGTTTAAAGGGTATAAACAGGCTAGAAAAGCGTAGTAAAGTACCTAAAATGTCTAGTAAAAGAAAAGTAGATTTGCATCACACCAGGCTGCAGTGGCTTAGTGCATGCCAGAGAAAGCCAGGCTCGTTATCCCTAATGGTTTTTAGTTGTGACCAGCAGTAAGTGTAATTATTTCTGGTAGTTGTTCAGTCCCAAATATTTCAACAGCCACAAGGCCCCTCCCGGATATAGTTACACCAACTTCATGAGCCGAAGTAAATGTGTTTCAGTACGTCATGGTCCTTAAAAACAACTTTTTAAAAGCATGCCAAACTATATCTCTTCTATCGGAGATGAAGCTCAATTTGTGTCTTACATTTCTGCTATCTGGCACCTCAAACGAAAAATAGTATTTAATGAAATGTGTATAAGAGACACAGATAAAACTTTTGATTGTGGTTTACTCACTGTTTGAAACATTAATACTAACATAGCTCGTTTGTATGTCAGCCAGCAGGAAACTGAGATGAGACATGTGCACTTCTTGAGAACCTTTATTGATTTTTTTAAAGTTAAAAAGCATCTTGTCTAAACAGACTCCAAATATTGTTGTTTCACCAGCTGCGCTTCCTCACCCTTAATAAGTAAGCATATCAACAGGGGAAAGCTTTCTGAAATCAATACCCCTGTCCTTCGCTTTCTTAGATTTAGCAGGGTGAAGGACTTTCCACAGCCTGACATAATGTCCTCCACCACAGGACGGGAATCTGTCTGTTCTGTTCAGTCTGTGTGGGTTGATAAATTACCAAATAGAGTGCACAGTCAATTACATGTCTGTATTATTAAGTTTGACTTTTCTGAAACTACAGTAGAATTATTTGCTATTTGCTCTTATTCAGAACTTTGTGAGAATATTGATGTTGCTGTCATGTTTGTGTAAGAATGTCCTCCTCCCAAATACAACACCTTGGAGTGTTTGTTCATGTAGACTGGAACAATGTATATTTACCTTTGAAGAATGTGATACTACTTGTTGTTTGCGAGGTACCACATATGAATTGTCAAGAGGAAGGCATATTGTAATGAAGTTATTATCTAGATCAAACCTGAGCACAATACTGATTAAACTTCCTGCACATTACCATTCATCCTCTTTTAACCTCATTTTGGTGATTGTAAGACTTCTTACACAGAACACTAGAGAATGATCTATCTTATTTTTTCATATTTTCTTCCACCTGTAAGGTCACTGTGAGCGTTCGAGAAAATGACCTACATGGCTGTTTCCAATAGAGGAATTGCTGAAGCCAGCAGTAGATTATGGTGGCTAGCAAACAATTATCACACCCCTTGTTCTGTTTAAAACTTGTAAATTTACATTTTAAAAGACTTTTAAAAGGAAGAAAAAAACAAAAAAACAAAAACAAACAATGGATGTCATTTACCAAAATCATTATGAATTGTCCTAAATTTGTTCTAAAATTGTACTAAAAAGTTTTGTTTTTTTTACAAAAACCCAGATTCACAAACGGGTTGGAAAAATTGTTTTATCTTTCCTCTTAGATGGGTGAATACCATTTCCTCCCAGCTGGCCCTTCTTTGCAGTGAAAAATGCCTGGAAACGTCCATAAAAAGTCATGAGACTTACAGACAGAGGCGAAAGATTTGGAAAAATAACAAACATAAGGCCTAAAAAAACATTAATGAAAATATAATAATAATAATAATAATAATAATAATAATAATAATAATAATAATATTAAGATCAATAATAATATGAGTAATAATAATAATAATAAACATTTGCACTGAAACCTGTTTGTCCTAATCTTTTAAGTTATATTGTTGGTAATAAAATAATCACACAATCAGGTAAAAATCATAAAATCAGATTTATGTACAAACAGGCAATAAATTACTCCTGAACGTTGACAGCGAGCCTACAGTCTGGTCATATGAGTCTGTCAGGATGCCCATTCTGATGTTGCAGTGGTTAAGAGGGGAACTTACCACCTGCTGTGTCCAAACAGCATCCTTTTAAGATGTGATGTGCTAATGAAGCATGGAGTGGTTCATCTGAGGAAATAAAACCTCCTTTAAAGGTTGGTCAGTGGTCTTCTCAACTAGCAGGTCAGGGCATAACCTCCATCTTCTAGTAAAACTACTCATCAATTATAATAAAAAGCCACTGTTAAAGTAAATTTTAATTGTTAAAGACCATATTCAGCAGGTGGTTTTGGGAGTCGCAGGTGACTTGGTCATTTATGGAGGGATGTTTTCCTCCATAAATGACCACGTAAATGAGCCCTAATGATTGCAGCACCTCTACTAAAAAGCACAGAGTCTACCACAATAATAACAAAAGGCGTCACCAAGCACAAGACATCATGAAGACCAAGGAGGTCTCCAAACAGGTAGAGATGTATAAATCAGAGCCAGGTTTTAAAAAAGATCTGAAACTTTAAAGAAGTAGATAACAAATCTGGTTTGAGAGGGCTACTTGAGACATTGTATTGCACAACTATAAGTAAAGTGCCACAGGGGCTGAACACTTTTGAAAGGCATTGTATTGTCTTTTTTTGTTCGCCAACAGAGCCCTCATCACAAACTGAGACCTCATTAGGATTAACTTGATTGTTGCTAACGTACTGGTTTGATGGTGCTGATGCTTTTTCTGCAGGGTGACCTCTGAACTGTGATGTGCCTTAGCAGATTCAAAAGTTACTGACCAGTTTAAAACAGCCTGCTATGACTGGACAGAGTTTCCACGGATAACCTAATCAGTTGAATGTTTAACTTTTTTTCTATAAGGAAAACACATCTTGTGCAACTTATTATTATTTAGATATTCGAATTCTGTTAATAATTTAAATCTAAAGAGTGGGTCCAGCCACATTAGGCCCACCCAAGATGCCACAGATGGCTTACATGGCCCGTGTACATATCCGTGTTATGGAAACTGACATTAAAGCGGTACTTTTTGTGTTCAAAACGGAGGCAAAAGGCTCTTAAACAAGCTGCGGTTTGTAAGAAGTTGAACATGAGAATATGTTGAATTTATGATTTATGTCAGTAACTGAACATACTTTTCTTGAATTAATTTAAACACATGAAAATATCAATCTACTATTTTGCAAAATGCTATATTTTCCAATTATGTTTAACAGCTTTTTATCATACAGAGGACAACATAGTGTGTAAATAAGAAAGCTGAATGCTGTGATTATAGATAAAAGAAGGAAAATACTTAATAAATGAGTCATGCACACATGCATACACAATAGAACCACAACAGCAAAAATTAACAGACATATGCTACCACAACCACGCAAGTACTTCTATAAGACCAATATGAACTTCTGGATGCAAGCAACAAACTTCATGCTGTTCAACTTAATGTAGAGCAAATTTACAGTCTTTATCAGGCAAAAAGTCAAGTAGCAAAACAACTCAATAAATCCCTCTTTCCAAGCACTGTATGCAACTTCACCTGAAAGACTGCTCTGATAATGGTCACTAATGGAAAGAAACATTATGTCCGAAAGGATGCATTCATGCATATGTTAACCAGCACTCGGAAAAAGACACCTCAGAATTATTCCTGATTGTGTCTGGATCATCTTCTGACCCAGCCACGGTAATACCGTTGACAGCAGCAGAACGTTGTAATAGCAGTGCTTTGGGCAATTGAGCCAAACATGATTGTTCACTATAGTTGTTACAAGTGGCAAGAAAACAGATTCAAAATCATGCTGAATTTGTATGTATGTGTTTGTGTGTGTGTTTTTGTGGATTTTGAGGAACAATACAGCATTGTTACATACATAGCCAACCACAGCCTACAGGCATGCCTGCATCAATCCATGTGAAGTTGGCCTTCGCTGACTTTGCTGTCTTTACAATCACTGTGTATGTGCCCTGTTGCTTTCAAGTTCATCTTGCCTAGAGCGTAAAAATAATTAGCCTCTTATTCTAATCGTAAAAACAAAAACAAACAAAAGAAACCCCACCTGACCTCAGTTCAAAGACACATTGACATCAGACTGTAAAAAGTCAAATGTCTTCTTATTGCTGCAAAAATTAATGGCATCGGCATGAAAACCTGCAGCTTTCATCAACCCCAACATGTCTGGGGCAGACACCTGACTTGCATGGATGGGGATCCAGCTTCGCCTCCAGCAGTTCATTTGACACCATCTAAACTAAATTACACTCACACAGAAGTCTATTTTGGTTGCGGCTATTAAAACAAAGTGGCAAAGTGCATTCAGAGCTGCAATGCTGAAAGAAAACACACACAGAC
The DNA here is from genome assembly GCA_037177495.1 of Rhadinocentrus ornatus. NCBI lineage: Eukaryota > Metazoa > Chordata > Actinopteri > Atheriniformes > Melanotaeniidae > Rhadinocentrus > Rhadinocentrus ornatus. Next base: position 3,700,603 of record JBAMHW010000009.1, on the reverse strand, counting down.
ACACACACACCAAGACTTAACTCACTGTATGTCCTGCACCATGACAACACTGAATACTCAGCCAGCAGCCGCCTCCTTAGGCTCCAGTTTTGCTGTACATGCATAACTGCTAAATTAGCTCTGGCAAACCGGTCTACAGAGGAGGATGAAGAGGAGGAGGAGGGTGAGGGGAGGTGTTGGCAGTTTCGATCAAGCCAGCCTCATGCACTGTTTGTTACCAGGTGAGATATTCTCAGGGGTTTCATTGGCTGCACAGAGTCTACAGTAGTATTAGAGGTAAGAAGATCTGACTACAACACATCAGGAAAGTCCCTTTGCATGGACGCTTGGAGTGGCAGTTACTGTGGAAGCATAACATCAATGTACAAAGTATAAAGTATCAAAGGTAATCATGAAGGTTTGGTTTTCTTTTCATCAGAAAAATGTGATCAGCAAGCATTCACTTATACAGACCTTAACAGTTAAATGTTAGAATATTTTCTTTGTACTACAGTTTGCATCAGCCTGCAAGTGTGTGCTCACTGGATAAGCAGCAACTTTAGCACCACAGGCATCAACAAGTGCCCACTCATGCTTGTATAGCTTAAACTCTTGAAGCCTGGACATAGAAACTCAAAAAGGGAAGTAAGATTGGAAAACATAGTTTTTTTTCCCGCATGTTCCACTAAATCTGCACTGCAGCTTCATTTCTTTCATTCTCTCAATCTCTCTCGCCGGCTCTTGAAAAGCACTCAGGGCTCACCTCTATTCACCGCAAGTCCCCAGTACTTTTCTCTCTGTTGCCTGTGTGTCATTTTTACTGACCCAGATACACACAAGTGTGGTCAAAGAGAGTGTGGACACACTCACTCAAAACACACTCAAACAAGCTCCCTCTAATGAAACTGACCTAAAATAAAGCTGCAGATGCAAAGTCACTGAACCATAAAGAACTCAAAGTGCCCCTGGTTTCTTGGATAACAAAGATGTTACAAGCTAGTAAAGTTTTCTTTACAATCCAGGCTCCACTGCACTGCAGAGTGTCTGCTTGTCTCTCATCAAACAACACATTGGCACAAACTTCACCCACCCTTCGCTCTCCTCTCTCTCTCTCTCCCTCTCCTTCTCCTTTTCCTTGGCTTTGCGAGACTTGTGCAGGAGTCCGATGAGGATTACAGCAGCCCGGATGCCAGCTTTTTTGTTGTGGTACCGTCCTCTGGTCTGAGGCATGCTGGATGCTTCTGCTGGTGCCAAGAGGGGTTCAGGCGACAGTCGGTCTAAGGTCAAGCTGGCTCCAGGGTTCCTGGGCTGCAGGACCTGCTTGGCTTTGCGGGATTCCAGCGTGAGTGATGGATATCACAGTTTAGATTTGAAGATGACAGACAGTTCTCTGCCAAAATATACAGCTTTTTAAATTCAGACCTCCTAGTGAAAGTCAGCAACAATCCAAAAGTTACAGGCTCAGATTGTCAGATCTAATTAAATCTCAGTTGCCTCTACTTGCAGGATCGGTATGTGTTATTTGTAGTCCAGAAAAGGTCCAGTGAGCCACTGTGGACTCCGGCTCAAGGTGAACTCCTATCTGCATTCCCTGGTCCTGCGGTGAATATGCACATCACAGCTCCAAAGCACAGCATGGTCCTTGAAGAGAGGACGAGGAGCTACAGCCTCGCGGACACTCTCACTGTAGCACTGCATCTCTGTGTCTGTCTACCTCTACCTTCTCACCTCTCCATCCTTCTCCGAACATGCTGTGCTTCTCCCTCTGTGTCTGCTGCCGCTCTGCTCCCTCCTTCCTGACATCTTAGCCCCTCCCTCCTACATCCGATAGGCTGGAGAGAGCAAGGTACCTCCTCCTCCTGCTCCTCCTACTTGGAATGGTTCCTCCCAGCTCTCCCTGTCCTTGTTTCTACTTTTGTTAATAATTACACATTAATATCTCTGACCTTGTTCAGTCTATGATATTCATGATATCATTCCTGGGCACAAGCCTACCATCCCCACCCTAGATGTACACACATGCACACACTGTTACACACATCCCATGGTGTGAAATCTTAATTCAAACAAGCTTATCAGCCTGCTGTGATGTTGCCAAGGAAATCAGAAATATAATTTAGCCTCAAAGAAAATTAAAGGAAAATACTTTAACAAATTTTACACACACACACACACATATCACACATTGTTCTTTTTGCTATGTGACTTCTATTACTCTAGTAGCTACATCTGTTCTCCTGTTTATCTCTATTTTTATTCATTCCATTAATAAGTCGTCTGCTTGCCTTGTATTCCTGTAATAAATATCCACAGTTATGCTAGTGTTACTTTCCAGCCTGAGCCCATTTCCTTGTCTTGTTGTTTCACTTCAGCAAACAGAGAGAAAAAAAATCATCCTCTCAGTATAATCATTATATCTCAATATAATGATCTTAAGTGTTCTCTCTTCATCTGTGGCCACCTGTTGTTCCTTTTTTGAGCCAACTAATCCACCGGTTGTGGGTGAGTGAATTCAAGGCTTAGTAGCTGCATTGGCTTTAGTAGCTTTATTGTTGTTTTATTGTCGCCCATTTTCCTCTCGGTTGTCATTCATTAATTGCTGTCGGGTTGCATCATCAAATTAATATTTTGAGTAATAAATACACATATTTGATTTCTGTTACACCTATGCAAAGTGAGGAACAACATTGAATGAAGTTATTAAATTTAAAAACAATAAAACACAATAAACTAGAGTCCTTTTTTCTCCTCTTTATATGCTGAGCAATATAATATATCAAGTCTCTTCATGCAAACAGCTGTTGCCTTGCAAAAGACAGTGCATGTTTGTCTTATTTTGGCTTCTGTCATTATGGTTTGTGTTAGCCATTCAGGTGCCCATAGGTCAACAGAGCTGTTTTTAAAAAGAATAAAAAAAAAAAAAAAAAAACTGGACTAAAATCTATATTTGAGTCTATTCCTATCTCTGGAAAATTGGACCAATGTCCACTCTGGTATTATTGCTTTAATTTGAAGAGACTTTTAAGCCACATTACATCATTTATTTGATAAAAGTAAATCTGGAAGTTCCTGCCATGATAGTTTACTAGGTCACTATGTTGTTGCACTGCAATTTTGAAACCTGCAACGAAATATATAAAGTTAACTGTCTGTTGTCTCCAGTTCCATTCATTCAGCCAGTTTCTTGTAATATTTTGAAGTGGTCCTGAGCAATAATTTTTCAGACTTTCCAAGGGTCTTTCTTTGGACATTGATAGAATTTTCCCTGATTATCAATCCAGTCCTTGTACATTTGTACATCAAGGACTTCTTTCCTTTCAAGCCACTTATCACTGGTCTATGAACCACTCAAGCGTTAAAACAACTACCCAATGCAGGAAATAAACCAGAGCTGACCCTGTAAATAGTTTTTCAGACAATATATGAGGAAATGTACCATGGGTAAATATTTTTTCATAGAACTGTAAATATTTGAAACATATAACTTTGTAAAGTGGGAAATTAAAATGCAAAAATATATATATTTTTTTTTCACCAGCTCATGTGTACTTAAACTAGTTGTGTGTGGTGATATATTTACACGTTACATATTTGTTTCTGTGCAACATTAATCATGACGATGCAACACTTTACATATTGATGAACTTTGGATAGAAATGATTATCTAAATAATGAAGAAAGATTAATTATGTGATTAAATATGAGATTGTATGGCATTCCTTAACACAGAAAAACATAATTAACAAAATTAAAAACAGAACAAATATTGTTTGAAATTTAAATATCTTCCACGTAGTGTGCAGCATAGAGATTCAATACTAATGAAAAGATGATCTGTAATGATGCTCTGATTTGTTGCCTTTTATGTGCCTCGTTAATTAGGTTAACCATCGGGCTTCTTTTGCATTGACTTTCCCATTTTCTAATGAGTTCATGTTAAATTGATTTTCCTGTTTGCCTGAAATATGAAACATCGTCCAATGAAACATTTTCAGAAGGCAAAACAGAGCTTGTGCAGATTCAGAGGTCATGTTGCAGCATTGAAAGAACTTAGCAGACAGACAAGGACACAAACATAAAACTACACAAGCAACATGAAAGGCTGAGGCAGCAGAAAAGCGTAGTGATTCATACTGCACATCTGGTGCAGCTTGTCTGGGTGAGAGTGCATGGACATAATAATAAAAAGGTGAATGTTGCTCTCTAGCTAAAATAGTGTCTCAGACTCATTGTACAGAACATTATTACAAAAGTGCATCAATCTGAGTTGATGAGATGCTTCAGTAATTTTCTGAAAGCAGCCAGGGATTAGATTAAGCTGAGAAAACAGCAGCAATAAACACAGCAATTAAGTGGAAGCCAGCTCTCTGTCCTCACATATAGCTTTTTCTGTGTAAGATAAGCACGATAGCAACCACACAGCTGCCAGAGGATCTGCCTGAAGAACCCCAAAGGCTCTGTCTTCTTGATATACAACCCCAAAAAGAGCTCATGTGGATCATTGATAATAATAATCTTCTCTGGAATTTGCTTTCAAAAACTGCCATGTGGGACTTTTTGATTGATACAATGAGCAAACTGCCACGCTCGAAGCCACCTGAATATTTCCCAAGAATGTTGTTGTGCCAAACAAATAAGCTCACAGCCAACTGGACTGTCAAACAGCCTCTGGGGATAGACTGTTACAAACACATGAAGCACATACATGTAGCCTATATCTACTAACACAAACATGCCATTCCACTAGGGTCCTGTTGTGCGTCATTGGAATGAAGAGTGATGACACGCCTGTATCGAGTCAGTTCTAAATACACAAATCCTTTTTCAACTCCTCTCTCTCTCTCTCTCTCACACACACACACTTTTTCTCACTATTTATTATAGGGACATGCTATGGACAGAATGCATTCTCTAGCTTCTTATCTTAACCTTACAATCACACCCTTACCCAAACCTTACATAAATGAACTTAACTCCAATACTTAAACAGATGTTTAGCTCTCAGAAACACTTTCAAAGGATGGGGACTATTATTTTGTTCCCTTTAAGGCTAAATAATTTGGATTTTTTTCTGTAAAAGTAATTTAAAATGTTCTCATTTGTTGCGAGGGATAAAAGGAAGCTTCCCTATAAACAATCTGTATCTCTACATCAACATATATCAACATATGCGACTCCCCAAGGTTGCCAAACAACAGCGTGGCGTTTTGCATTTTATGTTGGCAAAAGAGCAGCAAGTATGGAAGCTAGTAAAAGAAGCGGACCAGAAACAGTTTCGGCAAAGCCTAAAAAGCCTCAGCATCCTGCTAAAAAAGCAAACGACCAAAAATGGAATAAAACGAGGATCAATATTGGAGAATATTTTAAAAGGTGGAGAAGTCTGAGAGACCAAATTATTTTCAAGATGGATGCAGAGCTGGCAAGTTTCTCCTAGACAGGTAAGCACCGGAATTTAGCTCAAATTAACAGAAAAGTTTATCTTGATTTACAAAGATTGTATTCAAATTAATTTCCCGGCACTCATTAAATTAATTTATGAGACTTTATGGATATATTAGTTGAGTAAATTGGTGGCCTATTAGTTTACAACAACAAATGTAATGTCATGGCTAAGTGAATAGTGTGTTTGTCCTTAAAAACTTACTGTGAAATTAATTTATTAAGTGAGACAAAAGGACAACAGCCGCTGTGTGGCATTTGTTCATTAATGTAGCTATTGCTTACATTTTATTTTATGCTAATGTTAATTAGCGTGTGAAATTAGCGCTAACATTGCAAAGCATAGCAACATGCTGTGTGTGAATCATCTAGATGTTTGCTGGTACTTTGTTCTCCATCCTTTATAGGGGGAGGCGGGGAAGAACGCTCTCCGTGTTTTTTCTCTTTCGACTGCAGTTCTGATTTGAAACACTAGGTGTCAATGCTACTTATTTCACCTTTTATGCCATAAAAACAAACACACACAGATGTCATATTGTTTTTTTGTGTTACATGAACCTTCAAAGTACTCAATTATCTGATGGAAGTTAGGGCACATTTACACCAGGATAGTCCAGGGGACTCAATTTGATTGGGCGAAGACTGCAAAGAAACACTTAAGCGGACCAAATCACCTGTACATCACATGCAGTTACAACAACTGCTTACCAGGGGTGAAACTCCCCCAAACCACCACTGACCAAGAAGAACAAAATACTGAAAGAATTTACCAAGACTAAAAACAGCTCATTCACAGCTAGTAAACAATGGTGCAGCACCAAATTTATGCAGTCTTGGGGTTTTCATTTTTACTTTAGTGTTCAAACCTAATACAGCTTTCACAAGAAGCTGTCCAGCATGAGCAGCAGCGAGCTTTCAGCATGTTTACAAAGAAAGAGAACCGCGGTAGGGTTCACTTGCAAATAAACCAGTACCAGTTTACTTCTTTGGTTTGCGCCAGAATGCAAAGAAGTGTTCACACTATTCCAAAATAGCCATACTATTCGTGGAAGCGGGGCAGGACACACAATTAAACACAATTAAAGCAAACTAAATGGCGCCAGTATTAATCTGCCCTTGTGTGAAAATCTTTCCAGCAGATGATGAAACATATTTGTTAATACATGAGTTACTGAGATTCTTGATTGAACTGTGCCTTTTAAAACAACCCCCATGAGTATTTAAGCTTTTGTTACACATCTCGAGATACAACTCAGAGCAATAACAGTTGTATCAATTTGTAATTTTGCATAACCTGAAAACTTTCATTTTTGTTGTTTTGCATCGTTGAAAATAAAGTCACTGCACAGCTTGAAACAGAAGAGGATATCAGTTTTGAAATAAAATGCGAAAACATATGGTGCTTGAAAGTTCTGTGCTGCAGACGATCTGCATTCACAGATATGAACTTTCTCTGCTCTGTCTTCTTGTTGCAAACACATGCATGCACACACACTTTTTTGTGTCATTTACTTGTGCCAAGCAGCCTTTCCTGTCACTTCACAGCTCCTGTGTCTTGCAAATAAACAGATGCCAGTCTACCAATATCACCCCTTTTTGCAGCTCATTCTATGACAGGACATGCACTCACACACACACACACACTCATGCACACAAATAACATGCTAATCTGTGAAATGCTGTGAATTGATCAAATTGCAGTAATCCTTTCTAAAGGTTTGATTTTTATACACCTACATGACCACACACTAATACACACACATACACACTAGCAAACAACGTGCTTGACCAAGATACAGGCCGGCTGAAGTAAATCAAAAATTGACCTTCACAGGAGGCGCAGAGTAATCCCCACCCCCCCAATCACGCACACACACACACACACGCACGTAAAATCCCCACTTGCAGTCTATATCTTATGTGTATTAGTGTGTGTGCTCTGTTGCAGATGTCACACTGCAGATGTGTATCTTCACAAATTCAGCTCCACCATGCAGTTCCTGTCAGTGGCACAGTTTAAATTGAGATGACAAACATGCCATAAATACAAGATTAACCCTGAAATGCCACGTTGTCATAGAAATTCTTCAATCATCCTTCAGATAAAATACAAAGAAATGCCATTTTTCATCAGGACACACAGATCATCTGTATGTATGTATATATATATATATATATATATATTTATATACATATATATAAATATACATAAATTAGATTGAAACTGTTGCAGTGACTTCCAGCTCCTTTTTTTTTAAATCAAGTCTGTGTACAATGTATTTAAATGCATTTAAATACATGCTACAGTTAAGGATTTCTGAACAGCATGTAAGGCTTTAAATTAAGGCAAGGAAGTGTCAAACATTGGCTGTTTGACACTTCCTTGGCCTATTTTTCCCTCGCCACAGACCACATGACTACTAGCCATCACCACGGCAACCACAACGCACATCAAGATGTCATTCTAAATTGCAATTGCAATTTCCTAATTGCTCCACCTGTGTGTGTGGGTGGACATGCACATCTTCAGTCCCCAAACCCTTAACGCTGGATGTCCACAGGGCTGCGTCCTCAGTGTTAATTTCGTTAACGAAGACAATAAATATTTTCGTCAACGCACATTTTTCTCCGGACGAAGACTACACGAGACTAAAACCTCCATTAATGAACAATAACTAGGACTAAATCTGTATGCATTTTTGAGGACTAATAAAGACAAGACGAAAATGTAGTTCACTAAATAAAGACTGGGCTAAAATGTATGGACATTTTAGTTCACAAACAAAAACAAGACAAATTATATTATATGATTTAGTCAAATCCTGTCTCCGCCGCCGTCTCCTCTTCCTCAGCTCTTTCGCCACTCACACACCCCCCTTTCAAACCTGCAGTGGGCAGATGCAAAAACACATTGGACAGATGGGAGGTGGATTCAAGGTGAAAAGTTAAAAACAAACATTAATGGCCATGCTTTGCACGGGGCCCAAGAGAAAGAGAAGATGTGACATACGGACTCATTGTCGCTACAGTGGAGAAAATAAAAACCCTATGCTTTATTTTAATTAAAGGGAGGGAATATGGCACAAGGTAGCTGGAAATAACACAACAAACCCGAAGAGAACAAACCTGAAAAACCCCAGGTTTTTGTTTGCTAATGGGTCCGGCGACGAGGCAGTATGGTGCAGTTAACCCTGACATCTGTTCTGTTTCCACATCCACCATGTACCCTTACCTGGTAGGCAAGGTGTAAGCTGAATAGTGATAAATGTGTTAACAAAATAATAGTATATCTTAGTGGTGCAATACCGTTCTTAAATTATTACAAAGAATGCAACAGAAACAAAGGAGGAGAATAGTGGCCATCCAGCAGTTTGTGTTTTTTTCTTGGCATGTAGGTTTAAGCAACAAAATTCACAGTATATTTAAACAAAGTCACAGTATATTTAAACATGGGGCTGTTACTGCTCTGTTCATATTCCCAAGTCTCACAGGAAAAAAACCCAGCAACAACAAAAAACAAAACAAAAAAAACCCCATGTCATTCCTTCGAGTACTGAGCCAGAACTCTTAGTGGAAACAAAGCAAAAGTTTGGAAAAAGTGGAAGTCTGGCATCCTTGCTTAAGCTACATCCCTTCAACCCATATGTTTCCTAATCTGCCACTAGGAATGCAGCCTGGAATGACATGTCTGTGCTGATGTCTGTGTATAGAACAACAGACCAGTACAGTGTAATTGGAAGTCAAATGAGAAAAATGTGACTTAAGTTCAAACAAAGAAGCAAATGTGGTTAGTTGATAGCATGAAAAGCCTTGTATCTAATTCATGTCCTCAAAAAATATAAAATATTTATCTATTCTCAAGTAAGCAGCAAGTGAACATATGCACTAGTACACAGGGCAGTTTTCACACCATCAGTTCATCCAACATGACGCTACAAGGTGGCGCATGCACTTATAATAAAAGCTAAAAAGTTCAGTGTTAAGTTTTGATAAAGTGTTGTAAAGGTCTGGATTTTAACTGAAAGGACATTATGTACAAAGAATGGATAAAGCATTCAATCTCTCTTTATGTTGGTTCTCACATTTCTGTTGCCACTTCGTCTTCTTCGTCTTTACAACACTTCATCACTTCATACTGCTCAAGTCCCTATCTGTCACCATATGACTCGTCTCTCACATTCTGTCATCGTTGTAATTTTCCATTAACCTCTTTTTTTTCTCTCTTCACAATTTCCTCCATCCCCACCCCCACTCTCACTCTCCAGATTCCTCTTATCTGCAGAACTACACAGCCAATAACAGACTGCGAAAACACCCAACAACTGTTGTGTTGAGAATACAGTAACCACACAGATGACTTCTGGAAAAAAATCTGAATGGTAGGAAATGTATGTTTAGAAAAGAAAAATTTACCCCCATGTGCCTGCTTTTTTCCCCCTTCATGATAATAGAGCTGCTAGTACCACTGCTTAGATGCAGAATGAAAAAGAAACTTCATTAATTCATGTAGTCATTAGATATTGGCAGTAAGTAATCAAAATGTAATCATTACAGCTGAAAATTTCATCACAAATAATGTTCTGTTTAGATAATCAGTTATCTGGAACTGATTGGCTCCATCCGTTTAGAGTCTATCCCTCTCTTTCACACCTATTTGTCTTTTAGTGTCTCATCATTTCTCACCCCGTCTTCATCTTTGCTTTCTATGTTCTTTCCTGCTCTGTACATTACAGGCTTCCACTATACACTAAACTCATTTTCCAAAGAACAATAGACAGCCTGACTAAAATACTGCTAAATATTCATGCATAAAGTGCTACATTTACTAGATACTTTATTAGGTTCAATTGCTTGTTAACACAAATAATCAGCTAATCACATGGTACCAACTCAACCATGTAGACGTGATCAAGGCTACTTGCTGAACTTTTAAACAAGCAAGTAGCCTTGCTCAAGGGAAGAAAGAGGGAAGATCAAGGGAAGAAATAGGTTTTAAAGGAATTCTAATATAACATGTTTGTTGGTGCCAGACGGTCTGGTCTGAGTGTCAGAAGCTGCTGATCTTCTGGGATTTGTATGCACAACCATTTCCAGGGTTTACCCATGCTCGCACATGATATCAAAAAGAAAACAAAATAAAATAATATGAAAATATCCAGTGAGCAGCAGGTGTCTGGACCAAAATTCTTTGTGAAAGGTCAGTGAAGAATGGGCTGACTACTTTGAGATGATAAAAAGGCAACAGTAACTTGAATAACCACTGGTTACAACCAAGGCATGCAGAAATCCATCTCTAAACGCACTTCATGTCCTAAGCGTTTTGGCTACAGAAGCAGAAGAACATGCATGCAGCTAATCCTGTCAGCTAAAAATGGGAAACTGAGGCAAAAACTATCATGGTTTCAGGGTTTTTGGTTTGAGTCATATTGGATTTTTGTTGAAGTTTGTTTAGCTTTTGGTGTTTCCTGTTTTACTTTGTAAAAATCATTACCGTTTTGTATTACACTCAACTTAATTCCTGTTCTCCACACACCCAATTTTATTAGCTAATTTTCTTTACCTGCTCCTCATTCAGTCTTTTGCTTTCTTATCCATATGTACCTTCCTGTCTTTTCTTCTCTGCCAGATTATTGTCATTATTCCCCCTGCTGTTCCCTGTGTACCTTCTTATTATTAGTGTGCTTTTTGTTTTTTTTAGTTTGTTAGCTAATTTGTTGTACTACCTGTGTAGCTCCTTTTGTTTTCTTTATCAATTTTTACATCTGCTTGTCTCCTGTGTCTTCACCCCACTTTTTGGTCCTCATCCTCCACACTCCTTAACAAAAATTTGCATAGACTCATCGAAATTGGACAATAGAAGATTAAAAATTGCTACTTGGTCTGAGTCTTGGTTTCAGGTATATATATATAGAATGATCAAAATTTGGTATACACAAGATGAAAACATGGATCCATCCTACCTTTTCTCAAAAGTTCAGGCTGATTGTGGTATAGTTATGTTCAAGATATTTCAAGGCACATTTTGCAAGGGGGGTTCAAGGGGGACCACACACAAGAACTGCCTGTGTGCACACAGAGACAGACCTGCCGGTCTTTCAAGAGGCACAGTGGTTTTCTGCAAATAGTAAAATAGCAAACAGCGCAGGAGTGATCATATGTGGTGCACAAAAGCAACATAAGTCATGCAGAGATCAAATGGAATTGTAATTGACACAATATCTGCATCTGTTTATGTAATATAATAATAATAATAAATCTAATAAAATAAAACTTTGATTCAATTTGGGTTGGGAGGATTATAGTAGGGGGGTTCATGAGCTATTAAAGGTATTTGAACTGTTATTTTGGTAACTGATATCGTGTCACAGGGTGGCTGTGGCTTAGGAGGAAGAGCAGTTGTCTTTCAACCGGAAGGTTGAAGGATCGATTACAGGCTTTC
>JBAMHW010000009.1:3664101-3674682 GCA_037177495.1 Rhadinocentrus ornatus | reverse complement strand
GCAGTCATCCATCTCTGCGTTTAAAATGTCTGATTTGACAAAAAAGCAAAAGAAAAAAAGACTGGGTTAATAGAATGAGCTTCTATTGCAGGAAAGATGGAATGGATATGTTTTCTGAAACACTTTTTCATTTGAGGCTGGCAGAGGCTGACGCCAATCCCAGCATGCATCTGGGGAGGGAAAGAGAATGCACCACGCACAGGTCACCAGCCTCACACGAGGCTAAGAGGATGTCTTTTCCCAGCTATTAGAAACTGCTGGTGCCAGTTCTGGATAACAACTCGTTTGGCTAGGGGCAATGACTTGCATGACAGCAAGTCATTCCAGCTCATTAAGTCCAAAGCATGCATATGAATCTCCTGTTTATGCCAAGGAAATCAACTCTGTAAGTCTCAATAAGTCATCTCTTCCCAATTAACACTCATCTTTTTTTCATTGAAAACAATGTGTAGTTTTGTGGTGAGTTGTGTATCTCATTTCTGGGGAAAGAAATCAAGCACATGTTGTAAAAAAAACCTATAAACAAATAAATACAATAATAATAATAAAAAAAAAACATTAAAGGTCCCATATTATATTTTTTTTCAATAATTTCATATGGGTATCAGAAATCCAACAACATTGTTTTCAAAATTATCTGGATCATACAAACTCTCTGTTTTTACAATCCAAATGACTAAAACTCCAGGACCTGGTTAATTATCACACAGCACACATTATGTTTAAAGCTAGCAGGAACTTATTACCATACCATATACGGAACCTGTTCAGCCAGAGAGATGGGGGGTATAATTTATGAGGGAACACAGTTTTTAAAATGCCCTTGGTAAGAAGCACCAGGAAAAGTTTTTGTGTATCTGTCTGTGGGGTCACACTGTGGAAAAGGATGGAGGAAGAACACAGGCGCTCTCCAAATGTACAAATATTTAAATCAGTATATAAAGAGAAGATATTTAATTGGTACAGAAATGGTCTGGAATAGAATGGAGTAGTCAGTCAATATCTGTCCCGCTTATTCGCTGGAGCCTTTCCCAGCATTGTATCAGGTGAGAGGCAGGGTACACCCTGGACAGGTCACCAGTCCATCGTAGGGCCAACACAGACAGGGACAAACAACCATTCACGCACACTCATTCCTATGGAGAATTTAGAGTCACCAATTAACCTGACATGCATGTCTTTGGACGGTGGGAGGAAGCCGGAGAAACCGGAGAGAACCCACACATACACAGGGAGAACATGCAAACTCCACACAGAAAGGCCACTACCCCCGACATTCAAACCTCCCCAGCTGAGGCTCAAACCAGCGACTTTCTTGCTGTGAGGCTGCAGTGCTAGCCACCACACCACCGTGCAGCAGAATGGAGCATTTCTCTTATAATTATTGTTATAATTGTTGCTATTGTCATTGCTAAAAAGCTGAGCAACCAAGTGATAGCGGTGACAGAATTGTCTCATTTTTGGGCCTCGTACACAGGTCATGAGGACACATATGACTGTTAGAAAACCTTTAGAAAGTGAATATTGCATAATATGGGACCTTTAAGAGATTAAAAGAAAAAATGGACGTGAGAATACAGGCAAATTGGAAGAGAGAAACAGGATGTGAGTGATAAAGGGCAATTATAAATAGAATATATATTTATTCCTTTTGTAAGATCTGATTACAGTTTCAAATCACAGCCAGTTCTTTGGTAATCATCAAGCTGACCAGCTTTGATCAGCTTTTATCGCAAAGCTTTGTTTTACTGCAACAGAAAGGTCAATTATTTTTACATGCTTGTGCTTATTTTCAGTGTGACAGCATGGCTTCTCTCAATCAATTAACTTTGGAAAATATTTTGTCTCTCATATGCACATAAAGTTGTTTCAAAACTGCTGAAGAGGCCGTTGTTAGATTCCTGCCAGGCATCTGCTTCTTTTCAGATCTATTCAGTAAATTCTGCTTCACGTGACACAACAAGAAATCTTCTTTTCCTGTTTTAAATTTTTTTTCTTTTCATTTCAGGTAGCCTTCCTCTTACTTTTTTTATCCTCCTTTTTTGCCCTCTGTGTTTCCTCTGGGACTATATGTCATGTGTAACATCACAGAGGTAAATCAATTTCCCGCTTTCTCCGTGTGCTTGGCTGACTGATGCTGGCTGACAGCTGCTTGCCCCAACGTTTGTAGATACACATACATGTTTAAATACACATCTTTGGATTTTTATGGACCATGAAGAAGAGAAATAACTTTCACTATTTGGTCGTTTATTCAAAACATGTACTAAGCACCATCTGCAACACTGAGACGCAGTTGCCAGCTTTCAGATCAGCCCAATGCAAGTCTGTTTCACCATAAATAAATACTATAAAATGACTTGTTTTAGGTGACAATCTCAGACATTTTCTTACCAGTAATCAAGATGGTGGCCCCATATAATTGAGATATTTACTTATACTTAGGGACTAAAGTATAAAGGAGAAGCAGTGATATTAAGCTGTGAGAGGAGCCACACCTCCAACTTCTCTGTGAGGTAACCAGCTCTTTTAACTGTGCCATCCCGTCTGCAGACGTAGATTCAGAATGACTTAATAAGTCTGTTTATCTTTTGACCTCTTAATAGTATGCTTTGCTGGCCCAGAAATCTGTGTCTTTTGGCACACAATTGCACCATAATTGCAGGCATAGCCACATGTTCCAGAACACAAATTGTAAGTATTTTAAAATTGAACAGGCAGCCCTGGAGCCCCTTACTACCTTAGACTGAAAGCCCACGGTATGTTTCCATGGCAGCTCTGCTTCATAAATCGCTGTAATTTCTGTTGAGTGAATAGAATGTTTTTCTTGATTTTCACATTGACTTTTTTATTCTCTTTGAAGGTGCAATGTGCTGCCAGAGGAAAGAAACTGGCTTCGTGCACTTGGCTATGTATTTATTTATTTTTTTAACGTCATGGAACAAAAACAGTTGGTGAACAGAAATTTGATCCACTGCTTGGCAAGGTAATGGTAAATCAGTGTGATGTCCAGCAGAGTCATGCTGTGATAAACTTCCTGGTTACTTCCAGGTCAAAGCCCAGGACAGGAACTGTCTGTTTGTCTGAACCCCACTGAACATTAATACTGTGTATGGTAATTTAACTTCAAACCATGGTACTTGTATTTTTTAGTATAAGTTTGGTTGGACTAATTTTTTCATTTGCATTACAAAAAGTCTGGTTTAAGATGTACTTATCATGGGTGGTGGGTTTCTGGGTTCAGCATTTCACTGTGTCTCTTGTTCTCTGAGTTTTATTGTCACTCTGTGTTATTAAAGTTTAGTATTATCATTACTTTATTCCAGTTTTTTTTTGTCTGTGTGCTCTGATGAGGTAACGCCCTCTTGTCACACTCGATCATTTTTCTCCCTCACCCCTCTCCCTTGGTTTCCTTCCTTCAGCGACAGATCCTCCTCTGTTATAGGTTCACTGCTGGTTCTTCTATGTGCCAACTTACACAGGGCTGGCCCACTTATATGTTTTAACACCAGCCCCTTTTGCTGTGGTCCTCATTAATGAGTATTTAATCATCCCCCTCATGGTTCTGTACCAGTGGATCCAGATACCTGTCAGAGGAGAGAAGGCGCACAGAAACAGAGCTGTTTTTTAAAGATTCTGCCAAATGTCCAAAGATGATTGACATGTTTGCCACAGCAGGACCTTCACCAGCTGCTGTGGATGATGATGATGATAGAAGTTGTGGTCGGCTGCACTGCTTTCATATCAATGACGTTGTGTTCTGAGTAAACCCAGTAAGTCTGATCCATACAAGCCAGCTAACGGTTACATGCTGTTTACAAAGTGATGATAACACATCAATAAAACAGCTGTTTTATCACCACATTAGTTTATCTTGTTAAATTTTTTATATGAGTTGATGATGTCAAAGTTTTCAGCACGGGAACAGCTGGTAAACTGGTTGTGTTCATTAGTTAGAACAGCAAAACTTTAGTTTGTTTTTGTGTAAAAAGGAGAACATAATTTTTTAACCATCATAAATCAACATTAACAATGAGTCAGCAACTTTCTGATTGTATTTATTAGCCTGTTCGTTATTGGTTGGCTGATAGTCGCACACTTTTGGGTCAAAATGTGTTTAGAGGCAGCTTCTGTGTAGGTGTTTATTGACTTTATACAGAAATAAAACACCTTTCGAGAATATTTATTTATCCATTTTGGTTTTTGTCCATATGTTATACTGGTGCACTTTTTTGTCTCTTTATCAGAGAACCCATTATTCTAAACCTGACTGAACCATTAGGTTGCCAAAAAAAATAAGAACATTTGCAGCCATTAACTCTTTTGTTGAACCTGGATGAGATATCATCTCCAGTAGAGAAGGGCAGCAGCAGAAATGGAGACAACAGTTTTCATCTCATCCATCATTACATATTTTTGTTCTTTCTATTTTTCTTCTCCCTCAAATGCAAATTAGAACAAATGCTGCTCTAATATTCATCAATGTGCTGGAGTATGGATTTTTATTTTATTAACAAATCACACAGATACTGATTCCTGCTATCTCACTGCATGGCTTTAGTAGTTTTACGGAGTTGCATGGTTGATATTCAAATTCAAGAGAGCCCAAAGATTTGTGGTATGCATGATAGTACATGGGGTGGTCTGGGCCAAAATGCCAGGGACATTTTTTTTGTCCCAGTCCACCCTGTTTTCAACTATGCCTGATGACAAGAAGTACAAAGTGGTTTAATAGATGACAGATTTTCCTAATTTTAACCATGTAGCTTTCAAAACTAAACCTAAACACGCACTTTTTAAAGTAGTAAATGCATAAAACAGCAAGTCAATCCAAAAGTCACATTTCAAATAGTTTTTTGGGATTCAGGCTTGGGTCTTCAATCCTGTGTGTAGCTGCGTCCATTAAAACGTTTGTCCAGAATTCACTCTTTATTAGTCTTTATTCAGATTTGTCAAGAGCTAAACAGCTTTAAAAATCGCTGACAGGTGACATGAGTAACTCTACCCAGTGCAATGTTGATCTGGAAGGGATAAAAAAAAAGTCTGAGGTCTTTATCTGGACTCCCTACAAATCAGTCTGACAGGATCTGATAGTATTTGTGGGAAGCAAACCCAATCCACTAAGACCATCAACCCACACGGTTCAAAGGATGTATTACTAACATCTCAAAATCCAACACTCCAGGAAATGCTCAGATGTTCTTATTTCACACCCTGACTGGTCAGAGCTCCCATGCAACATTAAACAGGTGGTCATTTTGATATGCCAGAACAGAGTACCTGCAGACACCTTGTTGTTACTTGAATGGAATGGGGCATAGCTCGCTACAGATTTAGATTTCTATCTATTGTAGTACATAATTTCATTTTCTAGTGTAGTGGGGGTAAAATGCAAAGATCCATCAACACGAGCCATTACCATTTTAGCTGTATGCGACACTGTATGGGACCCAACTGGCAAGGACACACTGAGGCGGTATCTGCCCGTTGCTCATATGGAGATGAATTATTCCTTTGAAAGAAAATTGGGTTTGAGATAAGCTCTTTTAGAGCGAGACGAGGCTTTGTTCCTTGCCTGTGATGCATGTACAAAATGGATGCACTGAGAGGGAAAGTGAATGTCTGTGTGAGCGCATTCATGTGTGTATGCATATAAACAGGGCTAAACAGGAAATGCTGTTTTAATATAGGAAAAGCAATTTAAACATGGAGTGGCAGTGAGAGAAAAACAATTTCATAAAGAGCTTCAAAAGACTTTTGGATCACACTTTGGACATCAGTGCTGGGTTATCTGTCAAGATCTGTGGATGTTTGACGATGATCCCACCAGGTCACAGCGGAGGCACTGACACATGCACTTAACCACACTTTGATCCACAGAGGTCATACTTTACATGAGGGGGGTGATGTATAGAAAAATCCTTCACAACCCCTGTTCCACTAAGTCATCATGTTACTATTTTCCTATTGCTGAATTTCTCATTCGTCTCAAAACAGAGACCATCTAATTTTCTTACCCTTACTTTTGATTTTTCTCTCCCATCGGGGCTCTCATCATCTTTTCAGATATGAAGAGTATCTATGCTTCATGAAGTAGACAGCACTGACAGAAAGAAACTTTCTCCTCGCTGTGTATTTACAGTCATTTTCCTGTTTTATTCTGTCTCCCTTCCACTCCTCAAGACCAAGGAAAGGGTACCACCATCTCTTTACTCAGCCCTTTTTTTATTTTCTGCCTTCTCTCTGATGTAGGAGATGGGCTGTAATTTGCCGCTAGCTTATGTCAAGTGTCTGTGTACAAATCAGCAACAGAAGCTATCACGGAGCTTGACTTTAAACACCTTCCTAAGTTGGTTTCCAACGGCAACACCACCAGGCCTACTTTTTACTACTACTAGTTTTACAAGAGACTCCCACAGACACAGAGATTGCAGAAATTTTACGTCACGGAAGAGAGAGCACTCACAAGAAACTCTTCTGTATGTGTCTCTTAAAAATTAAAGACAGGATTTATTAGATAGAGTGATGCTGTAGCACAATTGTGAATTTTGATCAAAGACTGGGTGGTTTTTAAAGCCTAAATGAAACCAAAATTAAGTGGAAGTGAATTAAGGATAAAAGAGACAAAAAGAGCAACGGTCCTTGACAGGTAAATAAACCCAAGTTGGGATGAGGACCGATACTAATAGCTGTATCAACTGTTTGGCAATGATAAGTACTGATGAGTTCCAGAAGAAATACACAATCTGTATTTATATAACATAAGTTAAATTTACTAGAAATGAAAATGTTGATAGCATGTGATGATTACATGTAACTTATGTGCTCTCTATGGTCAAACTCTATGTAGGGGTTAACAAATGTAATATTAATCCAGAACAAAATAAGCAGAAGGGGCTGAAGTGTATGAAAGGGTTGTCTGATGGAACACTAATACTACATTGCACAACTTTGGAGTGTCACAACTCTTGATGAAGCACACAAATGTAGGACTAATAGGCAGGAGCTGACCATGTGACCAAAACCAAAAGTTAAATTCAGGCAAAAAAATATGAATTACTTACTGATGGGTGGACTAATGAGGAGATGCAATAAGGATGTGGCACCAAACAAAGAAAAACTTGGGGAATTTGTACTGAAGAAGATTATTACAAAGGAGCAGCGTCTACAGCTTCATCTACAGAGCAGCCTCCTGGATTCAGTACCGAGTTTATCAATTAAAACTTGACCTCATCAGATTCAAGAACCCTTAATGGCTGCTTTTTTCAATTCTTAAAAAATCGGACCACAGACTCTTTCAGTAGCAGCCAAAAGCTTTTGCAGAACTTAGACAACAACTAGTAATTATCCATCACAGAACATTGGAAAAAAACGATTAGCAGAATGCCAGAGAGATGTCACCAGGTTTTTCTGAAACATCTGCAACCACTGAAAGTTGACTCATGTGTGCTCTATAAGGTAATGTTTATAATAGCTAATAAATTGCAACTACTACACTTTTAAGGTAAGTCTGAGTGTATTTTGAGAACCATGATTATCTGGTATTTTGTATCGCTGGCCTAGATATTTCACAATATCTGATATTCTTTTCATGATTGTAGAAAAATCTCAATTTGATATAATATGATATGATAAAAGTGTTGCCATCACACATTAGTTATTTTAACTTTTATTTTTGTTAGAAATTCATTTACTCTCAAAATCTTTTCTGAAGAACTTTAAAAGTTGTACAGATGCCCATTAAATCTTATCAAAACTCAAATTTCTAGAAGCTAGCTCAAATGTGTGACTGGAATCCATCAGGGTTCCTGCAAATTTCTCCCAGCTGAGGTTAAAGAAACAATTTAAAACAAGTTTTCTTTACGAAAATCATATGTAAATCCTCTGCCTCTCTCCAAGCATCCTAGGAAAAGTAGTGTCCAAAAACACAAACACAAAGCAGGTACATCCTCTGATCCTCTCACCTCCGGTCTTACCTCCTACTCCCCCTCACCTTTAATATAAACATGCATGTGGGTGGTAGTGTTTATGTGCAACTCTATTTGTGTACTCAGAAGCAAGTGTGTGTGTGTTTGCGTGTTGTTTGCTTATCTTCCACAATTTATCATGTACAAGAAGCTCTCTCCCTCTAAATAGGTAAGGGTCTGTTTTATAAGCCCTTAACAGCCAGCACTCAGGGCAGATGGTGCGCTTATCAGTTACTCTGTGCGCCTTGGTGTGTGTGTGTGTGTGTGTGTGCAATCAGGGAAATGGGAAGAAGTAAATATTTGTCAGAAGCAGAGAGGCAGCTGGTTGTCAGGGGGACTTCAGAGTAACAAGACTGTTGCTTTAACAAGAATACTCACAGTAACACTAGATGCAATATGTTTTATTGTCTGAGGGGGAGAAACACAGACATGTTTTTACGCTTTTTCATCACTAATAAGAGCGACGATATACCTTTTTTCTGCTAGAAATATGTTTTTATTTATTAGCAGTGTATTGTCATCAGGAAGGTGGATAGCCCTTCTGTAGCAGCTTTGCAAACCTTTTATTTCACCTCATTGTTTTGGTTTAAAGTGGCGTTAGATTGGATCAAGTGAGAGGACAGACTGCTGTGATGATCTACACATTTGAAAATATTATGTCAGTTGCTAATCCAGTCAAATGTTTTGTTTCATGACCTGAATACGCTTCAAGAGCCTCATAATTGTGTTTTTACACCTCTGACTAAGCGCACAAAGGGTCTTAGCAAGTGTCTGTATTTATCTAAAAAAAAAGAACATGGTTTGTAAAAATAAAAACTTAAATACAAAAACTTAGAGTTCATGGTGACCCATCACAATGTTAGCCTAGTCCAGCCAACAACCCAAACCTCACACTGAAAGTAGTTTATAAGTAAAAGTCATCCACATAAATATTGGATTTTTAAAAAAAAATTTTACATGAAAAGTGTCTTGCACTTCACATACTCATAATTTTTATTTCTATTCCATCAGTTGTGCAGCGCTTTGGTCAACATATGTTGTTTTTAAACATGCTTATAAGTAAAGTTGACATGACTTGACATATGAGTGTTTTTGGTTTGTTGCGCCCCTCTGTCTGCAAGTTCTGACACGTGTCTAGTCAGATGATCCAAACAACACAACCAATCACCAAACTCTTCCTCTGGCTAATCTAATGCAGGACCAGTCCAATGTTTTTATTTTGTCACACTCTCACTTTTATAATTTTCACATCCAGCACCTCTTTACACATTTCTTGCCTATTGTTGCCTGGTTTGAGATAAATTGGTCTGTAGTTGAACAACCTGAGATGTTTTTTATTTACCTTTTGAAAGGAGCTTAGAGTATGCTCCCTGTTGTCTGTCAAGTTATTTTAAAAGTGTAAAAAAAAACAACTGAAAGTGCTAGAACTAACAGAGTCACAGACAAAGGTCCTTTATCTTGTCTTCCCTCCTACTGTATTACTCCAGTAAAGTCTCCTCTGCTCAGATACACCCCAACAATTAAATCAGATTTAACCTTGGTCGGAACAGAGACTCTTGTCCCCACTTGGTCATCAGCCAACATGAGTCACATGACCATCCTCTAATAGAGCTGTCTCTCCTCTCCATGTCTGCAAGCCTTTAAGCATTTTTTTGTGCAAAAGCATCAATGGAATCAGACTTCCCTGCATGTGGACACTGTTAGCAGTCTTTCCTGTCCCCTATTTACCCCACACATATTCCTTGATGAACACACACACACTCACACATATGCACTGAAACCACTGTGATGAAACATTGTGGTTGTTAATGTGAATCTCCTTCCACTGGTTTATGTTTTGCTGCTCTGGCAATGAAATCTGGCCACAAGGTGAGACAACTGGGGCAGTCACCATGGTAATGAACCATACTGGATGACCAGCCCTTAGGTGATCATCACTTCTTGCTGCTATGGCAACAGCCATGGCTCCCTGTAGTCTGCAGTCTACTGTATGGCCTAGAACACACAGTGAGGTTGTTTTGCAAAGGAGACCTGTAGTGTAGACGAAGGCCTGCAGGGTATAAGGAACTGAACATCAGATGAAATCATGAGGGATGATGCTGTCCTGCAGAGATGCTTTGTTCCGTTTTGCTGGGATTTAATAGATTTAATAAAAATACACAAGGAGAATGTTCTAATAATAATTATACAAATAAAAAGTGTTTGCTTGTCTATTTAGTAAGATATCACTGGATCAGCTTTCATCTCTTCTATTGATTTCATTACACAATGTTAACTGTAGTTAAAACTGCATTTACAGTAAATCCCAGTAATGTGGTCATCGTCAACAGGTTACATGTGAACAGGTGGTACTGCTCTCCACGCTGATTCAGCACAGGCAATTGTAGCCAAATTGCTCCCTCTAGTGAGCATTTTGCTTCAGGTGAGCTGCTGCTATTGCAGTGCACTGATTTTTATTAGTCTGGGACTTGCTAGTGTGAAACATGTGCACTTTGCTCCCCCTTGTGGTCGAAAGCAGGTATAGCTAGAACAAGGACTTGTTGCTCACACGTGGGCTCACTTTTACATGAGAAGGCTACAAATTATTTTAAATAACTTTGTAACTAAAATCCTG
>JBAMHW010000009.1:3645586-3664043 GCA_037177495.1 Rhadinocentrus ornatus | reverse complement strand
GCTGGATGTGGTGCTTTAATCAGCTGTACCTTAACATGACTTTTAGATGAGGAGGAATAAAGAATGCTACTTACTGTAAAGGAATAGCTATTATCTAGTGTCTTATGAGCTCACTGAGGCTGGATATGTGAGAGGAAAGGAAGGGTGACATCCTCCCATGAGCTGCAGAGGATGGGTGGAGTTCAACCACTTCCCATGTGCTTCTACAATGAGTCCACAACCTTGTGGTCATGGTTTCTGTACCATTTTCTCACACTCAGCAGCAGAAACATGAACTCAAAGGAAAGGTCTAAGGTTGACTTTCCCAACAAGTCAGATCAACTGCATGTGTGTGGTCACATTCAACTAACCGTTCCCAAAATTAACCCTGGCCAGGAGTCATTTTCACCCTGGGCAGTTGTGTATTAGATAAAAACTGACTTTCTGCCCCTCATTGCTGCCTTCTCCTCTCCTTTATCTCTACTGTGGACTGCAGGCTGATATTAAGTTAGGCGACTGGGTGTGACTGCGTACACTACATGAACAGCCACTTCCAATAAGCAGAACACAATAAAGCTGACAGCTCATTATGGCTGCATACAGCTTCTGTCTAAGTAATCACAGCTTCTTCTCCCTGTGCTGTAGAGCAAAGCCTTGAGCTTTAATAAGCCATCACTTAAAGTAAATTTGATACCAGCAAACATTCAGACCCATGTTTGTTTGGTGGTCACTAGTGAGCATAGTGGCCTGCAATATAGTAGGTGCACAAGGAGATAGAGTAAATGCCAGGTTCCAGAAATAGCCGCAGCCCATTTGCTCTTTTCCATGATGCTGGCAGACAGATAACATTTACACCTGGCCTCAAAATAAAACGTGTGGAGGGCACACAAGAAAAAAAAATGGAAAGAGGGTACCTTTGGTGCTTTTTTAAAAAGGGCTCCATCCTGACTTATATGAATATAATTTCTCCTGAGCCTGTCTTTGTATAACCCCCAATTTCTCCCTAGTCTTATTGGTTAGTATGCACTTATATCTAGCTCAGACAGACAATAATTCAACTTAATCCACTTTTATATATGCAACATTTAGTGACCTAGTTTTTAAACAGCAGTAAAATGGATTGCAAGCACAGGTGCCTGTGCACCTCCATTACAGGCCTGTGAATGAGGCGTCTGAGTGGGAGACACTAAGATGTGAGCAGCTGCTCTTTTTGAACTGAGCAGAGAATGGGCTAGGTGAGAAGGAGAGGGGTGGAAAAAATTAATGGCAGTGTCTTAGTAGCTGTCACTGAGTCTCCCTCATGTGCACACTGTTAACAAGAGCAGGACAAAGGAGCCAAGCAGACTGCTGGTTAATCAGAAAATAGCCAGTAAAAATATATTTTGGTTAAGCCTGAGAATCTAAAAGGACATGATACATGATGAAACGTGCAGTTCTTATAGTACTAGACTGTAAGACAGACAAGGCAGTTTTCCTTATAGAAGCAGAATGATTAATTTGTCAGCCTGACACTGCTGTATTTTTGCATGTGCCTTACACAGTCAAAACCAATCATCTGATCGGTACCAAGCTCTGTGATGAAAAGCATCAAATATCCTGAAGAACGGGTGTTTTATCTTTCGCTTCAAATGAATTCACCCACTTTAATTCAGTCTAGATTGGTGTGCCCCCTCTTATTTCATGCACTGTAACCTTATTTTACAAGGTATGAAAACAAAAAAGTGTAGATGCACCTCTTTCTAAATTGTGACCACAAGAAATTGGATGATCAAAAATGCAATGTAGACTCACAAATCTCAAAACATGGAATATAGAGCACCTCCTGCTAATACTTAAATACACATAAACATTGCAATTAAAGCATATATCTCCTTTTAAGGCTCATTATCTACAGTTCTACTAATATAATTTTTTTAATAGGACCTAAAAGAAAAAAAAAATTGTATTATTCAAAATGTAATAAGCAGACAGTTGTTACTCACCACAGTTTGCGCGGCATCGTCACAAAATAATAAGAAGCTGATCTGGTGCAACTGTGCCCCCTCTGTTCCCTTTCTCCTCTGTTATCCCTGTTCATCCACTTTTAATATTCATCCTCACCTCCACTTCAAGACTAAACAGATGCATGTGTTTGCTCTAATACACACACACACAAACACACACACTTAGATGATATGGACACACAAGTTTGATTATGCAGTTATTAATGAGGTGTAGTGTGTGCAGTGAAGGCGGGGAGAGCAGAGGGATTAATGACAGAAGGAAGAGTAGACAGCTGTGGAAGGATGGAGGACGTAGTTGGAGCAAGAGAGGAATAAAAAGCAGCGGAGGACATCCAGGACGGAAGAGGAAGGTGGAGGACAAAGCAGAGTCCTTTCGCTTGCTGCCACCACAGCCGCAAACGTTGAAGTGAGCAATCCATCTGATGTTTTTGTTCCTTCGGCCTTCCCATACACTAGCCCTATTTTCACCTTTCATCGCCCCCTCTCCCTTCCTCCAGTATGGCTTTAATGCTCCTGATAATGCTCCTGGAACATTGTTTTTTTCATTAGAAGTTAAGCAGAAAACAACAGATTCAATTCCCTTTTTCTCTCATTTTGAAAGAAATGGGGGTCATTTTCAAAAATGTCCATCCAGTCTAATCAAGTTTATTGTCACAGAAATTAATAATGTCATCTTTTGCACCTTGCATACTGTGGTCCTTTTTTATTTTTTTTATTTCCTTTCTTGTACTTTCTTTCTTTTTCTTACCTATTTTCTCACCTTTATTTCCTCTATTCCTTTTTTCTTTGTTCTTCTTGCTGCTACACTATTTTAATACCCAAATTGAACATCTGGACCTCATGCACACACAAATCTGTGCTGTTTAGTATCCCCGCAGAGCAGCAGCTCCAGTGGGAGTCACGACTCGCTCATTCATATTCAGAGCCACTCCAAAGCAAAGGCTCTGATGACACTTGGCCAGGAACCCAGGGAGACACTCGGTGCACATTTGTTTGCACCTTCTTTTAATGTTTGAGAACATCCCAGAAAACCGAGGGGTCTTACTTCTCGTGTAACACACTAAGCAGCATTTTTATTTATATCCTAAAGCGTTAAGTCTAAAACAAAGCTACAACCCTGACAGGTGCAGTTTTTTTCTTAATGTTTCACATGCTCGGTGCAGCACTTTAATGGTGTCTCATATTAAAGCATGTTCTATTTTATTAAAGAACTTAACTTTAACCAATAGAAACAAAGCAAAAAAGATGTGAAGTGGCACATCTGTTTACTCAATGCAAAACATTTTACACTCTCAAAATACATCTTGAAAAGATTAACATCATATAGTGTTATTATTCAAAGGAAAACCAAGACAATGTCTTGATTTTAATACAATATAGACTAACTACTGAAGTTAACATGTAGAGCAGGATGTTGTGGAATCATGTCATCTGTAATTTAATCATTTAAGTTAAATAAACTTGCTTTTTTTATTCGTGCTTCCAACTTGAATCGCTTTACAATACACAACTATATACTTATAGCACGCTTACAGACACATAAAAGTGTTACAGTTAAAAAAAATTTATAAATTAAAAAAAAAAGAGAGATTAAAAACTGACAACAATCAATGTCAGTTGCCAATAATAAATTATAACAGAAATAATAACCACAGCAAAATTTTAAATAAAACAAAAGGATAAATGTCAAAGTACCAGCGAACACAAAAAACAATAAATCTCAAATAGTTAAATTTCAACCCTTTTCCATCTGTGCCTATTATATAGGCCTTCGATCACAAATTGCATAAAAATAATGGGATAATTATATCTCTGCACGCACAAGGTCTATTTGAATACTTTTGGAGTCATAGTAAAGGGAACCCTCGTGGGACTTC
This sequence comes from Rhadinocentrus ornatus, assembly GCA_037177495.1. NCBI lineage: Eukaryota > Metazoa > Chordata > Actinopteri > Atheriniformes > Melanotaeniidae > Rhadinocentrus > Rhadinocentrus ornatus. The sequence continues at coordinate 3,660,184 of JBAMHW010000009.1, read as the reverse complement.
ATAAGATGTGTAATTGTTTTACGTATATACGTGTTACTGGTGAAGAATTATTTAAGGTGGCACATAGTACAAATGAAAAAATATCAAGCTCATCTTAACGCCAGCATACAAACCAGCAGCTAATTCCATAAAAGAGGAGCTGGAAAACTCAAGGCTCTTCCTACTATTCTGGTCGTTGAACATCTTGGAATCTCAAAGAGACTAGTACTCTGGGAACTGAGATTTTTTTGATAGAAAACAATAATAAATTTTATCGAAATTGGGGTTAAACCATTAAGGGCTTTGTAGGTAATTATAAGGATTTAATATTCAATTCTAAATTTTTCAGGGAGCCTGTGAAGGGAGGTTCAAACTAGAAAAATATGATCAAACTTTGCTTCTCAGTTCCCTGGCTGCAGACTTCAGGATCAACTGAAGGATTTTAAGGAAGTTTTTGGACAAAAAGCTAAAATGGAAATGCAATTAACTAAGTTTTAGTAAGTTTTTCACTGAATATTTTTGGCAATATTCCTTCAATGAAATGAAGCTGCTCTAAATGATTTAATAATCTCATAATACACGTTGACACAATGTGGTCAGATTGGTCTACAGTCCAAAATGCTGCTTAATAAAGGCTCAAATTAAAAAGGTACACAGAGATTGTTTACTGGATGTGCATTACTTGTAGTTTTAAAAAATCTTCATGGTGTCTGGAAGCACGTCAGCTTCTGTCATCATAACATATTTTTCTTAGGTAAGACTAGATGACAGTCAGCCTGAAAACATAAAAGAGAGACTAAACTAAAAGATTTTACTTTGGTTATGTAAACTGTAAATGTCTTTGAGCTAAAGGAGTGTGGCAACAGCAAGACTTAAAATAAATACACACACAAATTTGTGCAAAACCCTAGCCTCTCATCACTACGGCAACCTCCTTCAGCGAGGCTTGCCAGCAGTTTGTTTTAACAAAGGGAAGCTGTGCATACATAATAATCCTAAAGAGCTTCCCAAGAATAAACTGTACAACAGTGGAAAGGATCCCTTGCACTCTCCATGCCAACGCAGACTTAATCACACAAATACAGCTGCACAAATCAAAACAATCTAATTTGTTGAAACAGTCTGTTTCTTGCTCACCAAAAATGAAACATACAGTGAGAGTGAATAATGCCATCAACCCAGACCCAAGTCCAACATAAATAAAACGTCTAATCACTTAGTTTTGCTGCAACAGTGATTGGTCACAGCTGAAGGAAAGTAAGTTTGTTGTTATACAATATTGCTAAGTTGAACAAGACTTTCTCTAACCCTGCGGTTGAACTCCTCCCATGTGGTTGATCCTGTTACAACACCTACACAGGGTGCACGTGGTTGGATCAGGAAAATGCATACAAACTGACAACGTAAGTTAACCGTGGTTTGAACCAAGCTTCTGGCTGAGGGGCTGACTTTCAGAGAGTCACCTACACTGAATCTGGTTGTAGGCACTTGAAAACAATGCACAATGTTATTCATCACAGCATCAACCTTTAGATGTAAGCTTTAACAACTTGTCAAAGTGGAAAATGAAATAGCCAAACAAGTGCCTGCAGGGGGATTTTGCAAGATCAAAGTATTCAGTCTTTCTTATTAAAGAGGGAGAAGGCACAGGGAAATTTTTAATTATTGATCCAGACAAAGAAAAAAGGTCATACTTAATTAAACATGTGAAAAAAATAATAATACATGAATAGTGAGGTTCACTAAAATACAACGTAATGTTCATTGCAATATCACAACTATGGTAGAACCATTTGAATAAGACTTGTAAGGTCATGAATTTAGAAGAAGCAATATACAGAACAGGTTATCTATGTGCATCCACGTTGCAATGCTACTTCCAACACTGTCTCACACCAGAATGTGGAATTCGGTGTTGCTCTACACATAACATAAAACATACCAGAATCACAATAAAGACTAAAATATGTCAAATTTACACACTTCCTGGGTTATAAATTGTTAAAAGTCTGTCTGCCTTTCAAAACCATGTTCTGCAAACCATCAAGTATAATTCAAAATGGTAAAAATTGATACATTTAAAAGGCCCCAAAACTGTCACAGACCTGTATTTTTTTATTACCGATAACATGACAAAGCACCTGCAGATGTTACCACTACTGCTACTACTACTTTAGAGGAAAGGAAAATAATTTAGTTAATCTTTCACAGAAATGGCATTGTGAGCATTTACTTTGAGTATTTGTGCGCTACTCAGGGGAACTATCCATAGTGCAACAATGAATAGACTGAAGAGGTTTTAGTCAGAATGATTTAGTATGAAACTGAAGACAATGTATAGCAGTCTAGTCTAGAGATTCAAACTTAATAGCGTGGCTAAAATTTTAGCTTTCTTTGGTGAACAGTTACACATCAGTGCCTTTCAGAAATATTCTCCACAACCCTTTTTAAACACACTTTACATACCTGGCAAACACTTGAAGATTACCAACATCCAAGTCTGATGCAAATAGTTTTCTGAAAGGAGGATATGAAAGGGAGCTTACCGGGCTTTCAGTGCAGACAAAGAAGACTTGTCAATCCTGAAGGGGAAGCAGGAGAACAAACAGACATACACACATAAACACAAAGAAAAAGATTATTGATTTTTTTTTTTTCAAAGCAGCAATTAAATTATTTTCTGTAAGTGCTCATATTTTGCAGTAATAGGGACGTAAACAGTGGGAAACGTGCACTTAAACCAAGAGGTCAGGAGTGAGATATATGACTTCATCTCCATCAGACCCCCAATGCTGCTCCGGTATTTTTAACGATGGTCATGTGATGGTTTATTATCTGCAGTAAATCTCATCCTATTTGATATGGATTCTCTACGTAATGCACAAGGTGCCATATAAATTTGCATGAGTTACTGATATTATGCCACAACCTTGCTAGGCAGGTCACAAAGGCCAAAAATAAATCCACTAATTTCCAAAGGTGCAGCTAAGCCTGAGGCACAGCTAATGCACAGGTCAGATGAGTGTCAGTGTAAAGCTGTGGCAGAGAGTAGAGCATGCTTTATACCAGCCGCCTTCATTTAACAAGGTTTGGTTCTCTGCAATCTGCTCAGACTGGTTTGGAGAGGTCTTAGTTTATATGTTTCTATATTCATGCATCATTACACAGTGTTCATACTGTAAACATGTACAATCAGAGCGCTTGTTTGTCAGAACTTTGCGGTTCAGTAACTGCTCAAAGACAAGTTGTGGGTTAAATTAGTTGTTGTTTTTTATTTGTGTGCAGAAAAGAAAGCACACCCTCTTTCAGCTCAGTTTTCATTTTAACATATCGTGACACAATTATAAAATTTTATGATCTCTGCAAAGACATTTAATTGGGTAATCAAAACATTTTAATCACTTGTTCAATCATTTCATTATTAGTATAACTTAGACTAGAACCGAATACAGAAGCAACATGCAAAACATTAAGTAGAATAATGCTTCCATAAAAAATCAAAGAGCAAGTACTGATAATCAAATCCTCGTGATTAACTGATCATCAGCAAGTGTGCACCTCTATAAAAGCGCTTTGGCAGCTTGCAGGTCTGGAGCATTCAGGCGTGAGTTAACACACCGTAACAGTCGCCCACCAATCTGCGACGGCTAAAAAGGCCTTTTCTATAATTCTACAGTGAGAAAGGTGTAACACACTGAAGACAGTTTCCAACCTCCCCAGGTGTGGACATTACAGAAAGTTCACCTCAAGGTCAGATCATGCAAAGCTCTAAGAAATTGCAAAAGCAGCAAAAAGCTACATCTTGTCAGGCGAGCTGTGAGGAGAAAGCTTCTTATGTGCTTAACATAAATAAGAGAAGCATTTCAAGAAAAATGAGAAACAGATTACAATAGGTCATTAAAATCTAATTAAAAGATTCAAGACTTACTGTATTCACAGTGCATAAAATGACACAGGAAAGTAAACATGTTTTTAACCTGGAATAAAAAATCTATCCTTGAGGCTAACCTAACCCCTATCGGAAAATTGTTCCAGTTTATTGGAGCGTAACAGCTAAAAGATGCCTTTCAATATTTACTGTGGACTCTGAGTTGTTCCAGTTGACCTAAAACAACAGATCTGTGTCCGACTTAGATTGTCCTCTGTTTACATGTTTTGCAAGTATTCTGGATCCAAACCATGCAGTGATATGTAGACCAGTGCCAGCACTTGAAAATCTATTATATTGTGAACTGGAAGCCAGTGGAAGTGGATGATTCAGCTTGCCAACTTATTTTGAATTGGAGGACCATCAATACTCTTTGCCCACGAGACAAAGGAAAAAAATAGCCAAGAAAAGAAAAAGAAATAATAACGGGGAGAAAGCAAGAGTGTACATCGGTGAAGTATTTACCAGATGGAGGCAGTTGATGAAGTTTATTTTGGCGTTATGTTAGAAACAGGGCAGGGTGGTCCAGAAACTATTTTATCCTCCCGTTTAAGTCGGATCATTTACTGTTACTTGCTATATAAAACAGCAGAAACGGCTAATTTGTTAGTTAGCCTACAGTAGAAAAGCTACGTTGCAACAGTTTGCAGTTGTTACTCTTTACAGAAGTCATACCAGTAGGCAACCGTGCGCTTCTTTCAGACGTATTTTCCCAGATATTTCCCTCCTGTTTCATATTTTATTTCAGCTGATTTGTCAACGGGATGGGGGTAGCGGTCCTCCTTCTACTCAGACAAAATAGACCAAAGTAAAACCAGTTTCTTCACGTGATTTAATCACCAGAACCGCAGCATTCTAACGCAGAAATATCTCAGGTAAAAAAAATTTCCTATCAATACATCGCCCACCTCCCTGGATAAACCAGCTGAAATACATGTTATTAAACACAGACTAATGTTGTAGCACGGGATCTTCCTCTTGTAGCGCCGACAGTCCACCGTAGTTGTAATAACGCTCTTAAGCTGTTCCAGTAGAGCACTACTCGGTTGCTTGTATATATTAGCGCACCACTAGATGGGAGTAATTCTTACACACTGCATCTTTAACCACTTTAACCCAGTATGTTTTCCAATTAGGTCAAGGAAAAGATAATAGGAAAAGACAGTTAGACCCGGTGTGCTTTTGAGAAATGCAATCAAAGTTAAATTTTTTTGTCTTAACAGCACCATGTTTGATGAAAACCAATATCAGTACAAACACCTCATACCAACTGGCAAGCAGAGTTGAGGTGTGGTGTATTGCTGTATTGCTGCCATTGGTTTTATGTATCTGGTAATCACTTAACTCCTCTGGATGCTAAATTTTTCAAGAGTCAAATGTAAAATCTATATTTTTGCCATAGTTAGTTCAAGCAACAGGACAAGGATCCAACACTGCAGCAAATCTACACTTTTAGAGAGCTGTGCATGAACAAATCGTTGCAAACCTCAATGACCTGAAGCCACATTAGATTGACACGGTGTCATGTTTTGCTTTTCTTCTGAGATTGTACCTGGTTATGACAAGTAGATTTTCAATTATGTCCTTATATGTAGAAGTTTAGAACTGGAAGAGGGTTTATTTTCAGTGCTTATGTTTCCTCTTCAAGGAAGGTGTTGAATCTCATTAATTTGGAGACAGAGCCATGTAGAACGACTATTTTATAGAGAAGCATAACCTCATGAAGCAGATGAACAACATTAGCACAGGACAGAAACACATAATGGAGGCTATTTTTACAGCACAAGTGCAAAGCCTAAATGCTTTAAATATAATTTGAATGTTTTTTAGCATTACTGAAAGACATCACAGACAATGATGTATTACAGGACATCAACAGATGCAAAGACAGCACAAAGATACAAATGATGTTACAGACTAAATTGCTACCAAACATTGAAATGTCAGGAAAACAACTACACACTTGTGTACAGCTTGTGCAACAGTTAATTTTGCTACAACTCTCGCTGAATTAGTTCCTCACATTTCATTTTCTGCTCCGCTGCAGTGACATTAAACTGCCACAATCGTATCTGATCCTGCACCAGTACATAGTACACAGTCTTTTTTATGTATTGTAATGAAGCTGCAGTCTGTGCTCTCGTACAATTTATCTCTAGGCTAGTGAAGCTATTAGCCGCCCACATTCTGGCTGAATCAAACATGTTACTCTAGCATATTTTAGACAAAGAAATACCACTTGTGTGTGTTACTTTTTTATAATGATTTTTCCCATGAAGAACAGTTGGCCATGAATGTTTAATATACACTTTATTCTACAAACGGCATATTTTCTTTTCTGCTTCTAGGTTTAATTCTCTCATGGACTGTATTAATGACAACAGCTGTAGAGGTCTTTGCTCCAGGTGGGGGTAGAGACCAGGAAAAAGGGGACACGTGTAAATGAGACTATAATTTTTTAAAAGGGGTCTAGATTTTGAGTTATAATAAACTAATTTCCATGAATCAAGTGGTCATCTAAGAAAAAAATAAAGTGAAATCTGTAAAAGTAAATAGTCAATGATATTTCTGCTTGGTTAGCACAATTGGTAGAGCGTCAGAGACCAGGGTTCAAATCCCCCCAGGGGACGAACATTAACACCTTCCAGTTGGGTCCTTAGGCAAGACCCTTAACGCTACTGCCTAACCCTTGTAAGTCGCTTTGGATAAAAGTGTCAGCTAAATGATTGTAATGTAAATGTTCCCATCAACAAATACTTATCTATGTTGCATTTAATCACTGATGCATTAACACATATAGTACACTGATAATGTTATAATGTAATTTTGTTGCACTTTTCGTTGCAATGACAATAAAGCTTTATTCTAACAAGAAAAGCACGTTTTCAATAAAGCTGAAATCTGAACTTAAAAAAATAAAAAATCACAAGACTTATCAGTGTTTTTTCCACATTATTGGCCAAAATTGCAAATAAGAATCTGTTTTTAGGTTTTATCTGGTAAAATAAAGGTTTAATAAAAAAATAAGTGTTGATATTGAACTAGGTTTAGATCTATGTTACTTGCTGCTTTCACTTGCATTTTGGACATCTTAGTTTTACCCTGTTAAAGGTCACTTTCCACTGATTATTTGTTTAAATTCAATTGTCTTTCTGCTCCTGGGATGGCACTTGGCGAGGGAGACAGTCGGATTTTAAACCTTTTGTTTTGTTTTTATCACTTTGATAGACAGTAGTCACTAATCTGCCCTCTGACATGTAACGTGATGCTCCTCAGCTCTGCCTGTTGCTGGTTATTGCAGCCTATCAGGCTGCGTTGGCATAGTTGAGGAAGGTTAAGTGCTCTAAAGCGGTTTGTCAGTGTTAGAATAACTACCAGCAAGCGAGCCTGCACAAAAACACTCCATCCGAGTGTGTCAGCGCATTAAGCGCTAAATGGGCTCCCTGGCAGCTTCTGAGGTGCTGCATGATGGGAACACATCTCTGCCAGTAGAGCAAAAAGAACGTGACCAGTAAGAGCCGCAGCAAGCAGAGACAAAGAAGCCTGTTGATTGTTATCCTTCCCTGAGTGGAGATAGCACAGGCTGAAACTGTACAGTTACACACATCCACCGATATGGGGACAAACAACAGAACAAAGTGTTAAAGGTGTGACACAGAGGAGAAGCCTGAGCCCTCCACCCATCCTTCCTTTTCAATAAACAGTTTGGTGCACCACCCATAACGTTTTAGACCAGCTAATGTACATTATAGCAGGCTATAAAACTAAATGCACAGTTTGAAATTTACTGCAGAACTTTAGCCATAGCAGTCATGAGTTTGCACATGCAAAATTAAATCTGTAAGTCACACATTAGCATCTGATGTAAAATCAACGTACCATCCAAATCCACCAAATGAAACACTTCGTTTCCTCCCCAGCATTTTGTCAGTCTGACCTTCTCAGCAGTCTTTCTTTCTCTCAGCCTCCCTCCGTTGGGGAATGTTTGCTCTGCTGTCAGTCTCACCTCCTCTCTATTCTTTGTGCACTTGCACTTTGTCTCTATCTGACCCAATCTTTCTGCCTCCCTCCCTCTGAGTTCTCGTCCTGTTTGCCTTCTCTCCTCTTCTCACTCCTTTTCTTCCACCTGGCTCTCCAGAGCTGTCGTTTTCCACTTGACCACTTGACCAGTCAACTACTTTCCTGAAACACTGCTTGCTCTTTGGTTTTCACAGGCGGTTAAACACACAGAAACACATGAATGCAGCGTGACACACAGACATACAGGTATACGCATGTCACTAAGGGGGAGGAGTAAGGTGAGGAGGGGCCATGGTCTCCCATCTGACTCTGAGGGTTTGTTTCCCACACAATCAGACAAACACACAGGCAGAAGCAAAATCAGAATGTGTTCGAACTTTTTAATCATCTTCATCATCAAAACAACACACTTGTGGTCTGCTTTTATGCATTCAATCGGGAAGCATTAACACTTCCCCCACAGTGGTTCAGGGTAATGAGTGACTCTGCGTTCAAACTCACTCATACAGATCCTAAAAGCAGGAGGTAATATGCTAATACACTTACAATCAAATCAACAGCTGGCTCGTGTTTCAGAAACAGCCCTGATATTGCATTTTTATGTGAATTGTGTAACCTCAGATGAAAGTTGCATCATCCAGTTTAATTTGCAGGAGTCTGTACTGAATAAAAAACATACTAGTTGCTTAGCAGAAGCATAAACTAGATTACCAAGTATAAGTATAATATTCTATTTAGGGCAAAAGATGGAGATGAACAGCATGCAGTCAGACTGTAGCATATACACAGAAACCTCCCACGCTGTGGCCAGAGGGAGTGTCCTTCCTCACACCCTTCCTCTTCACCCCAGAGTTGACAGTGTTAATGAGAACATTAACACTTTCAGCGTATGACACTGGCAAAACTGAAATGGATAGACAGCTTTGATCCTGCAAATCTTCTGGGATACGCTTTAAGATCTGGTTGTTTGATACTAGGACACTGATCCATTTATATCTAAATCATACTTTTTTGATAGTTACATTAAACTGTTATAATGATATGTACCCCTGTGCACTGTGATTATACTGTCACCCCCAGCAGCCTTTAAGCAGAATGCACAAGCAGACACATATTTTACTTTTAATATATGCCCAGAGTATTTACCCAGTGGCTGCATGAGCTACTCTGTAGGAGTAAAACTACATGGTGTCAGCTTTTCTGGTAATTTGATTTAATATTCATTCAACTGAAATCAAAATTAAACTTTTATTGGAAGGAAACATTTGTGTGTTTGAGTGTGTGGCTATGCGTGTTTGTGTTAGTGGAAACAGTGTCTCAGCTTCAAGCATTTGGAATAGTTTCTTTTTTTTGTCCAAATGTTGGAGGCATGTGCTGCTATCTATTTCTAGTCCTGTAGCCTTCAGATGTTACTACTTTTTATTTTTTCTATTAGTGAGCTATAAGAAATTTGGGAACCTTAAAAAGAGTCCATCATGGTTTGTATTCTAATCATTAAGCAGGAGCAGCTGAGGAAGGTTAATAAGCTGATTGGTGAAGGTGGGATGCATGTATGCATTTAGCTCAAACTTAATGAGTAACAGGGTCAACACTGTTGTTGGTTTTCAAGTGATTTACCCCCCCAAATAAACAAGTTAATTTTCCAAGCAACCTGTGTGTGGGGAATGTGAGCACATGTCAAGATTATATTTTGGGAGATGAGACCCGTTGTGTGAGAAATACTCATTGTCTGCACCTTGACCTCTTGGTACCTGGGTAACTTTGACTGAGTTGGTTGTCAAATTTGGTGGCAAAGCAGAGAGACAGAGATGGAAGGAGCAAGATTAAACAGAGAGAAACTACACTCTGTTAGTTAAGTGATTAATTAACTGATTCCTGCAATGATAAAAGCAAACCAATTATAGGCCTTTTAAAACCATTCAGCTGTGTGCTCATTTTATGGTTGTTATAAGTTACCATTTTGTTAATAAAGACTTTATTTTCTTTGTGTTTTGTTTGTAACTTGCAGTTAATGGACTTGTACATTTTATTTTGAGCAGAGAGTAATTTAGGCATGATTGTAGAGGCATAAAAACCTGAAGGTTTTTAGAGTCCCTGCATGCCCAAGACAGCTGCAATGCAAGTGAGACTCTCACAATAAGGCACATAAATAGGCCCAATTTCCCAAAATACAACATGACCTGACGTCAACTTCACATCCTTTATTTTATTGCTTTCAGCGTGCTTACCAACTAACACCTTACCATGCCATACTTTTTACATAGAAATGCAAAGGGCGTGAGTAGGATGCAGGAGATGAGCAAGCTAAGGTTTGTTTTTAGCTAACATAGGCCACTGCCTCTCTTGCATGCTCGTTATTCCATTATGCAAACTGGAGTTCTGCCCCCAGGCCTCAGCAAGCTGAGATTAGATAGATTAAGTAGATCATCATGCAGAATGGCTAAATATATGATTTTTACACATTAATTATATTTGGTGATGTGGTCCTCACCAATTTGTATTATTTTAACACGTCTATCGCTTTCCATTCAAGCTCTTGCTAAAATAACTTATGTTTTGTTTTTTAAAGAAGTTTTAAATATGCTATCATTCTCTATTCAGTTTGCCAGAGAAGAAATCTTAAACAACCACAGTAATGGAGGGAGAGCAGGCCACAGAAATTTGGAGACAATGTGGCAGAAAAATCTAAGCTTTGAATAACAGTTTCTGAAGGTCCAGGTTTGGCTTTTCCTTGTGACACGCATGCCTGAAATGGCACATATGATTAAATTATGGTGAGGAAGAGGAGGAGAGTAGAGGGACAGGTGCTGCAAGGGCGAGACACGTCACTCATGAAGTCCTTTGATACTGTAGGCAGGTAGTAACCACTAGAAGAAGAAAGAAGAAAATGTAGAGCTGTGTATCACTGCTGCTACATGTTAGAAAAGGGATTTTCTTCTATCTGCTAGGTTTAGGTTTTTGTGTTGATGATAAACAACAAATGTTCCCCTCCTTCTAAAGACATTTTCATCCTGTTTTGTTATGTACAGAATTAAATATGGCTATGAAATTAGAAAATGCTGCAATTAATATTTCAGATCAGATCAGAAAGTTCAGCTTGGAGTGATATGTGTCACTGAAATCAGCTTACATCAATTGACCAGGCCTAGATTTAGTTGGTAAGGATGCTGCAGAGGCTGGGTGTGATTAAATATTCAAGAAAACAGCCTAGGTGGGGTTTTTAAAAATGAAAAGCACTACTGGCTGCAGAAAGCAGAAAGGGGCGGTGCTGGATATTGGGAGGGGTTTCAAGTCCGACTCCGCCCTCAAACCGTTTCGATTGGATTGTTTTTTTTTTCCCTTCTTCATCTGTGTTTAAGCTGCGTTGGCCTGTTGTAAAGAGAGAGGAATCACGGAAAATGGATTAAAACGAGCTATGGTAATATAAATATGCGTATCATGGACTTTCTTTGTCTCTTGTTTTGAAAATAAAAAACAGTAGCTGTGTTTCCATTACAGTTTTTCGCAAAAAAGGGTGATACTTCTAAAATTTCAACAAAGTGCAATTGCGAATTGCAGGTATTTCCACTGAACGGTATTTAGTGCATTAACAGTTAGTCTTGTAAAATCTCGTCCCGCGAGATGCCACTTTGAGAAGGAAGGAGATTTCTAATTCTTTGTAAAACTCTTGCATTTCGCTGTTGTTTGTTATTGAAAATGATGGTTATATTTTTTTCTTTAATTGTTTGTAAAACGATATATGTCTCTTCCTGCGTCTTCTCATTACTTGACATGAACTGGTCATCTAACCCCCTTTACGTCACTTCGGGGGATATGTAAATGCGAAAAAAGTGCTTCCACTACACTTGTGCAACATACTATTATATCAACACATCTGAAAAGCCACCTTATGAGAGCATAAAAAATTTTAGCGATATTTGAGAGGTTTTCAAAATGTAGATGTTTTTCAAATACTGTTTTTTATTGCGATTTTTAATTTTTGCGCAAATTTAGGGGTAATGGAAATGCACGTATTGTTTCTTCTGTAATGTTTGCTGCACAGAGCCCGACTTTACATGTTTGTAAAGTGCAGGTGTTATATTATCCATGTCAGCAATAATTTCAGGCTAAGTTGTACTGCTAGCTGGCTTAAAGTCGTGTCAGCGACAAAAACTTCATATATACACACACGATTTCTCTCTTGGCCTTAAATGGTATTTTTCTGTCCAATTCTATGTTTCTCTATAGACACCAAGCGTTGTCAGTATTTTTTAAAGCTACTGATCAATACTTAAAATTGATCTACTCCCTTTTAAGAACTGGCAGCACTGCAACAGAGCAGGAAGCTGTCTGCTCTCTGATTGGACAGTTTCATTAGTCACCATCCAATCAGATAGAAGTAAAAAGACAGAGATGAAATACGCAACTACAACTTTAGTCTTGCACCCATTGTTGTGCTTCACATCTGTGGACAGGATGCTAACAAAAGAACTTCTATATTTTTTGCTACCAATACAAATCTTTATTACAACCATGCAAATCCTTTTCTAAACATTTGCAGACTTGCAATTTTCATGCAGATTTTTTTTTTTTTTAGGATGACAAAACTGTTTTTACAAACATATACTTATTATTTGCAAACATTCATTTACAGCTGCAAAATCTTTATGATCTTATAGCCCATAATAAATGCTCCCCTGACATAATAAAATTTGTCTGCCTTTCTCTGCATTCACATGCAAACACACAGGTGTGTGTATCCACACCTTGCTATCTCAGAGTGTGGACCAGACTCTCTCTCTCTAGTGGTTTAGAGATAATACTGTTCACTAAAGTTAGACTAAAAGAAATCCTGAAAGTTAGAAAAGAAAAACACTGCAGACCACAAAATGTGAATATTGTATTTCAAAATGTTTCAAAAATAGAAAATTTTGAAAAGTCTTGTATGCATTCAAACAAATTAACTTTGCATTAATCTAAAGTTCTTCATTGTAGAGTATTATCGGGTAATATTTTGAATTGTGCCGTGCGAATGGCGACCTGTTCAGGGTAACTCTTGAGAGGAGGTCATTGTGGAGGGCACTTATATTGTGAGTTAGACAGCAGTTCTTTGGCTCTTGATCGGACTATTTGCAATCAGATTTCAAAAAAGTCATGTTATAATTGTATTTCATTATTCAAACTCACGATTCTCACATTTGTCTTCAGCATCAGTGCTGATGTTTACATTCGTACATATTGTACAATGGCCTGTTTTCTATTGTCAGTCAGTCATTATCTTTTACCACTTATTCCATTACGGGTCGCGGGGTGAGCCGGAGCCTATCCCAGCATTGTTTCAGGTGAGAGGCAGGGTACACCCTGGACAGGTCACCAGTCCATCGCAGTGTTTTCTATTGTTTTAGTCTTAAAAACCATCCTGAAATAAGAATATTTGTCACTCACTCATTCTTGTGTCTCCATAGTGTTTAAAATGTGTTTAATCAATGCAAATGTGAAACATGTGATCACAGCAAAACCATCACTACATTTCCTGTTACCACAAATGTTGGTAAGTGGGTTGGGTGATATTGTCTAACAACAACTATTTGGAAGGTGTCATCCCTTGAAACAGCTGCATTTTTGTCAGGCTGTTGGAAGTAAATACTGACGCCAGCGCTGCTCTGTTATGAGCATCTTTTTTAGAAGTAAATGAGGTTTGATTTTCATTCACTTGGAACAACAAACTGTTGTCGTGTATTTGGAGTTTGTTTTTAGTGTCATGATGCCCTGTCAGAGTCGGTGAATTCTGCATAATGGGCCACGGTTTCATTTGTTCAGAAAACAATGTGATCGTTGTCAGATGTCACAACAGTATTTTAGCACATGTAAATGCTAGTTGCCAAATGCATCTCTTTAAATGCGATGCAAATGACACGCCTTTGACTTTGGGAAGCAATGAAGTGTCAGGAGGGGGAATAAGAGGGGAGGGTATATTTTTGCACTTGCACAGGTGTGTGTATGTAGGTGGCAGAGAACCTTGTGAAAAATCTGAGCCAAAAAAAACAGAAAATGGGACTAAATACGGCTTCAGAAAAAAACATTGACTTAATGTTGTTATTACAGCCCTTCAGGTGCCAGATTGTGTGCAAATGTGCAGTGAACAAATATTGCCCAGTTTGAACTACATAAAATTAAAAAGCATTGTAAGCTGCTTGTGTTGAATTGGATTAAAACATCTACAGTAAGTTTGTTACATAATTACCATCTTCCCTTAAATCCATATTAATCCTGTAAAATGATCCAGACAAAAGGTTCAGTTCATTCAACTACTAAAATCCCGTATTTAGTTTTTATCAAAGATTAGTAATGTGAAAAGGAAACATTTTGAAATCACAGTACAATTTGTCCATCTTAAAAGATTATGTGATCTGTTTGTCAGTGATTTACTTATTTATTTATTTAAGAGAATCAAATAAAACTCTACTGTACTTTTGTATCAGTGCAAACATTCTGGTATTTATGTGATTTATCTGTGCTTATGTAGAACAAAAGGCAAGAATTTAGGTTTATGAGATAAAAGTTTCAAATCTTTGGCATGTAAGATGGAAATTTTCTCTGTGGACAAAGGAGGGACTAGGTGGGGGGGGGGGGGGGGGGGGGGGGGGGGGGGGGGGGGGGGGGGGGGGGGGGGGGGGGGGGGGGGGGGGGGG